>VWPW01010083.1:2420-27279 GCA_013389825.1 Crypturellus undulatus
GTCGGGGCAGCGGCAGCAGGTGACAGCGGCCCGGGGGCGGCGGGCCGCGCGGGACAGCAGGGAAGGCGCAAAAAAAAAAAAGTAAAATTAAAAATAGCTGAAGAACAGCGCAGCAGGAACTGAACGAGAAGTTAACGCCATTTCCCCCTCCTGCCTCCCCTCCTTTTCTAGTCTCTACTCCTCTCGGCCAGGGCAGAGTCAATCAGCTCGGTGGAGTTTTTATCAATGGCAGGCCTTTACCCAACCATATCCGACACAAGATAGTGGAGATGGCCCACCATGGCATAAGGCCCTGTGTCATCTCTCGCCAGCTGCGAGTGTCCCACGGCTGCGTCTCCAAAATTCTCTGCAGGTACCAGGAGACGGGCTCCATCCGGCCGGGGGCCATCGGCGGCAGCAAGCCCAAGGTGAGCGGCCCGGGGAGCGCGGAGCGCGGGCCGTGCGCGGGGCTGCCTGCCTGTTGCTCCTACTCGAGACTTAGAAAAATAATATATATCTCTGTGTGTGTATTTTTATGTATTTGAAGTTTTGTGGCCGCGATTTGCTTTCCTAAAAACATGTTAATTATAAAACAAACCCGACACAAGGCCCCGTATCGAGCTCGGGCGCTGCATGTCGGCTCCGCAGCGGTTTCGTCGCGCGCGGACCCCTGCGCGGCCCCGTGCGGAGCGGGGCGAGCTCCGCGGAGCGGGTAGAGTTACCGCGTTGTTTCTCTGTTGCTCTTTCACCGACCGTTTGTTTTTCTATCTGCCCCAGAGCCGCTGTATCTGTAGCTGCGCTAGTTAAAACCTTACGCTCGCAGTGAGGCGGACAAATACGGGTCCTTATCTCTAGATTATCCTCTTCCTTCTCCTATATCTCTTTATCTGCGCACACACACACACAAAAAGTAAAAGTTTTAAGTTTCTGTTTAAAGTTGGCTTGTAGAGATTTATTTCCTTCGCAGCTTTTTAAAGCAGCAATGCCTGAACTTTTCGTGCCGATGTTAATCTACAGAGATTTTTTGAGCTCTAGTCGAACGAAAATGTTACTCGAACGAAATATTACTCCCCGCCAGGAATTCTTTGTTTTACTTGAATTCAGTTTAACTTTAAAAATTTTCAGGCCACATAGGAAATCTCTTTATATAAGTTTTGGTGCCCATCAGCATTTTTATTACGCGACTTTTTACTTGCTGCTGCTAACTTTGCTCCGCGGAAACTTTGCAGCCGCGGAGTTGCCGTCACCGGGACCTCTCCTCTGAGTTTGCCTTGCGGAGGGCTCGATCCTTCCTTCTCGTAAAACCCCAGAGGATTTCGTGCGAAGTTTTGCTTAACTTGGTGGCTTGTGCTGTGCAGCCCCGTTTTTATGTGTTATGCCCCTTCTTATTTTAACTTGAGCCTTATGCCCGTTCTTCATATAACTCGACCCTCCTCGAGCGGTTTTTAAAACGGATTTTAAAAGCGGGTTTTAAAAGCAAGGCCGTTTCCGCTCTCACTGGCAGTAGCGAGAAGCGGGCGGCTGCGGCAGAGGTGCCGGGACCAGTTTCGGGACCGGGATCGGGTCGGATCGGGGCGGCCCGGCGCTCCCCAGCCCCGCGACCCCCGCGCCCGCTCCGCTTCTCTTCCCTGAAGCAGGTGACGACGCCGGACGTGGAGAAGAAAATCGAGGAATACAAGAGGGAAAACGCGGGCATGTTCAGCTGGGAGATCCGGGACAAGCTGCTCAAGGACGGCGTGTGCGACCGCAACACGGTGCCGTCAGGTACGCGGAGCCCGCGGCGAGCGGAGCCGCCGGCCGGGCTAGTGCCGCGCCCCGGGGCGGGGGAGGGTTTGCTGCCCTCGGCGGGGGGTGTTTGCAATTAAATTGCAGCTGCTTTTCCCGCCCCGCTCCCGCCTTTTCGGCCGCCCCTCGGGCTCCGGGCCGGGGGCTCCGGGCCGGGCCGGCTTCGGCACCGCGTTTGCACGGGGCTCTCTGGGGTGCCCTCGCTGGCCGCTGGCCTGGCCCGGGAAAACAAAAGTGTCGCCAGAGTCGCCCGGGGACTCGGCGTGTGCGCGGCCCCAGCTCCGGGATCGCGGCCCCGACGGGGCGGCTGGGGGGGCAGCCGCGGGGGCTCGTCCCCGGGGGCGGCCTGGTCACAGCTCTGTGCTCCCCCCTCCCCGAAGTGAGCTCCATCAGCCGCATCCTGCGGAGCAAGTTTGGGAAAGGCGAGGATGAGGAAGCCGAGCTGGAGAGGAAGGAGGTGGAGGAAGGCGACAAGAAAGCCAAGCACAGCATCGACGGCATCCTCAGCGAAAGAGGTAGAGACCGGCTCCGTGGGGCGACGGCGGCTCCATCCCACCCCGGCCGCCTGGGCCGGTCGGATCGGGACCCGACGGGGCGGCCGCGGGAGCCCGTGGGGGGGTCGCGCCGCGTTTGGCTTCCCCGTCCGGGGGCCGGGTCCAGGCAGGGCTGGCGGCGGGGGCCGCTTTGTCCCCCCCTGCCCATGGGGACAGCCCCGCGCGGGGCCGCGGGTCGGGCCCGGGGGCGGCCGCTGCCCCGTCCGGCCGCGGTGCCTGCCCAGCACCAGCAGCGGCCCTGGGGAAGGCGAGACAAAAGTCCCAAATGAGCTGGTCAAACATTTGTACAACTTTTCCAGCTTTTACAAAGAAGGCCTTCTATACACAATCTACACTTGGAGATGAACTTGGAAAACAAAGAGGGGGGAGTCCATTGAAACTCACACTTTGGCTTTGCACAGACAAAGCTTCAGCTCGCAGCAGCTTGATGTGAACAAAGGCAGGCAACCTTTTTATAATTCAAGGAGAAAAGAAGAGAAAACAGCCCCACAAAAGGCCCAGAAAAGACATTATGGGCTTGCAATGAGGGATGAATTATTCAATGAGCCCCTAATAGCCAATGCTCCACGCAGTTTTATGGACTCTCCACTGTGGAAAAAAAAAGTGGCTGTTTTCACCTACAAAATGTTTCTAGCACTTCTAGGCATCTAGAGATGCTAACGACTGTTCAAAGAGGACAGCTGAAACTCATTCATTAAAACGAGGCATCCCTTTGTGTCAGGACAGCTCAAAAATACTCTCAAAACTCAGTTTTCGGCTCTGTTACTAGGGCTTTAGGGAAGAGCCCTCTTCAGAGTGTCTGTGTTTGTGCAGAGGAGGCACGGGCACCCTGAAGGTGCTCCCGGGCCAGAGCTCTCAAGGGCAGAGGGAAGCAGTCTGATTGCTCCGCGCATCCTCCTCCCCGTGACAAGTCACAGGAGTCTGCCCAGCACCTCCTGCAGCAGAGTTGCTCTCCTTCCTGAGGAGGACGCTCAGTAAGGGGGGACATGGCTAAATTCGGAACCCAAGTTGTTAAAATAACTAGTTTTTCTACCTCCCGTGAATTTCTGAACAGAGACCTAAAAAGAGAACATAGAAAGCAAAAGAGCAAAGAGTAAATAAATAGATCAGGAGAGGCAAATATATTATAAATATCTTGCTGCTTCTTTTCCCTGAAATATTCATGTCTTTTGTCTCTCTGCTCTTTAAAGCTGGCAGCCTGACTTACTGCAAATGAGTCTCTGCCCCCTTTCCTCCTCTTCATCCCCTCTCCATCCCGTTACCTGCCGCTCTCTGGAACAACCTGTTTCGCTTGCTCCAAATTAAAGCACTAGCAAAGGGCTCTTGCCCGCAGTGGGGAGGACAGCCCTGTCCCGCACCATCCCCGAGCTCTCCCTGCACCGCGGGGACACACTGAGGCCACTCTGAGCAAATGGCAGCAAATTCGGTGTGATTCCCCGGGAGGTGGGGTGCTCGGTGGAAGCCTCTCCCCATGGCGAGGGGCTGGAGAGCGCTGCTGCTTCTCACCATTCCCACGTGCGGTTTCCGAGAGCGTTTCCAGCCCTGGCAACTTCTCTCCCTGGTCCATGGGGACCAGGAGACCCAGCCACTGGGAGCGCTGGCACTGGGGGTTCCAAGGAACACGGTGCCGCAGGCGAGTCCTGTTGCGCATCACCCTGGGAGCGCGGACAAGGCACGAGGCTCCCAACGGACTGAGATTGGTGCCTTGTTGGGGGCGATTTGGTTATTCTGCAGGACCTAGAGCATTATTTTCCTGGGGGTGGGGGGTAGATAACAGTCGTTCTGGCACTGATGATTCCAGCTTCTTGGAGACTTGGGATCTTGTGAGTACTTGCAGCAGAGCGGGATAAGGAAAAAGATAATACGCTAGTGTTAAAACATGTGCAATAGAAGCAGTACATTGTGTGCCTTGGGATTTTTTGCCTGCGATCACTGTGTATAATTTTAATACATATTTATATAATTCTGTATTTGTTCGTATAGTTATATACATATGAGCACATAGGGGCTGGAGGTGCCCACGTGCGCAGCATGCCGTGCCGTGTCTCAGCGTCACCCGCTACCTGCTTTGGGGCAGAGCTTAAAGGAGAGCGGAACCGGTGCGGTGAACCGGCCCGGCTCCAGCTCCGCGCGTCTCCCCGGACACATCCCGAGGGACGCGAGCGAGCGGAGGGGAAGCCCCCGCGCGTCCTGGGCAGCGGTAGCGGGGGGCGCGGGGCTGGGGGCCGCGGTGCCCCTCAATGGGGCTCTGTTCGCGGCCGGCGCGTTTGGCCCCCGGGCCCGTCGCGCCGGAGCCGCCCCCGTCATGCGCGTCCCGTCCGGAGGGCCCTGCGCCGGCTCCCTCCTCTCGCTGAGAGCAATTCAGGCGGCCGCGCACTAAATTGCCTCCTTTATGTCCTCCTCACTTTCATCTCCCACCGAGCCCTCCCCCCTCCCTCCCCTTCCTCTTCTCTTTTTTTTCCTCCCTTTTTCCTTTTTTCCCCTCGGTGCCCGAGGCTCACATTAATACAATTTCGGCACCACCCCTATTTTTGTGTGTGTATGTGGGGAGCTGGAAGAGGGGGAGGACGGAACGGCCGCGCGCGGCACAAAAGCGCGGCCCGGCCGGCGCAGCGCTCGAGCCACGGCGCTCGCCCGGCCGCTCGCCCTGCCTGCGACGTCGGGAAACATTTTTGCTTTGTACTGTAATGGAATTAGAGGACAGATGCTGCCTGTAACTGGGACACGCGACTACCAGCCCCTAGCTTAAATATTTAGATGCAATGTTACAATTACTGACTTGATGCACGGGCTTTGAAGTGGTGGCGCATGATCCGGAGGGAAGCTGGGGCTGGCCGGGCTGGCAGATGTTTTGATTAGGGTTGGTCAGTACCATGCAGCCAGTTATTTTTAGGCTGTTAAACTAATAAAGGCAGTTTATTAAGGGAAAGGATTAGCAGGCAGACACCAGATATCTGCTTGAGCCATCCCGTTCATTCCTGCGCCGTGGCCATGGCGCTGGGAGCACGGGACGAGGCTGGATTTAGCTGCGACTTCTCTGATCTGGGGCTCGTTGGGATTTGCTCTGGGAGCAGCAGGACTTGCTCACGGCACAGGACAGGGGTTTGCGCTCGGAAGCGCCACACGTTTCCCTGCTCAAAGGCACGAGCAGAAGGGCGCTTAGGGACCAGACGAGACGGCTGTGGCTGCGGGCGGTCGTCTCCCGAGCCTGGAGTTTCTTACGGCACTTTGGATATTTGGTCACTAGCAGGTCTATGAGATCGGCTTGTGTAATTTTGATGGGATTTCATTTCCAAGGCTTTTGGAGCCAACGGGAAAATAGTGTTTAATTAAGAAATGCTCCCTCGTGGCTTCAGAATTTGGCTCCGGGCAGACAGTATTAGTAGCATTTCTGCCTGATTTTTTTTTTTTTTTTCTTTTCTTCCTCACTTTGCAGCAGCACGTGAGAGTTTGGTCATGGACCGGGAAAGCCTTTGTGCGAGGTGCTGTACAAATGTAAATCCATAGGCTGGATGGCAGCTCCAGGAACCTTGCTGCTCCTGACTGAGCGTGTCCATCACCGTGGGGCTCCGGACCACGCGCGGGGTCTCAGCCCTCATTCTGGCTAATAATACTAATTAATGGCGCAGTAATCAGTAACTTGCGAACAGGCAGGAGCTCTGCCGCAGCTGGGAGCTGTTTCAGAAAGGTGCCGTGACTCCAGGAGCAGCCTGAGCACCGCTTTCCTGAAGGCACGTTGACTTCTGAGGGAAATACTCATTTTTTTTATATATTATACGTGTATGTGTGTATAGTTATACATAACTGCACACTAATAGCATTATGCGAGCAATAATAATACAGCTGTGGGAAGAATTACTCATTTCAGCACAACTTCTCTGAAGTAATATGTTGCTGCATCATATCCCATTTTCGAAATCATAGTTTCATTAATTGTTTTGCCATCTCAAGAATTCCTTAATTTAAAGGAGACAGCATCAACGCAAACAGAATCGCTGTGGATGTTACCTCCTTTCCTCCCAAGTCTGTATATCTAGCCCAGCCACAAAAGTTATTTTAGGAATATCAGCGTCGCTTCACACACATCTGTTCGCCTAGTTGGATTTCTGTTCAAGCCCGTGTCTCCCCGCATTGCTCTGGGAATCCGGAGCAGGATCCGGGAGGCGCAGGGCGCTGCAAGCAGCCGCGCGCTCCTGGTCACTGCATCCCCCTGCACCAGCAGCAAGCGAGCGGCTAAGCCCCGAGCGCAGCGCACGTGTGGGGGGACGCCGGAGTCTAGTTCAATGGATGGAAATCCATGCCGAAAGTGAAAGCCGACACTGGTGAAATCCGCGCTTTTATCTTAAACGCTGCGCGGGGAAGGTTTAGTTTTGTATTAGGTTTACTTATTGATAAGGGCTGGAAGGGGGCTTAGGAGAGGCAAGCCAATAAAGTTGATAGTGATAAATTATCACGAGTCCCCAGGGCTGTGTAATAAAACTGCATGGGGAAATGAAGCAGAACTACAAAGTGCTCCCTGGTTAATTTAAGAAGAAATTGAGTGAAACGCACAGCAATAAATCAGAGCCGTCTAGTCACTGTGAATCTCTCCATGTAAATGTCACTTTAAATCCCACCTAACAAACGTATGGAGGAACAAAATATATAAATAAAAATGCGGCATAGTTTCAAGCGTTCCCCAAACGCTGAACGCTCCAGCTAATAAAAATGATGTACAGGAGCATAACTCACGGCAGGACTTCGTTGAGCGCAGCTCTGCCTTCCAGCCCCGGAGTCCTCTGCCCCATGCTGTTAAACTAATTCGGGCTCAATCACTCTTGCTACAAAAAAAAAAGTGAAGCCTAATGAAATTAAAACTCACTGTGGACACATTATCGTTAAATTGTGTCATGCACAGAGATTATTTAGTTAGGGGAGTTTGCTGTAATTGTTGGCAGGTCATTTATTCCTCCTAGTAAATAAGGATTCAAGAACTATTAAGAATGTGCATATATAACTAGCAAGACAGTAAAAGACAATTAAGCAGTCAGTTTAATGTCTTATCTTGCTGGTTGCCCTACAGTTGTTTTACAACTAGGAATTAAAATTTGAAAAGGAAGTTTTCAGTGTCCCTGGCCAAATATTGATTAAGTAGTTGTTTGCGGATGCCATTGTAGCACTTAAAAAGGCCAGTAGCTCTGCCCCGCGTTGTTCATCTTCCATTGTGGCTCACGCTTAACTCCCAGATCAAAGGAGGATCATTTCAGTTTATCTGTCCTGGAAAATCCTCCTTTGCTCCTAAAACCGTATGGATTAATGGCCAAATTGTCTTTAATGAGATGTGAAATTTGAATGGAATCCTTATTTTGCATGGTTGGTTGGGTACATGCACTGTACGCTTTGCAATTTTGTGGGGATTTTTGTTCGGTATTGGATTTGTATTTCTTTGAATCCACTTTTAGGATAAAGTGAGCCAGAATTTTACAACAAAGAAAATACTTGGTGCTTCACTGAATTTTAATGCAATTAATTTTGCTGCATACCATCTTGATGATGGGCATAGTCTGAAGGAAAGAAAAAATAAAAAGGAAGGAGTTGCTGAGGAATTTGCTGAGCAAATTACGGAAGAGATAAATAGAGCGGTCGCTGAGAGGATGGGAGTCCTCCAGACTCACCAAACAAGCCGCCAGCCTGTTGGTTTTTGTTTGTTTGTTTGTCTTTGCATTTTCTTCATTCTGGTCTTGCAGACCTCATTCGCAGCAGCAAGGATTTATCTACTGTCCCCAAACAAAAGAGCAGGGAAAGTCAGACGGGCTGTGCAAGAGTCCTGGAGAATAATCGGTTCCTTGTTGCACTGCAGAAAGCTATACTTATTTCAGAGATAGTCAAATTCAGCCCACCACATCCTCTGCAGAAGAGGCTGTGCTGTTTGGATGTGTTATGTTGGCTTGTAATTATAAGATGGAGTTTCAGCTAAATTGCAGGGTAGGGGAGCATTAGATCCAGGTCCTGCTCCCTCCTCTGAGCTCTCTGGACACAGAACTGAGCTTTGCAAACACTGGTAAGGGGCTGGCAAAGCCAGATCGCTCTCCTGGTGTCCTGCTGATCTCGTGCCAAGGAGCCTCAGATGCTACAGTGACAAAAAGCAGAGTAAAGGGCTAAAATTAGGAAATTACGACTTTTTTTTTTTTTTTTTTTAAACAGCAGTTTCTCATTGCCTTTCTTAACTCTACTCTGTTTTTGTTTAGCCTAGTTATCTCTGGATAAAATATTAGCCTCGGCACAATTTGCAAATACCCCGCTTCTTCCGAAGACGTTTTTCCCAAAGTAACAGTCAAAATTCTTTGAAAGTTTGAGGCAAATTTCCCTTTAAAAAGTCGCTGGACTCAACTTGCTTGTTCCAGCAGTTTCTCATTGCCCTTCTTAACTCTACTCTGTTTTTGTTTAGCCTAGTTATCTCTGGATAAAATATTAGCCTCGGCACAATTTGCAAATACCCCGCTTCTTCCGAAGACGTTTTTCCCAAAGTAACAGTCAAAATTCTTTGAAAGTTTGAGGCAAATTTCCCTTTAAAAAGTCGCTGGACTCAACTTGCTTGTTCTGGTGCAGAGCAGCAGGGAGAGCAATGATACGTGTTAGACCCCTGGATTTTTTTTTTTTTTTTTTTAATGGATATGTGCCTGTGTGCAGGACTTCTACCAAACCTGACCAATGTTTATCCCATGCACAAACCCATATATGGACCTGCCTTGAGGGCTTTTGTCTGTATCACAGGCCTCGTGTTCGAGGTCTGATCCAAAAGCGTCTTTATCAGATGCAGTGTCGCACCAAGCGCTGCGCGGGAACCAGCGCTCATGGCCCGCGTTGCTGCTCGGCCTGCTCAAACCTCCTTCGCCTGATGGGAATGAGGAGCACGGCCCATGCCAGCGTAGTTGGGATTGGATCCACACGCACAGCCCGGAGAAGCAGTAACTGCAGCTCTACTGGTCACTTTGTTAAAACCGTGCTCAGTGCATGACCCGCGCACCTCAGCGTGCTCGGTGGAGCCTCCTTCCACCTCTGCATCCTGGACGGATGCAGGTAACGGTGGGGATGGACCGGCAGGGCTTAGGGAAGAGGCCAGCAGACGCGGGGCGCACTGGGCTGCGGGAGACGGCGGCACACGCAAGATCCCTTCGTTGGCATCGCAGGGCTCGCGCCAAGCAGCCGCCGCGCTGCAGACTGAACCCCCCAGTGCTGCCCCTCCGAGGCGCTGCACCTAGGTCTGACGGGGAATTTGGCTGGTGGTTATTTAAAAGAAGGATTTGCCTGCAGGAACAGGATTGTCAGCCTCGGAAGAATAAACCAGAGACTTAGGGGAGGCCCTGAAAGGCTCCTAAATACATCTCGTATCTGAGTGCACATAATAGTAGCCAGAAGTAAGCATTAAAACATGACGGGAAAGACACGCAAGGAGGAACCGAAGCCCTGAATATGTTCAGAGAATGGACTAAGGGTTCCTCTGCTCCCAACGTTAGGTGCTACCATGCAGAGAAGTCCCTGTGTCACCCGCAGGGACCACCTGGCCATAGGTTTTGGGGGGTGCTGGCAGCAGAAGGGACTAAGGGTCCCTGGGAGGCTCTTTATGCGTTTGAGAGATGTTTTTCCAGCTGCACCACGGGGGCTTGAGGGGGACCTTGTTCCCTGGGGTTACTCCTGCATCCCTGTGAGCACTATTTCTTTCTCTTTGACATGAGAGGTTTTCCCCTCATGCATGCACAGCTGCTGCGAGTTTGCAACAAGGCTGCAGCTATGGGATAGGGGTGGCCAAAAGCACCTTCCTGGAGCCTTGGAGCCTTTTTGCTGCCCTGGGATGAGTGGGCTCTGCCTCCTGAGAGTTTAGGCATTTTTCCATCCCCTGCTTGAGTGTGAAGGTGTGATGGTGGTGACCAGTGCACTTGTCAGCAAGTGATACCCTTGAGCAGCGAGCAGAGCACCGCGCCGAGGTTGGCGTGCGCAGTTTGGGTCGGCGGCACTGCGGGCTGAGTGATCCACCCGGTGCGGAGGAGCAGGGGACATCCTGGGGCTGTGGCATGAGCAGGGGTGTTGTGTCCACAAGGAGGTAAGATTCAGCTTCTTATTTTTTACATTTGTTATTGCTCTTGCCTAAGGTAAAAGCAGCTCAATAGCCTGTCCAGTCTGGGGTGAAGGCGCAGGGCTGAGGGCTGTTCCTGGGGTTAGGGATGAGCCCCACCATGTTCACTGGGGCAGCAGGGGAAAGACTGTTGAATACAGATATATATATATATATATATATATATGTGTGCATATATGTACATACATATATATACACGTGTATATATATGTGTATATATATATGTACATATATATATATCTACATATATATATATGTATGTGCTGATAACTTGGGGTCTAAGCAAGTACGTGATGCTTAGCATTTACTTGTTTGGGACAGGTCCTGGACTGCTTTACACCAGAAGCAGGTGTTGCATTCACTACAAGTTTTATCATTTATTAGTCCTGAATAACTTCTTAAAACACTTTTAAAAGTTTTTTAAAAACATTTTTAAATTTAATTATTATTTTTATTTTTTTATTAATGTTCTTGTTAAAATAGTAACATGAGTTGTGCAGAAAATGAGGCAATTATGGTTTAACCATGTGCTGCATGTTGTTAATACTTGTAGTTTAGAGCTGACTTTTAAAATCTTTGAAATAGGAAACCTTTCTTGCTGGTCACATTTTGTGCTATGCAGATGGAGTGGAGATGATCTGCTTTGGTTTATTTTTCAACTTCTTTTTTTGATAAAATCTGTACTTTCTCTTATAAACATTGTCTCTGACAGAGTGGCTTGGACATTGAGCGCTGAGCCAAAAAACTGCAGAGCCAATTCCAGCTGGTCAGGTGCCTCCAGCCTGCCAGCTTTTATTTTTATTTTATTGTTTTATTTGTTCATTTTTAACCTTATTGTGAAAGCTGTACTGTAGTTACACAAGGTCTGTGAAACAACTTGTTGTTTGTTTGTTTCTTTTGCAGAGTTGTTTTTTTTTTTTACAGTATATTGTTTTTTTAATACTACAACACTCCTAATTAGTAGGGTCTCAAACCTTCAAAAAGCCTATTGAAGTTAGTGGCAAGACTTGCATTGTCCCAAATGAAATCTGAATCAGGCCCAAAGCTTTTATTATTATTAATCTACTTTTTATTTTTGAGAAAGGGGTTTTCTGTTTTTCCTGGCCATGAGAGGGAGCACGGATGAGTCTTGAGGGCAGTGGGAGATGGTGCTGGGGACGGTCTCCATGGCTGCTGTCTGGCCCCAGGTCTTGCCTGAGACCAGTCGTGCAGTAGGAAACAAAATTTCCAAATAACCTTTGGAAAAAGGTCTTCAACATGACTTCATCCCTTTGCTTTGTGAAAGCTGCAGGCTTTGCCTAGCTGAGGATTAACTTTGCAGGATGTTATATGCATCAATCTATCACCCTTTTAAGCCAGGTTAGAGATGGGCATGAGCAGCGGTTTGGTGCCCCTGGCACGGACAGGGTGTGGGGATGAACAGAATCTTGTGCTCCGGTTCAGAGGCACGGAGAGGATTTTCCCTCTTTCCAGACATGGAAAGTGGGGCTGGGCATCCCACCCTTGGGCATCCTGTCAGCCTGTTCTGAGGCATCAACCCCTGCTTGAATGAAACTGGGTTTCCATGAGGTCTAGGCTGCAATATTTGCTATGAGCACATTGGCTAGCTTATCCAGACAGGGTCTGTGGGAAAGGAGAAGGTCACTGAGGAAATACAGCCTTCTGCTTATTGCCTTAAACTTGCTATAGCCATTAGCATGCCTGTTGGATTTTTTTTTTTTTTAAGGAAAAATTTCCTTAAATGGAAAAAAGATGGATAAAGACTGTATTGATGATTTCAGGTAGATTCAGTTTGAAACTTTGGAAGAATTGAGTTACCAAAGAGAAAACATAGGCCTTTGTATTCAGCAAAGAAGCCCAGAGCAATGGCATGTGCCATGGTGGCAAATAAAACCATCTGCACAGACCATCCTGAGTGTTTGAAAAACAAACAAACAAAAAATACCTTCAGATGAACATTACAGTATGCTGTTTGTTTTGGTTGTGTTCACAGGATAACATAACGCCCCTAAAAATGCCCAAAAAATCAATTTTGTAAAGAATCTATTGTGATCTATCCTTTCTTTCATTTTAGACAAAAAAAAAAAAAAAAAAAAAGAGTAAGCATGGATTAAAGCAAAAAGTGGGGCAGGAGGCTTGGAACTGGTGCGATGCTCCATGCTAGTTGGACGCAGGATATTTTGGATTCTGCTTGTGTTCTTGTCTGAGAACTTTTGACTAGTGGGGTGATAGTTCTGCTTTTCTGTGGTAGTTCAAAATACAGAGTTGGAAAAAGTGGAGAACTGGGGCATGTTTTTGCACTCTTTCAGTTTCAATGTAGGGCTCCTGGATGTCAACGCGTGTCTGCATTGTCATCTCCAAAACACTTATTCATAAAATATTCTTTGACATCCTTGGTGGAAAAGTACTAGCTAAATTCAGGGTATTATTTTTATTCTATTCCTTCTCCTAATTTAAATCCCTGGCAATCTCACCAGAAATCAAGGAGGAGAGTTCAGGGGAGATTCCTACTCTGCTGCCACTTCTCATCAGTGCTGGTTGCTTGCAGAGGGCTGCCAGCACTTGCCAAGTGCTTCTCTACAGATGCAGGAATAGAGTGAGGGTCTGGGGACAGATCCGGAGCGCTGCCCTGGGCCGGAGCTGCGTCCTGTGCTCCTCGCAGAGGTGCGTTCCTAACCAAGAGGAGCCCTATCTGCTGCGAGTGGCTAGTGAAGAGGCACAAAGGGAGGGATTTGTGCATATTTAAAGGGGAAAAAAAGGCATTTTGCTGCTCAGAGGACTTGCTGTCAACACCCATTAAAGTCTCCCCAAATTATGGGCGAGGGGGAGAAGCTTCAAACAAAACCCAGCCCCATGCATATGCTATGCGTGATGGATAATTTGGTAAACGAGGCTGTATCCTCTCGGACACTTTTCTGGCAGCGCTCCATGTGAACGCCGCTAGTGTCTGCGGAGATGCTTGGTGCTATTGTCTTCTCCAATATCGGGAGACTGTGCTGATCGGCAGATCTTGGAGCTGCTTGCTGTTGGGAAGGTGCAAGGCTGCTGAGATGGAAACTCCAGCAAATCAGGGTAATTACAGCAGTGTTCTCTAGAGAGGACAAAAGGAAGGAGGAATTTGGGGCTACATCCAATTACTCACTTCAGCAATGCATAGAACTAAATATTTCAAATTAACTTTTTTGTATGGAATTTTAAAGCCTTAGACTCAGGGGGAAAAAAAAGGTCATTGATTTATTTTGACACAAAGTATCTGCAAGTCCCAAAACAGGATTTTCTGTTCCTGAGCACATCCAGATTTCCAAAGACACCTGGACTTGAATTTCTGCACTCAAAAGAAGTGTCCTTTAGAGCCTTGACTGTTCAGAAAATGTCAGAAATGATGATGTTGCTTCAATCTGCCTCGGGCACTGGTTTACACTGCCCGGCCCATCCTTGGTCTGCAGCTGTGCTGGCAGCATCTTGCAGAATGAAGTAGAGAAGCAAGTTTATTTATTTATTTTTTTTCCTGTCCTCCTCCATAAGCAGAAGATGTGGGCAGAAAGCCCTGAATCTGCTTCCAAGAACTGTGTTTTTACCTCTGACTTCACTGGATGGGTCAGACTCTAAAAGAAAATGTTATTACAGTAAGCAGTAAAACATTCATTTTTACTAGAGCAACATATTTTCCTGACCTGTGATGTGTCAGTAATGAATAAATTTAAGCTGTGTTTAGTTTATAAAGGCAAGTGATTCTATGTAGGATATTTTAAAGTTGTTTCCTTCTTGTTCTGGAGACCTTCTACTTAAAATCATCGGAGCTGTTCAGAGCACCAGTAGACAACTTAGCAGCAAAACAATTGATTATAGCTGAGCAATGATTTGAAATAAAGACATGAATATTAATTCTTTTAGAGACGCTTGACATATAAGCGGAGTTTGATCAGGGGCTGCCGCTTTCTCTCTCTCTTTTTAGCATTCCTTCGTTTTTTTTCATTCTTTTGTCCCCTTGACACACAGCTCCTCTAAAGTGGCTTTGCAGAAACCCTTGGCTTGATCTGCTCAGGAAGAGTCTTTCAGTGGCATGAAGGAATGGCCCAGCGTAGCCTGGGTTTTAATTAAATACTGCCTGTGCCGCCCCAAGCTGACGAGGAGACAGCGGCTGCCTCAAAGGTACCAGCAGAAAGATGGTTTTTGCCAACAGTGTCGAGCGCCTCGGCTGCTACTAGGTGTGTGTCGAGCGCCTCTTTATTTATTTTTTTTTGTGGGAGAAGAGTGTAGGTTTTGCTGCAGGAATACTTCTGGGGCTGGCGAAAGTTTTGAGTGAGGTGGAATGCAGTCACTGAAATTTAAAAACTCTTTGAGGAGAACAGTTTTGTTTATTAGCCCAGATTATGGGCACTGTCAGTCTTCTGCAGGGGAAAAAAATAAAAGGAAAGAAAGGTGTAACTTTAAGCACACACTGATTTGTTCTTATTACATAACAAAAGTCTATTTCTTTATCATGTTATCATTCAGTTAATAAAAATTAGCTACAATAACAGCATCAACTTAGAAACCCCTCAAAGTCCAGGGGATTTTCTTTCACAATGAACATGAATACTGTTCAGAAATACAAACAGTCAAAGGATAACTTTAGGTCTGAAAGAGAAACCTGGCAAGGGTAATTGAATAAGCCTGGATCTCCTGAATATGTCATGGTGAGTGCAGTCAACATGTCATAATTAGGTTTATTGAGGGCCATTCCAACAATCTGCTTCTATTCTTCCTGCCTTATTGTCCACAGCTAGGCAAATAGCCAGGGGACAAAAGGAATCAAGTGCTGACAAAACATGAAAGAGGAAAAAGATTTAGCTGCTTTTATCAAAGAAACTGAGAAGGACTTTGTGTAAATAAAGTAAGTAACTGGCCATCCTGCATTTAGGCAATGCCGTTTTCATTAGAATTAATTCTTGACATATTGGAAGGGTTCCAAGGGAAGGATTTCTACTTCTGACAAGTTTAATTTGTAAATTAAAAACAGTTGGTTAAACATGAGCTGCCATCAACAAAACTTAACTAAAGCCATACATGGTCAAGTCCTAAGCAGGTGAAAAAGAGAATTACTCTGAAAACAAAGTGTTCCCCAAAATTATGCAAATTCTTATTACTTCATAACAAATGTTTTCTATTGAGACCTTCAGCGGGATAGCTGTTCAGAAATTCTGCTTGGACCCTATTTATTTTCCTCTTTAAATCCTGTTAGCTGACACAGCAGTTGCTGCTTGTTCTTTGCGGTGGATCGGAAAAAGAAGTTTCTGTTTTTTTGGCTGGATCCATTGAGGACTGGAGAAAAAATGGGGTAGTCGTGTGTGCCCTGTTGGCACCTGTGGGGCAGTGATGCAGGGGGCACTTCTGCCTTTCCTCGAGCTTCTGAAATGATGATGATGTTTCATTCGGTCACTCTGCTGGTGATGGAAGAAACTTTTTCTTTTTTTGGCAGGGGGATTTGGAGTCAGTGATTTGGTTAAGGCCAAAAAAATGTTGATTTATTTATTTTTATTGTTATTTTCCCTTTGGTTAGGAAGGGTGGCTGGCAGAGCCGCCTGCTGCTATTGAAGCCCGTGGCAGGTTTCTTGCTGACTCAATGGGAGTTGAATCGGGCCCTCTGGGCTGAGCGTGTGGAGCAGATTACATCATAGCATGTGCGGCAGGGTCACAGAAATGCTCTTTTAAGATAAAGAATTAACATATGGTCACATTTTCGTTCTTCAATGGCTTCAAATTTTCCTTGAAGGTGGCTGCTTAGAACGTGTGAAAATGAGGAGTTAAGGCCCCTTTTCTGTGACTGTCTGCAACATTTGCTTTTTGATAAGTATGTCAATTACCAAATATTTCTAGACTGTAAAACCTGTAAATCCTTAATTTGGACTTAGGTTAAGCACATGCACCATGCAACTTCTGGGAGAAGAGGTTTTTTTCCTGCTTGGTTTTATAAAGTTCAAACTCAGCATCCTGTTTCTAGCTGTTCCAGAGATGTCAGGAAGGGGAGTTGTATGCATTAAAACAAACAAAACAAAACAGAACAAAAATAAAAACTACTCACCAAAGCTCAACATGGAACATTTTGGAAAGCCCATCTGAGCTTGGTCAGCCTTGCAGAACGTGGGCTTTGGTGAAAGCGGCGGCCCGGGAGAGGACTGCTTGGCTTTGCAGCTTTCTTTTCTGCAGTTTGCTGGGATTTTACCTTCGCCTTGTCCGGATGGCAGCGCTACTTGGCTGAGCTGTGCTGCACGTGGCTGAGCACAGGATGGGCCCTGTGCTGCCTCGCTCCAGCATCTGGGGTTTAATTAGCCACTGATATGGCCAGGAGGTCGCCCTCGGTAGCAAAGCTCAGGATGTGTCGGCTTTGGGACTTGCTGTTTCTGTATGTGGGGTCTTGCTGTACAGGGACGGCTGTTCCTTCCAAATTTTAGCTGGGTACTTTCACTCCAAATCCAGAATGTCAGTTTAGATGGTAACTATGAAGCACTAAAGACTCTATACTTTTTGTTTGTTTGTTATATGCATGTTATTTTACATTATTTTGTTTAGTAGTATTAATGATTGCATAAAATTTGCAGTAGACAACCTGAGTCCAAATAATCTATAGATTAAGAATGAGTATATACAGATGATTTTTAAAGATGGCTTGACTAATATTTTTGTTTTATTTACCAGTTAGTCTATTCTAGAATAGTTACTGCTATAACAGTGGATTTACTTTGTGCTGTTCAAAGAGTGACAGTTTGGCCAAAACCTGTACTTTATTAGATAAATTCATTTTTCTCTCTCTTCATTTTTCTCTTCTCTTTCTCTTCTCTTTTCTCTTTCTTTTGTATTTGTAAGGGTAAAACTGTGTTACCTAAATATAGAATATGAAATCATTCAAACTATTTATTGCATCTTCCTCAGTTGGTTCCTTAGCATGTTCCAAATGTGAAGGGCAGCTATTCTTGTTGGTGTGGCAATTCCTGCTTAGTTTATGCCCTCATTACAATATGGTCAGGGATTAAAACTGTGACATGTTGTTTTATTTTAAGATGGTGCACTAATTAAAATGAACTATTTGTATTAAGGAAGGTCTATACAAACTGCAAACCACTACTGCCCTGCTAGATGAGAGGGTAGTCTCATGGTGGGCAGTTATTTCCAACATGAGAACGTGGCTGGGAGCAGGCTGGGCGGGTGTGTTGGACTTGTGGGATGGAGATGCCGATGGTCCCATGAGGATGCTCTCGGATGTCACCACGGCTGGGCATGGCGTGAGCGGGGAGTGATGGTTGTGGTGTTGGCATTGTTGAGGGACCTGGTTGCCCCACGTGGGACCCACCAGCAGCTTCTCTGGGGTCTCAGGAGGGCATGGGGAGACATCTCGTGTCCTCTGGCACTGTGGGGTGCCCTCACCGGGCTCCTGTTTTCAGCGATATGGGGCTGGCTCTGATGTGCTGTCCAGGCAGTACTTAAGTGTTGTCTGTTTTTCTAAATGTGGGAATGTGCAACAAAATGTAACACATCAAGAATCAGGAGTGTACCTGATGTTTAAAAAAATTCATGTTATTTTGCACTCTGTCATTATAAACATCTGGGACATTTTGGAGTTAATCTAAAATTCTAGAATCTGGAACTGTTAAAGCAGAATTGCAAGTGAGGATAGCTCAATAAAGCAAAAATTAAAAGCTTTAGTAAAAACATTAATGTAGGAATAATCAGCTTAGGCTGTGCTCAATGCATGGTCTTCCAGTCTCACACGAGACACAGTGTAACTGTGCAAGTGCTAGTAGTGCTGAAGCTCCCGCCTTGGCACGTTCTGCTGCGCCTGCAGCTCTTCTGCCCTTCTGCTCTTCCATGGGTCAGTTTTCCATGACTGTGTGTCTGCCCAACGCAAATTACTCTGCCAGTGTTGGAGTGCTGAGTGTTGAAGGTCCAAGTTCTTTGTTTCAATGAGTTTTGGGGATGGGGAGCAGCTGATGGGCAGAAGGGTCCAGAGCAGCAAAGCAGGAGGCTCCAGCAAGGCAAAGTCTTGCGACAGGTTATGCTCAGGGTTAGGCTTAAGTGTTTGCAATATTAATGAGAACTCCTTTTTGAAGGATTGAGGCTAAAAACGTGGTCAGCGTTTCTATGGACTGTCTGCAGCCTTCTTAGTTATGGGAGATACTGGCACAATTCCTAATGTGCATGCGCTTATAAAGCACTTTTACCCTGTTATGAGTATAGCTAATCCTCTTTCATGGGGATAGCTCTGCTGCAATAAAACAACCTCGTATTTAAGTAAGTTATTATTTCTTTACAAAAAGAAACCAGAATCTATAAAAAAAATAAGATAAAACTTATGAAGAGAATATCTGTGAACTTGTTGCCTCTGAATACTTGCAGAATGACTGTAATTGCATTGCAATATATGTTAAAGTTTCTCATTTCAAACTTATATTTTTGTTATTTTAAAATGGAAAACAGAGTGCATAGGTGGGATTAGGAAGCTGAGTGAGTTTTCTTAGTGCAGCTTCATAGGTTTCAAATATGAAAAACAGCCAGTCAACCAAACAAAATCTCCATGTATTGAAATTTAAAACAAAATATCAGAGATGGTTAAGCAATTAATAAATCTGTGCTTTAAAATATGAATTATTTCAACTTTATTATATACATACTTATATGTGTGACTTTAAGAACCTCACACACTTTAACACAAAACTGAGTGCACTAGCAAAATGCAAACTGATAAGCGATTTAAGTGCAAAGATTGTTATTCAGCAGTCATCAAAACAGACCACTGAATGTGTCCTGCTTCAAACAAGAGAGGAAAAAAAATAAAAAAACAAGAAGAAAAAAAAAAGGCATAATTATTTTGCCGATTCTTTATGCTGCATTGCAAAATCAGAAAGATTTTTGTTTTTTAATACAGTTGTTTCCAGAGGGTATAAAACAACTGTGTGTTTTGGGGCTGGGACCAACAGTGAAAATTTAAGCCAAGAATTTTTTTTTTTCCCTCCGAGGAAGTGAAGGGGAGCAGCGGGGCTAGGCGAGGGGCTGAGCCGCAGCTCCGCCAAGCCAAACCCCGGGATTTCGGGAGGGCTGACAGCGTTATTCGCACAACAGGACGCTGGCTGTTTTTTAACACACACGGCCGTACAGAGTTATTTTCTGCTGCCGGGCCGTTGGTGCTGTTTGTATTTGTTTACCCGTGTTTGTTTGAACTAATCACCACTTAAGCCAGAGCCTCTCTGCCTCGCGCTGCCTCCTCTTCCCGAGCGTTTAGCCGTGGTGACCAGTCAGGCACAAAAACGTGCTTATCTGCAAATGAATGGCAGCTCTTTGCTTCATTAAAGCCTCTTTCTCTTCTGGCACTCGCATTGTGACCCTTTGATATTAATTCAAAGGGCAATTAAAGAATGCGGCCCATCTTTGAAGTAAGGCATTCAGGGCAAGGAATGGGATGAACCTGGGACTCTGATGGACTGTGCGCATTCAACAGGCCTTTTCAAGGCAGTTTGAAGTGACTCAAAGAAAATGGGCAGGAGAAGGTCAAAGAGAAAAAAGGGGCTAAAGAAACAGTCTGTATTTGTTCGAAGTATTAGCCAAGCAAACTGCAAATAGCAACAAAATGAAACAGTTAATAGAGCAGCCAGACAGAGGCATGTCAATCACTTAACTTGAACAGCATTGGGCTAACCAAGGCTTCAGTCCACTGTGTTATCTAATTATCTTGGGAAAGCCACTAGCTGGAAGTAATAGTATTGTATTTCTTTCTGCTTACTGCTCAGAAAAGGTGATAAATACTCGCTGCTTCATAATTATTCAACATATATACATAAAGAGTGGGTGGATTGGAGGATTGTAGGCAAGCTGCTAGTAGAAAACCAACAAAAAGCCCTTCCCGATTAACCTGGCACGCAGAATGAGAGCTGTAGCGGGCTGCAAATCCTCCGCAGGGGTTGCACATGCCGCAACGCCAGGAAAAAACACGCTCGCAAACCTGCGGGAGGAGAGCCGCGCGCTCCCCTCCGCGACGGTGCCAACCTCGCGCGATGCTGAGGGAGATTCCTGCCTTGTTTTGCCCCAACAGGGTAAATTAAGGACAAAGTTTCAGCCTTTCTTCACAGTCGTCTTTGCATTGTTGGTTAAATTAGCTCCATGGGGCTTAATTTTCCACTGCTCTGAATTTACCCACACAAAACAAGTACATGATTCTATTTGCACAAATGAATGTGCCCATAAACAGGCTTATTTTAGGATTCTGGCTTAAAGAAAAATTCCTGAGTTTATCTTCACAGTTGCATAAAGTTGTCGTCATTGCTGAAACAAGGAAGTAATAATGAATTTGCAACGCGAGAAAAGTGCTCTTGTCTTGATCCAGCTGATGCAGAGCTGTGTAATAACCAACACATGGAGAGAAGTGTGTGCTGAGAACCGCCCTGAAATACGCGCAATCTTACAGCGTTTAACTGCTCGTATTGTTTTTTTTAACAAATAATGGGATTTGCTGGAAAGATGGGCGGTTGCTTTTGCATGGACAAAATCTGCAGGAAGAATTTGCGTTGGAGTTTTGGTCTGATGCTGCAATTGTCTTTGCGTAAAATTAACATTGGGCTTCAGCGTGGTCCTACTTGCCTGGAATCCCTCTTGCATTAATGAGCACTAAACCCTAGTACAAGATTGGGCCGTACTTGGGGATTTGTTGGTATAAAATGGAAAAGAATTTTGTCTCAAAAAGCTCTGCACACATGAAATGGACAATATACAATATGACTTAACGCATGTTAAAATAAATTCTCCATCAACAGATGGGAATAGTTTACGGTGGGGGAGAAGGAAAAAAATCATTTTTTTGTCGCTGTTGTTGAGAAAACAAAAGCATTGGCACAGTCAATTACAAATCACTTTTGTTGAGATCTTGCATGCTAAATTTTAACCAGAGGGACTTTTTTTTTTTCCTTTTTTTTCCCCCCTGGCTGCATTGCACCCTCCTTTGAACTTCAGTCTAGCAAATAAGCTAAAAGAAAGCTAAAAGAGTATTCAGTGTGTTTGTGCTTGTATGAGGGATTCTGCCGTCGCACACAAAAAACTCAACTTTTCTTTTATAGCGGCCACTAAATTTCCTTTTAGAAAGAAGAAAGGAGGAATTCCTATATACGTCAGGCACAGCACAGTTTCAAAGCTCAATACGTATTAATAGAGAAAAAAATAACACTATACGAACACTTCACTGTCTAAGAATTCCAGCTGGAATAACTGTATAGCACCAATGACCGCTTTCTTATTTCATGCATTTTCCTCCTGCTTTCCGCAAGGTTTTATCTCTAGACCATTGAAGTCAAATCCATTAACTGCTTTTGGTTTTGGAAGGGCTTGGACCAGGCTCTTTAGAGAAGAACTTTATTAATACTGAAGCTTGAGCAGGATGAGGCCCTATAAGGATCCCTCTGAACATGTCAAGGCTGATGAAGAGCTATTGCACAACCCTTTGCGCTGCAAACAGAGGATTTCTAGAAAGGACAAAAAACCTCAGGCAATGCCACTTCCCCGCTCCAGCTGGACGTGGGACGGTGCATGACCAAGGAGCTCTGCTGCCGTGGTGTTTGCTGGCTGCTCTTGGTTGGTTACGTCTCTCTGATTTTAATCTGCTTCCAAATATGATCTTAACTTTCTTTGGCTGCAAGTGGAAGAGTCCCTGGTGGCAGCTCTGTTTGCCTGAGAAGGGGAGGCTGGAACAGGTCCACAAGGGCTTATTCGATATGTTCTTTGGTAGCTTCAGGGACCTTCCTTCACGTGTTCCTTCGACTTCTGTGTTCCTCTGGGTGAAACCAAACCAAGCTCTGATGCAGGGAACATCAGCTGGCAGCCACTAGGACCCAGTCTTGAGCACTCGCAGTTGTCCCTGGCCGTGGTCTAACTCTATGGGAATCCACGTGGTCACGCAGGGCAGTGAGGGGTGCTCTGCGCTGCGGGTGTCTGTGCAGGGTGACAGCCATGTGCTGCTCCTGCCAGCTCCGAGGCACTGCTTTCCCGTCAGAACATCCATCCTCTGGGCACGGGGAGATGCTCGGGAGCACCGAATGCCTCGCGGTTTTTCCAGCGCCCTCCAAGTGGAGCCTCTGTCTCCCACCGCAGCACCAGACTGAGCGCGTCTGGCTTGTCCCTTCCCTCGCAGGTCCAGCTGCCTGACGTATCCCTGCTTCTCGTATTTCCCTACATCCCTGCATTTCGTTGTGTTCTGTTTGTTTTGGAGAATGCAGGCGGTAAGGTTCGCTTGGAGCTTGTGGGAAATATTTGTGCTTAGCAAAAAGAAGCAGCCGAGCAGCTCCAAGGATGCAACATGGCAGTTGCTGAGGCCCTGCTGGATTTTGTAAAGGAAAACACAGGCCAGTTGCTTAACTTTGCCAAACCCCCTCTTGCTGCATCCTGAGCCTGGAGCCCTTTTGTTTGCCGGAGCTCCGAACCCCTTCCTTGCGGGGCGGCTCGGTGCTGCGTGCGCTCCGTGCAGCACCGTGCGCTGGGGAGCGCTCGCGCCTCTGTGCGCTCTCCCGTCTGATGCAGACCGGGCAGAAGCGCCGCCCGTCCTGCCGTGCCGTAACGTGGTGCTGGGAATTAGAAACTTCATCCCAGAACGTATCGGGAAGCGAGGAACACAGGCAGCGTCATGTTAGGAGGGTCTCTGCATCCTGCCCTCCCTGCACGCTATGCATTTATACTATGCATATATTCACACATTAAAAAATGTTGCATACATTTTTCTATGTGTGCATATATATATAATCTTTTGCGTAGAAGCAGAAAAAAAATCTCCTTTCAAGAAGTCAGCCCAAAACTTGCAGGTGTTGGCAAGAAACTGGCCCCGAAAGGGCTGGGTCTCACTGGCAGGGCAGTGGATGCAAGTTCTGCCACTGTGTTTCGTGGCTGCAGGTTGGCACCTGCAGCGCACTGGGAGAATATCTGAGAAAAACACTTAAGTTGCAGAAATATATGGATGAATCTGGAATAGGGGGCAGGAGGAGGCAGTTTAGGAAATGTTTTTGTTCATAGGCCATTTTTTTTTTAAGGCAGAGACACTTGAGTTACTACTGAGAATTTTGCAAAGCTTGAAAACAAGGGATCAAACTCTGAGTATCCTTAGACTTTTTTTTTTGCAGTCAGGAGAACCACTAAATGAACTAAACATCTGTTAAACTTCATTTAAATGAAATAAGCTAAAAAGATAAGAGAAATGCTTAATAAAACATGGCCAAATTAATTCTTACTAGAAAATAAGTATTTTTTTCCCCTTTGCAAACAATGGGCAGGGTTTAGGAATCAAGTCTGGGGTCAAAGGGTCTTGATGGCCAAGTCAAAGGGCAGCCAGAGATGTATATTAATGCGTGTCAGCCTCGGGATCCGGGAGTCAAGCGGTAGTTCATAAAAGAAACAAGGCATCTTAAGAAGAAGTGTTATTAGCAAACATCGGGTCAGAGTTTATCTTTGGGTCAGTGTGTATGGGAGGGTCGCCCGCTTCGCTGCCGCGCTGCAAGGTGCTGGGGGAGACAAGCAGCTGGGAAGCCGCATAGCCTTGCCAAGTGCTCCTACAAATTGTGAGTTAAACTGAGGCATCCTTAATGGAAAGGGTTATTGAATTTAAATGTTCCCTTTTCATGTTTTTTTTTCTTGCTAAACAAAGCTTGAAGTATGCTTTTGTATGGATTCTTGGCAATTTCCTCATGCTTCGTCCTCAGGCAGGAGAGACGATGCTCTAGGGGACAGATGTGTCTTGCTTTTGGAG
This sequence comes from Crypturellus undulatus, assembly GCA_013389825.1. Classification (NCBI taxonomy): domain Eukaryota; kingdom Metazoa; phylum Chordata; class Aves; order Tinamiformes; family Tinamidae; genus Crypturellus; species Crypturellus undulatus. The sequence goes on from VWPW01010083.1 coordinate 26,602, forward strand.
GAGCTGGTGCTGGCAATGGGATCTCTTTGCTGCGGGATATTGTAAATCTTTCCATATGACTCTTCCTGGGAGCGTTTCCGAGAGGCTGGGGAGCCGTTCCTCCCGGCTCCGCTCTTCCCTGTGCCGCAGCTGCGGGATCCCCGGCAGATGGAGCCGGCAGCTCCCCGTACCACAGTGGACCCGCGTGGGCTGCTGTGCTCCCTGGTGCTGCCTTGTTCTAGCACCGCAGTTCAGCTGCTCCCTGGCGAAGCAAACAAAATGAGACGTGCAGTAGGGCTGTTGAAAAATACTGTGATCCCGATGCCTTTGGGTTTGAGTAGCGCAACTTGTGGTTGGGCGCTGGGAGGAGGGAAGAGAAGAGCATAACTGCAGGAATAAATAAATACGTTTGTTCACCAAAGCTGATTATGTCGACATTGAGTGGTGATTAAAATACAATGTGCAAAGATAATTGGATATTTCTGAGAACCAACATGACTGGAAGTGACAGAGAAGTGGTTACCTGCTAGAACTTTTTTTTTTTAATTGGGTGCTCTGATTATTGTAGCCCCGAATCATGCATTTAGCATCTAACATTATGCACGGGCAAGTCCTTTACTCTAGAGATATCCGTTACCATAATGGGGAGCCTCAGCACACTCATTTAAAGGGTACTGTGCTTGTTGCTTTGCAGTCTAG
>VWPW01010086.1:5077-15303 GCA_013389825.1 Crypturellus undulatus
AAAAAATATTTGTTTAAATATTTGCATCTGGAAACGGGCGCCTCACAACAGCGATTCCCTGTCCTCCCCATCCTCCTCCTCTGATTAACCTGAAGAGCGTTTGGAGAGACAGAGGAAATGCAGCCACAACAGAAATTCCAGGTTAAGGGAATTAGAGGATGGGGAGGGGAGGAATCTGCTGAAGAGGAGGAGCATCTGCCCAACTGCAAAGTGTTATTCTCCGAATCCTGTACGGATTCTAAACTGTAGCAATATTTAATTGTATCTAAGGACCTGGTGACTGTCACTCAGCGCTCTCGAACTGTATTTTTAGACTGATTCTTTTTGAACAACTGCATTAAGGGGAGCTCACCTAATTTTTTTAATGTAAAATTCCACCTTTCTTTTGCTTTACAGCAGTTTATTTACAAAGAAACCCACTCTAGCATGAAGTTTAAAATAGAGGAAAATATTAATATACCCTTAATATCTGTTAATACCATTTGTTGTATTATATATTTAACAAATATGTCTTCAGGTAGATATTTCTGAAATGCCTGCCTTTTGTTACACACATTTGTTTTCCAACACTTAAAAATAAAAGTCTTCAGCTTCACCTTCAGTTAGAAGAAGCCTTTCTCTTTCTTCTTAATTCCCATGAAGGGTCTTCCCATTAACTTTCAGAAAGACGACTTAATGGGGCTTCACAAGGATCGAATGAACATGAGAGCAAGTCTGGCTGATGCCTGTGCAATGCAGCTAGACAGTGCGGTAAATGATGTGATTCTTCCACTGCTTTATCCGGAAGTCTTTGAGAAACTCCAAATTCAGCCCCCAAGGTAACACACCTTTACAAAACGCTGTTTGATATTACACTGTGGCATCAATTTTTTTTTTTTTTTTTTTTCTTCAAACATTTGGGCATTGTTGAGGTTCTGTTTTTTTAAGTAGTAAAAATAGATTTAAAATGTATAAAAAATTTTTAGTATATGCATGTTCAAAATGTAAGCAAAGGCCTTGGCATGATTGAAAACCTGATGCGCGATGCTTTAAAGAGGGAGTATATTATATATCTCTAATTGAAGAACAAACTAGTATTATAAAACTTGCAGGCCAGTAACTTGGCTCTTGTTTGGCTCCCCTCTGCCGTGGTCCACTGTGGTGCCTGGGAGCAGTTTTGGACGTGTCCTGCTGGACACTGCATTCTCTGCAGAAGAGAGTGGGGATCTGAGTTTGTTAATCTCCTAGGCTTACTTTGCTTATCGTCATGTGAAATTCTTTAGAAACACAAAAATTCCTCCTGTTCTGACTCTTCTCACAGTTTAGCTGTTACTGCTGTTCTGGATATGAAGTGTTTTGGTTCGGAGGAAGGGGTTGATCATCTTAAGGATGGGGGTAGAAATGGGTGTGTTTGACCATTTTGCTCTATGTGAATCTCTCTTTATTACAGAGGCTGCTTATTCTACAGCCCACCAGGGACTGGAAAGACCATGGTTGTCTGGGCCCTTGCTAACGAGCGCAGCCAAGGTGACAGAATATCCTTTTTCATGAGGAAAGGTGCTGACGGCCTCAGCAAGTGGGTAGGGGAATGGGAGCGCCAACTTCGTTTGCTCTCTGAGCAGGTAAGGTTGCAATGTGCTCTGGCAGAGCTGGAACTGCAGTGTTTTGTGATGAACGTTTTGGAGGAAGACTTGCCTTTTTTAACTTTTATTTATTCTGTCCATTTCTAACACTGAAATGGGAACCTTGGTGTTCTCTTTCTCAATGCCTTTGTACTTTGGATCGGGAAGTTGAAATCTTGGAGATGTGTTGGGAAAGATTTAAAAAGAAACAAGCAAAAAAAAAAAAATCCTCAAACCAAGATTCCCCACCCCCACCCCACCCCCCGCAAAACCGCAGAAGAGGTTGCAAGAGATAACGGCTCAGATTCAGAGAGAAGCAGCTGCAAGCTGAGAATACGTCACTCCATCAGCTCATTTATTAGAGATCTCTGCTGCTCTAAAAATCTAGTTCCAACAATGTTGCAACCACAACGCGTTTCATGCATTTCCTCTTACAGTAGCACCATTTTACTTAGGTCATATTCCTGTATCCCTGTTTATTGTCCTTTTTCAGGGATCATTAGAGAAAATAATGCCTAATTTAACAAAACTTACTAACTCGGTGAAGCAAAATAATATATATTTTTTTCTGCTAGCTCAATTGTTCCTGCATGTGAGTGAGTCTGCAGCAGTTCTAGCTTGTGGCACGCAGATGGGGGGAACCAGGCTCTGGCACCTTGCTGTAGAACTAGCCAGGGAGCCAACTGCGTGTCCAAAGCCCTCAGAGTGAGATACTTCCATCCACTTATTGTTTTATTTTCTATCTCTCAAAACGGCGAGTGGCTTTTGGAGCATCTTCTTCAGGAGAAAAGTTTGGATTAGAAGATTCAGGAGAAAAGGTTTGCTAGTGTTTAAGCTTGCAGGTTGGCCAACAAAACCTCTGTAGTGCAGCAACACTTTTCACATTTTCTATTAGACTGTTTCTTTGTAAACTGCGTGCAAAGTCTTTGCATATTGCACTTTGGCAACTTGACCTTTCTGTGTTGCCTGAGACTGACATAGTGCTCAATTTGATTTTTTTTTTTTTTTTTTTTTTTTTTTTTATTAATGTTTTTGGTTGNTTTTTTTTTTTTTTAATTAGGATACTGTGGTGGTACTTGGCGGTACTTCAGCACATGGTCCACATGTGCTGAAGCTGCCCTCTGTGCTCTGTGTGACTATGGAAAAAATTGTACCAGCTTCAGCAGCTGCAGAGGTCTGCAGCTTCACCCTAAAGAAAATCGGCTAAATAAATAAATAAATAAAACGAGAACCCCCACGCGGTCTCGCGCAAAGAAAATCTGACCTGCGAGCTTGGGGCGTCCCCCTCCCTCTCACTCAGGTACTCAGGCGTATCCACGGCCCGCCCCCTACCACTCTCGGGGACCTTAGGCCGCCCGTCCTTTATATCCCCCGGCTTGTCCCACGGCTTTATTCCTCCCTGCCCACCCAGGGATCGAGGCTATCCCTTACTACTCCTGTAGAGGTCTGCAGGAAGGCGATGCAAACCACTGCTGCCGATGACAGGAGGAGTCCTTCAGGCTCAGCAAGTAAGCAGCTAATTGCGGAAAGGCGTCAAACTAGCCCGCCGCCTCGCCGACCTGATACAGGCCCAAGCGAGGGCTACACGGAATTCGGAATCAAACACAGCGCTCTTGTCCGGATCCAAAAGCGCGGGAGGCAGAAGCCAGAAGCCCCCGCCCTGCCCAACCTTATTAACTTATATATACTTGGACGGGGGAGGAGAGTAGGCGGGGAGAGGTAGGAGCCTGTGATGATAGGCTGGAGCCTGTTGGTGGGCGGGTGGCCGGGAGCAGCAAGCTGCTCCTGGCCCCCACCTTTATGGTTCTAGATGTTACCAGAAGAGTCCCGAAGCGCCGTAGTCAGGCCAACTGGCCCGACTGTGCAGGTGCAGCCACAGAAGGTCATACAGGGGGCACCAGGACCCCCCTGTACATTCTTCTAGTGCACATGCTCAGTACTCAGGTCATAGAAAGGGCACCGTTATCTCCTATAGGGACCCTAAGCCCCAGTTTTGACTCCCTACATCGCCCGAACAAGCATTACCACCCATTTTTTAATCACTGCTTAATAACACTTTTAAGAGAATTATACAAGTCCTGCAGAGAGTATTTCCTTATGCAGAGCTTGCCCTAAAGAAGGACCAACAGCAAGGTATGACAGTGACACGAACAGATGGTTAAAACTAAATGTTGTTTTAGCTATCATCATTTTACATCATATTAATTTAAGTATTTGTGGATTGCACTGTGCGATGTGTGAGGGCACATGCACCATATTTCCTGGCAATATCCGGCTAGCTTTTCTAGCTGGACCGTTGGTAAATTTATTTTTATTTCCAGAATAGGCAGAAAGCCACAAAAATGCAGGGAGAGGGGCTTGGTGATCCATAATTGCTTCCGCTCTTTCTTCCACTTTTACCTTTTCCTCCCTGAGTGATCTTGGAGAGTCTTTATACAGAAGATGCATTGATCTACACATCCTGGCTTAGGAGTCTTCAGCCAAAGGGCAGTTTGTGGCCATCATGTTTACTTAATTCCCATACTTTTATGGTGGGATACAACTTCCAGACACACACAGCCTCATGTGTTGTGTGCGTGTCTAGTAAGTATGGAAGTTGCTGCATTTCTTTGTTCTAGGGGGGGGCGAAAAGGGAGCTGCTAAACCTCCTGCACGTAAAAAGAAAGCAGGTGAACCTATTCTATAAATAACGTCCAGTGAGCAAATTTTTAACAGCTTTACAGTATTTGTTTTGGTAATGGGTTTTCTATCAGTAACTCTGTGTGCACTCTTATTTGAGTGCTGCCGACTGAATAAACTTCTCTGGTTACCTTAAGCTTGGCAGGCCCTGGAAGTGCTGCTGGTGGCACTGCTGCCTGAACCTCGGGAATCAACTCTGGGAGAAATGCAATGGGCAGAGAAGCAGCGGTGCAGTGTATGATGCGCATGGACTCTGGTGTAATGAACCAAAGATATTTTACTAAGCATCAGATACAACTTATATACTGTACAAAACTGTATATAATTCCTTATTTGCAAAAAGCGTGTGAAGCACAATTACTGAATAAGCCAATAGTATAAAGAATTACATCAAAATTATCTAATAAGCTTCTTAATCACGCATTAGCTGTGCAGTTGCACTTTCCTTCTTTTTCTTGCTTTGTTCCTTGTCTATCGATAAGATGTTCTGTCCTGCCACCCTTGAGGTTAATTAACAAGACCCCTGGACCGCCAGCCTTGAGATTGATTATCTGCTAAAGAGGCATCCTGTACTGCTGTTCTTGAGGCGGGCCTCCACATTTCCCCCTTCTTTATTTAGCTGTTGTATTGCCATAGATGCTTTTATTTGAGCAGTCATAACTTGATCAAATGATCGATCAATCAGTCATTGAACATGTGATGTGTTGTTGCTTACATTGCTGTTGATAATGTTGTTAATAGTGTTGCTATTGTTAATGATATTTTTGTTATTTTTATGGTTGTTTTTATTGCTGATTATAGTGTTACTGTGTTTGTTTGTTTAAATATATATTCCTATATCATTATTTAAGTGTTACATGTTTTTCCCAAGCGAGCTCAAGCACAAAAACCATCCCCCCTGCAGGGGTCTGTTAGAAGTCCCAGGTTTTCTGACACCAGGGGCAGGGGAGTGACAGCAAAAAGGTCCTTCTAGGACTTAACTTCCCATGTAGCCCTGGGGCTGCCCAAAGGCGAAGAAGCCCCAGCCCCACCACAGGGCAACTCTCCGTCTCTCTGGGGGCTGCACACAACGTATTCCGACAGGGCCCCAGCCACAGGCACAGGGAAGCTATCGTGCCCCAGGGACATGGGGCCTGGAGCTGCAGGGCTGAGCTCCCCGAGCCCCTGGGGCCCCAGGATCCTGCAGGGCTTAGGCACACTCAGGATTGCATTGCGGCGGGGCAGTGTCCCCAGAGGCAGATGGTGCAGAAAGCGCCTTCTGCCAGGAAGGGTCCCATGCTGGGGACCACGATGGAGGCTGCTCTGTTCCTGGACAGGGACCAGGTCACCAAGGAGTGTCCCCCTGCTCCTTGGGACGCTCTGAGATTTCCTCTGCAGGGCCCATTTGCTCTGCTCATATTGTGTGACACTCTTGTCCTTGCGCTGTCTACAGCCTTTGCCAGGCTTCCCCTTTCCAGAGCTGCCTGCCATTTCCAAAACAAGGAGCTCCAGGAAGGCCCCTGCTGAGCATTAGATTGCTGGGCAGAGGGGCTCAGAACGCAGCAGAGCAGGCTGCAAGCTCCCTGCGGCGCAGAGAAGGCTGGAGCTGCCCAGAGCAGGGCCACACGAGGGCAGGGCATTGCCCACCACTGCTCTGGGCCAGGCACTCATTTCCAGAGACAGCACCAGGCTGCCTGGGGGCACCTTGGCCACCACTGTGCAGCTGGGCCCTGCTTGCAGCTGCCAGCGTGGTGTCCACCTGCGGGGAGACCTTATCTGCCACAGTGCAAACCCACCTGAAGGGCGCACAGGCGCTTTCCTCTGGTGGCCTGGCAGTTTGCCAGGCAGCTCCTGCCTCCAGCCACCCCAAACCTCTTCCCACGAGGAGCCTGCCAAAGAGCCCTCCATTTAAGGCCTGAACCTGGCTGCACGGAGCAGTGCAAGGGGGCACATGGAGCACTAGGGAGACGGCTGGTGCTGCCACTGTCCTCCCACGACCGTCTGCCACCTGCTGCAGGTGCTCATGGCGACGACTCGGTTCCACAGGAGAAGAGGCTTTACGGCCTGCCAAGACTCCACCACTGCCCTCCCAACATCTCTGCCACCCAGGGTGCCCGCGGAGCCCTCCCAGATCACACAGTCACACAGGGGCTGACGCTGGAAGGGACCTCTCAAGATCATCTAGTCCATCCTCCCTGCACAAGCAGGGACGCCCAGAGCATGTGGCACAGGATCACACCCAAGAGGGCTTTGAAGATCTGCAAAGAAGGAGCCTGCACAACCTCGCTGGACACCCTCTTCCAGTGCTCTGTCACCCCAACAGTCAAAAAGCTCTTCCCCATCTGCACGTTGAACCTGTGTTGCAATTTGTATCTATTGAAACCGTGTTGCAATTGTTCCCATTGAAACTGTTTTGCAGTTTGTACCCATTAGACTTGGGCTATTGCTGGGCACCAGGTAGAAGAGTTTGGCCCTGTGCTTTTAACATCCTCCCCTCAGGTGTTTCTACCTGTTGATAAGTTCCCCTCTCACTCTGCTCTTCTCCAGATAAACAGCCCAGCTCGCTTAGTCTTTCCTCATAAGATAGATGCTCCAGTCCCTTCATCGTCTTTGTGGCACTACACTGGTCGCTCTCAGGAAGTTCCACATCTCTCTTGTCCTGGGGAGCTCAGCACGTTTCTGCACACAAGAGTCCAGCTGTGAGCTTGGCAGAGCTGAGGAGAGGGCCACGATCACCCCCCTCCACCTGCTGGCAACACTCCTCCTAACACAGGCCAGCTTCCCTTTGGCCTTCTGGGCCATAAGGGCACATTGCTGCCTCCTGCTTGACCTCGTGTCAAGGAGACCTCCCAAACCCCGCTCCACAGAGCTGCTTTCCAGCAACTCCATCCCTAATTATGTACTGGTGCCTCAAGGTTATTCCCGACCCAGTGCAGGACCCTGCACTTGCCTTTCTTCAGTCTCACAAGGTTCCTCTCTGCCCAGGTCTCCTGCCTCTGCAGGTGACTCTCAATGGCAGCACAGCCCTCCGGTGTGTTGGCCACTGTGCCCAGCCTTGTCTCATGTGCAAACTTTCTGAGGGGGCCCTCTGTAACCTCCTGCAAGGCACCAAGGGAACAGGTGAATAGCACTGGACCCAGGACTGACCTCCTGGGGGACACCACTAGCTGTAGGCCTCCAAATAGACCCAGCACCATTTAGCACAACCTCTGAGCTCTGCCATTCACACTGTTCTCCAGCCACACACTGTCCAGTCATCTGAAGCACACTTGCTGATCTTGCCTAGGGGGATGTTATGGGAGGCCATGGCAATAAGTAGCTTCCTTTAAGTAGCCTGCCTTTACATGCCTCTATTCCTGGCTGCTCAGACATCAGAAGCTCCCCTGGCTCTGGGGAGATCCCCAGCTCTGTCCCCCTTGCCTTTACTTGAGGGCTGGCAGTTCAACTCCCTTAGCAAGCTCAATTCAGAGCTGAAAGCGCATGCTGAGACCTCTGTCAGGGATGCTCTGGAAACCCTGAAGAAGGAACAACAATGTCCCAAATCAAAAGCCTTACAAACAGGTCAGAAGAAAGCACTGCAGAGAGGGGGCTAGTGCAGCAGCCAGGAAGCAGCTGCTGATCGGTCTCTGACTGCAGAGCCTTCCGGAGTGAACTGTGCAAGGCAGGTGGCAAAAGAGCCCAACCCCGGAGATGGGAGCAATGCGAGGCAGGATCATGGAAAGCCAGAAGGAAGGACAACTCACTGGGAGAATCCAAGCCAAAAACAGCCAAAAACAAAGCTCCCTCCTATCATCCTGCCAGGAATGGTCAGACTTTCAGAGGATGGAGAGTAGTTGAAGAAGCTTCAGAAGAACATTCAGCTCATCTGCTCCCGTCCATCTGACAAGACTCTGAGCAAGATGTGCAGAGCACATCGAAAGGCAGGCGGGAGCCTATCACTTCCACCGCACCAACTGCATCAAGACCTTTCTCTAAAATGCCTCAAACCCAACTGAAAGGAAGGTCAGGCAGCACGTGAGATCCCTTCCCACCCATGGGTCTGCAGGATTCCAGGAAGCCCATCCCTGCAGCAAAGACTCCCACGTGTAAAGCTGCTGATGGACAAACCAGAGTAGTGCAAGCGCTGAGCGAGAGCAGAACCTGCTCAGAGGATAAAGATGTTGCTCGCAAGGGCCCTTGTGCCCAAGGCGCGAGGCAGACAAGCTACAGCTTCTGTCCAAGCAGCCTGCGTGGGGCAAGGGCTTCCCAGTGCCTGTTGCGCCCACGGGGGCACTGCGCATGCCTGCGCTCTGCAGGTGCCATGCGCGCAGGCAAGGGGGCTCCCAGCACTGGCCCTCACAGCCCCGGTGCTGAGCTCGCTGCCCAGCCCTCTGCTCGCACCTTCCTGCAGGGAACGCCACTCTGCTCCACACTTCCCTCCAGCATTCCCAGGGCACCAGCCAAATGCCTGCTCACAAACTGTGCGGCTGCTTGGCAGCCACCAAGAGCCCTGCATGCACCTCTTGTGCCAGCCCCTTCCACACAGCTCCGCTCTGCCTCGCAGGGGGACTGCGGCAGCCAGCAAGCAAGCTTGGCCAGCAGCAAGATGCTCCTCTTGCTCCAGCACTTTGGGAGCAGGGGTTGTGCTGCTGCTTGTGGAGGGTTTTCCTCTGTGCGAGGGCTGCTCCATCTGCCCTTGGCTTTCCCATCCTTACACAAGGGCTGGGAATTCCCCTCCGTTAGCAAGTGACCACTGTAGCCCAGTGCTGGGCAGAGCTGCAGCAGCTCCAGGTCCCTGCTGCTGCTGAGGGCACATAGGTGCCTGCTCTGCCTTCTGCAGCCCTACGCAGCCGTGGCAGGGGCAGCAGTGCAGGAGCCACACGAAGGCTACTCTCAGCCACAGCACATGGCGCCTGCAAGGTGCGTGGCAGGACAAGACAAGGAACCCAGCACTGCACCAGGGGCTCCTCGGCCACCACCAGCTCCCAAGGGCTCTGCTGAGGACGTGCACACCTGGCCCCGGGAAACAACTGCCCTTCACACTCATTGTGCTACTGAGGAACACGTCTCCACCATGGAAAACAAAACTATCTTGACTCAGTTGGGCTGTAAGGGCAGTAGTGGAGCAGGGAAGAAAGATCAAGGTGTTCAAGGCTGCTTTCAGGGGTCGAAGCAGAGCCTGTCCTCTGGGCAGGCTCCTGCCAGCAGCGCCATGGGGCTGCATGAGGAGACCTCCTTAGCCTCCAGCAAGCCCAAGGCCACGCACTGCTCCCTGCTACCAGGCTCAGCAGGGCCAGGGCAAGTCCAGCACACCAAGACCCTTTGTCACGGCGGTCCACCTGGCCCCTGCTGCTGCCCTCCTCCCCCCACACAACGGTGGAACATCCCGGAGGGGCAGTTATCGCCACGGGAATACGGATGCTTCCCAGGGCTGCGCATCACAGTGGCCCCTGTGCTGGCCATGCAGCAGCAAGGCCAGGTGAGGAGCAGGGCTGCGCAGCACCAGGGGCCGCTCACAGTGCCCACAAGATGCAGGGGAGCTGTGCGGCTCCAGGGCAGCCTGTGCGATGCCTCCCAGGGGACGCCCCAAAGCCACCGCGCGACACTTGGTGCTCACACCACTCCCATGGCCCTTTTCTCTCCTCCACTTGGCACTGGGCTCCCCCCTGACAAAGTGGCTGCTGGGGGCAAGGAGGCTGCTGCGTGCAGGCCCAGCACTTCCTGCTCCGGGCCACAGCGCTCCCGCACAGAGATGCCGAGAGGCTCCTGGAAGAGAGACCCCTGCTCTCAGGGCTGCAAATGGCAACAACTCCTTTTCTCTTTCAGACTCAGGAAATAAAAAAAAAAATAATGGATAATCCAGATGTGGAGGAAATGGAGTGAGAGACCTCCGCGTGCAGCAGGCAGGTACTGTGCACGCAGGCAGAGGCTGCACAGGGACAGCTGGTGCTTGGCTTTGCCAGAGCAGCCGCAGGGCTGGTGGCAGAG
>VWPW01010089.1:1054-11584 GCA_013389825.1 Crypturellus undulatus
GTGCAGGAGTAGTTTCCACTTTCACTGGCTTGGAACTCTTTGAAGAGGAGATCCCCTTCGTTGCTGACTTGGAGACTCCTGTAGTCTATGCAGGAGGCAGAAGGGGTAAGGATGGACTCTGGGAACCGGCTACGCTGTGCTGAGCTAGCCCAGACCCTGGGGGAGACCAGCCCAGACCCCATCTGCTCAGTGCTCTTGTGGCACTCTACAAAGACCCCTAAAGCTGATCTTCCTTCTCCGAAAAGTCATTAAAGGGTAGGGGAAAGAAAAAAAAATAAAGTCTCTGTCCCGTTCCCCTCTGCCAGAGATTTTCTTGTCTGCCAAAAGAACCATCCAAAAACTTGGGAACTTTCTTAGTAAAACTTCTCAGCACTTGTCAGATCAGAAAATCGGGTAAATATTATCCCATGCGGTATTGCTCCATAGTCCCAACTCATGTTTGGGGTTCAACGCACCCCAACACACACAACCTCTCCAGACCCCACCTGGCCCCACAGGAGCGGGTGTCTGCTGGCAGTCCTACACCCTCCTTGGATGGATATTTTCCTTCCTACCCCTGTCTTGCCTTGCAGGTGCAAAGCCCATGGCAGCTGCTTGCACCCAGGGAAGGAGCGGGCACCTTACCTTCCCTGTCATGGACCCAGTGGTAGGTGAGATTGGGCATCTCTATCTCGGTGGGGCTGCACGGCAGTGAAAACAGGCTGCTCTCTGCGTGGATGAAGACAGGGCCTAAGCCAGAGGGACAAGAGGGGGACACATTTCAAGATCATTGGGAAAAAGAGGCCTGGAGCTGAGGAGAGGGCAAGGTCTGGGAGTGGGGCAGGCTGGGATCCTGTGTGGAGTCTGGCTGGGCTCAGGACCAACCTGTATATGGATTTGGAGGAAAGACTAGAGAAAAGCCAGGAGCTGTGGGAACAGGCAGCAAAGTGATGCCATGGTAAGGGGAGACGGTGGAGACCACCGAGCGCCAGACTAGACCAACTGCACTTGTGCTGTGACACGATTGGGAGCCACGTCCTCTGTCTAGCCTGCAGTGCCAGGAGGGTCCCTTGAGCAAGCCCTGGACCCCGGCTGGATGGGGACACTCCGTAGCTCAGGAGCGAGGACAGCACGGGCCAGCCCTGCAGGGTCGATGCGCACAACTTCGCTCACCCTCTTGATGTTCCCAGCTGGAGCTGTTTGGCCCCTGGAAGTCTCTTGCTAGTGTCTCGTCTGTTCTGCTCCATGGGAAGCTGTCCCCAGATGGATAATCTGGCTGTCCTAGGGAGGAGGCAATGGCAGCTCTCAGATTCAGAGTCAGCAGTATGGGGACAACCTGCTGTAGACAAAATACCAACACAGGAGGTCTTCAAAGACTAAGCTGCGGGGTGGCACAATAAGGGACTTGTTCTTCCCCACTGAGGGAGCAGTGTGAGCAGTGTTTGTCTGACCTGCTGTGCCTCGCACAGATCTATGAGCCAAGCCAGGCCGCGTTTCCCACCTCTCCTGACTCCACACGGTGTGTGGAGCCGCTCACGTCACCGGTTCTCCAGCAGCTCCGAGGGTGCCCAGCTCACCCTTGGAAACTCTCTGAGGCCTCCTATTGATCCTCCAAGCACAATAATTGAGCTCCACGCTGGGCTTTTACCTGAGCAGCTGCAAAACCCAAGGGTCAGGATGGCCAGGGTCTCCAGCACCCCAGGTCCCCTGCAGTCCAACCAGATGCATGGAGCACAGAGCATCCTGTTTCCTCTGGTGTGCCGTGGAGCTCTGGGTTACCACGGCAATGAGGAATGTCTTTGGCTTCCACCTCTTATCACCTTTGTGATGGTTTACAGACCCTGCAGCCTCACGTCTACCAGCCTTGACCACCTTTGGTCAGCCTGATCCATTGGGGAACGTGGTCCTTCATCCGGGGATCATCGCTGAGTAGGACATAACACAGTGAAGAGACATCGCAGTGAAAGAGAAGCGAGTTTGCAGGGATCTGATCAAGAGAGATCAGGGAGCAGCAGATGGGGATGTCAATGATACACAAGACTTCTTGGTGGGGACTCTGCAGTAGCAAGAGGTAGAAAAATCCCTGAGGGCTTAGGCTGAGAACGAGCTCACAACACAGCTCAGAGCATGAGCTCTGGAGCCCACCCCCTCACGTAAGATGCAATAGAAATGTGAAACACGTGACAATTTAAAGACAGGAATAAAGACAGATAATTATTTAGCGGGGAAATAATGACAGTGGTAGGCAGCTGTCCCTCCCTGTCCTCCCAGAATGGAGAAATCATGAGGAAAGCTCAGGGAAAAGGGTCAAATATCTCTGGCCCGTGGCTGTAGGCAGCAGTGGAGGTGGGAACCACCTCTGAGTGCAGCCTCATCATCCTCTCCAACAGCCAAGGAAAGGGCAGGCTGAGCCAGCATCCCAGGAGGATGTTCTTCTAAGGCTGAGTCTACAGGGAAGGCTTTGCTGGGATGAATAACGGCATGAATGGATCTTCAGTGTTTCTTTAAAAAGAAGAAGAAAAAAAAATCCCCCTATGCCCCAGATCTCGAGTTTCTCTGACAGTTTTAGCATAAATAAACAATGTCTGGGCTTGAAACCACTTGGGAGAAAAACTCATAATTTGTGCGAGCAGCAGAACAAATCAAGGAAAGTTGCCTTTAGATTTGCAGTACGAGGGCTGTGTGTTCTCCGATGGCCATTAAAGGTTAGGTCATGACTCAGCTCTATCGTTTCTGTCCAGTCACCTCTTTTCATTAAGCTTAGAGGAGCTTGGGAGCATCTTTGAGCTCTTCTCTATGGTCAAACTGGAGTTAAACAACTCCTCTAAGGAGGGCGAGCAGTCAGCGAGGCCCACACCCAGGATGACGCCGTGTATCTCGCTCCTCAAGGCTAAAATATAGGTTAAAGAAACTCAACTAAAACTTGGCTAAAAGCGTACATAATCTGAGACAGGTGTGACATTTCTGAAATCTGCTATTCTCTGTGTTCTTTTTAATGCATCACCTAATTAAGGGATTTGTTTGTGAGCTCTCAGATGGTGTAGCAGTTGGCGGATGCGTACGGCAGCTGAAGGAGCAGGGGGACCCTCCTCCCATAGCAAAAGGGTCGGTTTCCTGCTTGAGATGCAAAACTCTGCTTCAAGCATGAAGCTGCGCCTGGTCATCCATAATAAAACACCATGAATACAGATTCGGTTTCTCACCGTCTTCTAACATTTGTTATTCATTTGCTTATCTTGGAAAGAACACAACAACTGCTTCAGTGAGTACATGGGAATATCATTCACTGCTGTTCGGCTGGATATTAACCTCTTTCCCTCCCTCCAGAAGGGTAATGCAAGCTACATTTGTATGTGAACTCTATTTATAAATGAGAATTGATAGAGGCGAGTTGCAGTAATTTCTGCAGTCCTCGGTGGCCGAGAATGAGGGATTCTGGATTTGTGGGCATTTTGTATCAAGACGTGACGTTATTTTTCATTATGTGAACTGCAGCAATGGCCGGTGATGGACAAGCATCCTATTTATTGTGCAGTATCAACACAGCCCCACCTCTGTCCGCAGCACCCTTCCCTCTGACCTGCTCCGTGCCCAGCTGGCAGATCCCACGGGATCTCCCCATCCACGTGGGATCTCTGGAAGTGGCATTGCTCAACTCGGGAGAGCTGAATCTCCAAAGATCAGTTAAATCTAGGGCTGGGCTGCATTTAAGTGCAGGCTAATGAGATGGAAACATCCAAGTTTAACCTCCTGTGAAGTCTGTACTCCAAAATAAGGACCCTGAAGCTCTACCCCTGCATGGGCACACGTCGGGGCTACAGCTCCGAGCCAAGGAACCCAGCACCCGCTACGCACCCCATGAAGGCGGGTGGGATTCAGAAAGCTCAGGAAAAAAAAAAAAAAAAANAGTTTAACCTCCTGTGAAGTCTGTACTCCAAAATAAGGACCCTGAAGCTCTACCCCTGCATGGGCACACGTCGGGGCTACAGCTCCGAGCCAAGGAACCCAGCACCCGCTACGCACCCCATGAACACACTATTTTTCGATTTTCTTCCTTTTTAGGACTTTTGCCCTGTGGGGTTGACAGGTACCAGCTGCAGCATTTAAGGGAAGGGTGCCCAGGTCTCATGGGGATCCCCTTCCCCCAGGAGCATCCAGGGAATTTAACCACAGGACTAGGATATGAATTGTGATCCCTCTTTATTATGCACCACAAAGAAACTTGCCTTTCTGTAGCTCTTGAGGGCCCACAGAAGCCAGAACTGGTTCTCTAGAGATCGTGAAGCATCCCAGAATGGTCGCTGCGTTTCCACTGTCCAGGCTCCATCAGACTATAGGTTCCTCTTGGACTTGAGTCAAGAAAAAAACACACTTATTCACAGCATCTTGCACATGGGGCTCCCAGTGTGAGACCAAGACACGCAGCAGCAATGGCAATACATCTACTTTCTGCTTGAGAGAGTGATCCAGGTTATTGCAGGCACTCGAAATCTGAGTGAGCCTTTCTTGAGACAAGGTTGCTCAAGCTCCCCATAGAGCCCAGAACCCAAGGACAGCCCAGCAGCCCTGCTGAAACGGCCACTTCAGAGAAGGGAACTGCACACTCCAGATCCTATCTGGAGCCAGTTAAACATGGCTCATTGGGAAGGAGTTACACACTTTTTATTTTATTTATTATTATTTTTTTTTTCCCCTGTGATAGTGTCTGCATTGATAAATATTCAATGTGGGCATCCAAGGAACAGAGCTGGCATTTATCTCCTGTCTTGTTCATCCTCCAAGGGGTCAAGGGTTGTTAATAAAGGCAGGAGCAGCGTTGATAACACCTCAGATTAACCCCGATGATGTTAGGCAGTTTTCAGTGACTTGCAGAAGGATTTTCAGCACTTTGCAGGTCAGAATCCAGCTCTGTTGCGGGCACTTTTAGGGAGATGGGAGTAATGTGGTGGAGGGATGGCACAAGTGTAGGATGGCACAAGTGTAGGATGGCACAAGTGTAGGATGGCACAAGTGTAGGATGACGAGTCAGTGAGTCAAACACACAGAGATGTTTGCTCATTTGTTTTGGAGTTGCACAAGGTCGGGTGCTCAGTGGTTTCCCACAAATTGAGGACATATTCCCAACTTTCCAAACCTTATTTACGCACTCCGTAACTTCACAAGTACATCACTCTTACATTGATCGATTAGGATTTTACAATTATAATATTGCAATTATAGTATTGCTTACTCAGCATTTCCACGCTTGCACGTACTCAGGGGAAGGGTCTTCACCTGGGTGAGAGTGTTTGACCTCTGGGCATGATTTTTAAGTATCATAATGAAGACAGTTCACTTAAGCAGACATGGACCTTGGGTTTTCTTGCCAACTTTGCAACAGGTAAAAATCATTCTGGTTTTAATGAGGAGTTCCAGGTTGTCCCTGATTAAGGAACTGCCTGCTCTGTCTTATCTGCTGGTAAGTATCCTCCTACCCCACCAGGATATAGGAAGAGCGATGATGCCTCCTTAGCAAGGGACAGAGGGAGAGGAGGAGAAATAGCAGGAGGAGGACAGCAGAGGGTAGCACATACCTGGATTCCTCCCCTTGGCTTGCAGCACGGTGCTGGTTTACACGCTGTTAGAACAGTTCCACGGTGCACGTCCCATCTGGGCACATTGTTGGAGGGTCAGGCTTGCAGACAAGGTGGGTTCCTTTGGGTTGATGTTCACTCGTGCCCTCGCCCAGCTCTGTTCCAAGCTTACCACAAGTCTCTCTGGTTCAGAAGGACAGCAGGATTTCACCAATGCTCGTGGAGACAAGTGAATGTTAAAAACACCTCAGTACTGTGCTCATCGGGAGACCCCGAGCGATCCCCTGTGTTTGAATCCTGCTCCAGCATCACCAAGGGCTAAGAAATCTGGAGCTGCCCGCCCTGGGCGCTCTGGGATGCCTGGCTCCTCTGATAGGATTATAGCCCCAGAGTTGGGGCTATAATAGTAATTAACCCAGAGAAGGCTAATTATCAGGCAATCTGTGTCCCTCCTTGCCTGTGAGATGCAGGTGATGCCAATGCAGTGTGTGTCACATTAAGTACTCTGCTTTGCCCTTGGAGCAGGCAGGAGACAGTCCCAGCTAGTGGCTTGTGTCACCGCATCCCAAAGGATCATCCGTCTTCATGAGGGTGCCGCATGGAGTGGGGATGGATGTTCCGAGCCATTCCCAGGCCCTGCCTGCGAGGGCCCTTGTGCTGCTTAGGGGGTGCAAGAAGCCCTGGCCCCAGATGCAGGGAAACGCTCCAGCAGCAAGTCCCGCGATCCCGGCATCTGGGGCAGAATAAAGCTGTTCCCCGATCTTCAAGGAAAATCTTTCATTCCTCTCTGCATTATTTTTATGACGATTGCAGAGGACCGTGCCAAGTGTAAAGGAACGAAGCTTTCTCACTGAGCCATATTTTGTTGGGTGAAATCAGCTCTCAGACTCGTGTCTTCTGCCAGATGAAACTCTCGCCAAGACACAAGAGCAGATTGGACTCAGGATTCAGAGGTGGCCCTTAATGACAGCTCCCTTGTAGTAATTATATCACACCGTTTGGGAGGAAACCTCTTAGGAGACGCAAGAATGACTAGAACATTGTGGTTAAATTTGGGCCCGTGTTGCTAGGGTCTGGCACATGGCGCACAAGGGACAAACAAACCAGAGGAGAGGGAGGAGCTGGACTTTGTGCCCACAGGGTCCTGTGAGCGACACGTTACCCAGCCGGGCTGAGGAACTACCCCGTTTCCGTCTCCTAGCACATGAATTCTGCAAGTCAAACCTGTTCCCATGCTGTGCTGGGGGCTGCAGCGCTTTCAGCCCCCGTAAAAAAGTGACAGCTTGAAACACCACTTTGTGCTGGAAAATAGCAGTATGTGGGGGATTTTCGGAGTGGATTTATCTGGCTATTTATTGATTTACACATCATGGTTTATACCCCTCTGTTTTAAGTGTTGTCAGCTGGAGGGATTGGTATCAGGCGTGTTTTCTCTGAAGTTTTTGCTCTCGGTACTAGCTAATACTGTGGAGTTTCAGTTTACTTTTAAAGGAGGATGCATCTCTCTTTGGAAGAGTTTTTCCCCTTCTTTTCGTATTTCTGAGTCACTGTGCACTGCAGCAAATTGCTGCAAGTTGCAGTTAGGGCTAAATGGTCACTTTACGTCTCTCTTCCAGCTGCTTTATACCTTTTTTTAGGGAACAATTGCTCTTTTGGGATGGAAATTTCTCCTCGCTTGGTCTCACCCTGATGTCCAAGTGCTCTGGAACGCGGTAAGAAGAGCAGTCTGAACCCCTGGATGGGTCTGAAAGCACTTTCCCTGCCAGCTGGTTTCCCTGTGCTGATGGCTGAAGGAGCCATAGTTATTCTAATCTGAATTGTAATTAAGGGTAATTTAGCCTTTCTCTGGAAACTGAAGATAAATTGAGACAAAACAAAAATGAAGTGGTTGGTAAAACGGGTGGGATGTGGGATCAGTAGCTTGGGTTATTCTCTTGGAGCTTGGAAAGCGTGTCTGGATCTGTGGTGCTTGACTCCCTCGCCAGCCCATCACGGTCACTGAACGAGTTTTACATCCCAGCTCCCCTGCCCATCGCATGGGTATAGAAATACGTCCTCTGTCCTCGGCTGATCCTTCCCAAAGGGAGCCGTCAGGGAAAGCAAGGGGACCTGCTGCTCCCTGCAGATGCATCCCATGAAGATGCATTAGAAACTAAAGCTGATGCTCTGATTTCTGGGTGCTGAGACTTTCTTCCAAGGAAGATTTTTCACGTCTGGAGATGCCCAGCAGTCGCCATCCTTCCCGCTGCTGCGCCAGGGCGGCTGCTGAGGAGTTCTGGCTGATAGTGTCATTATCTGGGAGGCCTTTAGTCCTCAAGCTGCTTGGGGAAATGCTGTTGTTTTATTCCCTGACTCCCCACTGGCAAGTTGCCAAGCTGATCTGGGAATGTCTATGTTTCTTTTTCTTCTATTTGTTATCCATTCCCTTGAAAACGTGATGTGGAGGGCCCTGGTGCCAGGTGAGTACAAAGCAGATACAAACCTCTTTATCTGTGGGCGCTGGAGCTGGCTGCAGTCACCCTGCCACATCCTTGTCCCAGGGCCAATACTTTTCTTACCGCCACCTGTACTTCTACCAAGAAAAAAATAAAGCAGCGCTAGCAAAATGCAGGGGTGGAGAGGGAGGAAAGATCTGTCTCAGCTGGTGCCTGATTTCTGCCTGGAGGGAATTCTTAAATTTTCTTCGACATAATTGTGGGCATCCCCAGTGATGGAGTTCGTATCTCCTCTATCCCCAGGAGACTAATTTCACAGCCTAATGCTTTTCCCTGGTGTTCAGCCTGGATCTCCCCTCTCTGTTTGCACAGCAGCAGCTCAGTCTCGGTGTCTTTGAACCCGGTTCCACCACGAATATTTCTTCTCCTTCCTCGGCACCAACACCCGCAGATATTAGCAGTTTGCAATTATCCCCCTAAAGCTGTGTCATCCAAAGCCAGCGGCATCTGCCTTGCTCCACCTCCTATTTTCACCACTCTTGGCTTTAGGCTCTTTCCAATATGTCAGTAACTGAACCCAAAACACCTGGTCCTGCACAAACCTGATGTGTCAGTTTGTTGTCTCCCAGGATGGAGACTTTAAATCTCTTGTGTTTACTATTGTTCTGTGAGAAATTTGGGACCTGCTGGAATTCTCTGCTGTTTAACAGTACAGTAAGACAATGTGCCAGCAGCAGAAATCATGGAGCATTGGAGCAGTAGACCAACTCCAGGAAATGCTGGAAGATAACCAACACTTTCAGCACCCAATTTCAATGTTCAAAGTGTGTTCACACTCCAAATTGGGGTGAGAAACCAGAATTTTTCTAAAGCTGGAGGAAAAAAAATCAAACCAGGCCAAACAGCTCAGTGATTCATGATGCCTCACTTTGAATTGGACCATTTTTGCCTCTAAATACTTATGTTATTTCACCATTATTAGGCTTTAGTGTGAAACATCTTTTGAAGAACAAAACTAGATTTTCACCTCAAGGTAACTGAAACTAAGTGCTTGGATGTTTTTAAAACTTTGCCCAATGTCTCCTTGAGATGAGAAATTCTTGAAGGAGCCATCCATTCCTGTGGAAAGGTTCAATTTAGAGAGAGAACCATTATCCAGGGGAAAAACAGGAAATAACAGATTCCTGTTGCCTATTCCCAATCTGGAGCCTATTCTGGGTCTATAGCCTATTCCGAGCAGGACACCTTTCAGCAGGAAGGAGCACTGCTCCTAAAGGGATAAAGCAGGAGAAGGGAGGCAGGTGGATGGTCTCATTGGGTTATCTGGACCCTATGTGAAGGCTCCGGGATTTCCTGGGGATTGTCTGGCTCTGAGCTTGCAGCTGCTGCTAATTTTCCCTGCTATTTAATTATCGACTGAAGGGATGTTTATTACTGATCCCCAGGAAAGCATAAAGTGCAAGGTAGGACTTCTGTTTGGAAAAGCCAGATGGGATTGTTCAGCGAGTCAAAGCAAAACGGAGAAGAAAAATGAGCCAGGACACCAAGTCCAGCGCATTTTGCTCTCCAGCCTCTCCCTACGCAAACTCCAAGGTATTTTGGCCGAACACCATGACCGTGAGGGCTATCTCAGGGGATGGGCTGGGAGGTGACAGTGGCAGTGTGGACATCAGGGCTTTTCTTACATGCTTCTAATAAGGATGTCTGGGGCCATGTAAGTACATGGCAGGTTTAAAAATTATAATAAAAGAAACAGCTGTGTTGCCTTTACTGGGAAGTGTGCAGCAACTTCTCCGTGGCAGAGATTCCTCAGAATCCGGGTGTTTCTGTTGTATTTTGTGGCAAGAGTTTTCAGCTGACAAGGATCAACCCACAGAGATGCTCCAGGTACTCCAGCTCACAGGGGATCATTGGTTTTTCTAATCGACTTGGCGATGAACACAGACCAGAGAATGTCAACTTGTCCCCTGACATAAG
Source organism: Crypturellus undulatus (assembly GCA_013389825.1). Lineage (NCBI taxonomy): Eukaryota > Metazoa > Chordata > Aves > Tinamiformes > Tinamidae > Crypturellus > Crypturellus undulatus. Next base: position 11,019 of record VWPW01010089.1, read on the forward strand.
GGTTTGATTTGACAACAGCAAAGGTGACGAGTCCAAGCCGCGTGCAGTCCCATCCCAGGGGCTAAACCCTTAAAACTGTTGCTGTTCTCAGCGAGTCTGCCTGCTGTTCGAGCCACTCGATACCTCGCTATGCCTTTCTCTGCTGCATGAAAAAGCTTTTCAAAATCTGGTATTTTCACCTCTGGAGATAGTTATCCACTGTATTCAAGTCACCTCTTCATCATCTGTGGCAACTAAATTGTCTAGATGACAATGCCTGGAACCAAAGCACTTCTATTCATAACAATAGTTACAGATCCATTTCTGTCTAGCACCCGACTAGCTCTTTCAAGGACAATTCATGACAGCAGATCCTGACGCGCTGGCTCTCGTGTGTGCCCTGTTCCACCACGATGCTCCAATCCTCCTCCTCTGCTCACTGCTCCCGGGTGCCATGAAGAGCATCAGCGCAGGTGGAGCTGACAAGGGCAGGGGCAGATGGACCTCCTAAAGATTTTCAGATATTCTAGGCATTTTATTTCTGCTAATAAGGTAAAAGTCAGCCTGGATATAGTGTTTCATGAGCT
>VWPW01010094.1:0-25903 GCA_013389825.1 Crypturellus undulatus
AGCTCCCAAGTTTGCTCTTTTCCACTGCCATATTCCTCCGGGAACGTCCGGAGCAGGGAGAGGAGGGCAGATCCATAGGATGCCCTGGCTTCTATGCGCTTTCTTTCTAGATCCATGCATCTATCATAAGGTCTGGGTTAATCTCATCTCCCTTGAAGCGAAGGATAAATGTTAAGGCTCCAGGAAAGAGGTGTTTCACGTGCAGTTCTATAGGGAATGCTATAGGAATGGCATTGGAGATCCCAGCTTTTGCGGACTGGGATCGGATTGCCACAACGTGTGCCGAAATGCCCCTGTATTCCCAGCTCCTTTCCTGCAGGTCACGATGCTCCAGCATTCCCTTTCCATTCCTTCATCCCCAATCCGACCGAAGGGCTGTCATAGCCAAGGGTGGCGCATGGTCCTACCTAGGTGACATCCCTCTCATCCCTTGCCAATGACTCTGATGATGTTAGCAGAGTCCCCAGAGGAGACAGCCCTAAAAGAGGGGGTCCTTGGCCTCCCCGTGGGGTGGGAAGTGCTCCATGTTGGGCAGGAGGTTCCCTGTTGACCAGAGAAGGTTCCACCTTGACCAGAGAAGGTTCCACCTTGACCAGAGAAGGCTCCACTTTGACCAGAGAAGACCTGGGACTTGACTCAGACCAACCTCATGTTGAGGTTGGGACTTATGCGAGGAGGGGACAAGGGAGCTGGATGCTCATCCCTAGCATGGCACTGTGGACAACCTCCCTCCTCGGTGACCTGCTCTTGGCCCTCCTGAGGATGCCGAGTGCTGGGATCGCCCCTCCGCTCTCCCTTTCTTCCCATAGCGGAAGACCCTCCTGCCCTTCTCCCCATGGGGACAGAAGTCTTGTCCCCTTGGCAGGACACCTGGGGGACACTTCAAGACCTCGGTGGGGATGCTGAGCGCCCGGGCCAGGTTTGCCATGCAAGAGCCTCAGTTTCCCTCCGCGCAGCCACGAGGAGGGGGGTCTCCTGCGACCTCCCCATCCATCCAGGAGGGCTGCGGGGCCAGGGAGGCGGTGCCGGGGCCGGGGGCGGTGCGCGGAGCGCGGAGCCGGGCGCGGAGGAGCCGCCGCTGAATAATTGAGCGGGGCCGGGGAGCGGGGGGGCGTCCCGGCTCCGCGCATCGAACCCCGGCTCCGCGCATCCCCGTTCCTCATCCCGACTCCGCGCATCCCGGCTTCTCTTCCCGGCTCCGCCCGCCACGTCCCGGTGTGTCCCGGCTCTGCGCATCGAACCCCGGCTCTGCGCACCGCGTCCCGGCTCCGAGTGCCGCGTCCCGGCTCCGCTCATCCCGATTCCTCATCCCGCCTCCGAGCACCGTGTCCCGGCTCCGCGCATCGAACCCCGCCTCCGCGCATCCCCGTTCCTCATCCCGGCTCCACGCATCGAACCCCGGCTCCACACACCGCATTCCGGCTCCGCGCATCCCCGTTCCTCATCCCGGCTCCGAGCACCGCATCCCGGCTCCGCGCCCGGTCGCGCAGGCACCGCGGCTCCACGCACCTCATCGCAGCTCTGTGCACCTCATCCCGGCTCCACACATCCCGGCTCTGTGCACCGCACCTCGGCTCCGCATCCCAGCTTTGAGCACCACATCCCGGCTCCGCGGTTCCACGCGTCCCAGCTCCAAGCACCGCGTCCCTGCTCTGCGCCCGGTCGTGCAGGCACCGCGGCTCCCCGCACTTCATCCCAGCTCCGTGCACCGCATCCCGGCTCCGCGTGCCCGGCTCTGTGCACCTCATCCCAGTTCCGCAGGCTCTGCGCATCCCAGCTCCGCACATTCCGTCTCTGTGCACCGCATCCCGGCTCCACGCATCCCAGCTCTGTGCACCGCATCCCGGCTCTGTGTATCCCAGCCCCGCACACACCATGGCCCTGCAGCTGCGGCTCCGCACCGTCTCCGGCCTCCGCGGCAAAGCCGACCGGATCGCCAAGGCGGCTTTCCGAGGTACCAGCCGGGACCAGGAGGGGACAGGACGCAGGACGGGACCCCACCGGCCCCTGCCTCAGTTTCCCCATCGCAGCCCTCGAGTTTACTGGGCTCTTCCTAGGGCTGCAGTGGGGACATGGGACACAACACGGTGGCTGCATCTTCCCTAGAGGGGCAATGGGTCTGAGCCCCCTGTCGGCCACTGAGCACCCGGTTGGGGACATCGTGTCCCCCATGTCACCCCTTAGGGGCAGACTTTAGGGACAGGGATTTGCCCAGGAAAAGGTCCCAGTGTTCCCAAACCCTTCCAGGGGCTGGATGTGGAGGGAGCGGGGCTGGGACGCCCCTCCGGGAGAAACCTATAGGGGAATTGGGGCTGNAGAGGGGCAGTGGGTCTGAGCCCTCTGTCAGGCTGTCCCTCTGAGCACCCGGCTGGGGACATCGTGTCCCCCATGTCACCCCTTAGGGGCAGACTTTAGGGACAGGGATTTGCCCAGGAAAAGGTCCCAGTGTTCCCAAACCCTTCCAGGGGCTGGATGTGGAGGGAGCAGGGCTGGGATGCCCCTCCGGGAGAAACCTATAGGGGAATTGGGGCTGGAGCTTGGGGACAGAGCTGCCCTGTCACCAAAGTGTCACTCGGACGGCCCGGAGGTGTCTCCAGCTCAGGCTGCACTCATGGATTTGGATCCGAGGTCTGCTCCAAGGGCGCTTCATGTGCCACTGTACCAGAACGTGGGATGGTTTGACAGCTGCCAGGCAGGGATAATAATCCCTTCTCCATAGGGAGAGAAGGAGAAGGGACATTTCTCCCGCCCCATCCTGCCCATCTTGCTCTCAGGATGTAATTCCCCTCTGCTGCACAAGATCATCCACAAAGAGCCGCTGCTTTGGTGGCCAGACTCAGCGGAGCTGAACCCTGAGACCTGGGTCTTTGTCCCCATGCTGTCACCCTCCACGTGTGACAGCAGGTCCAGCTGATGAGCGATGGGGAAACAAGCCCAGCAAGGCTTGGGCATGGGCTGGCTGCACGTGGCATCTTTGTGGGCACAGGACTGAGATTGGGGCACCGAGTAATGTGACGTGGGTTGTGTGAACCCAGGATGGGACCTCGCAGGTGGCTGCGTTGTCGGGTCCTTGATCCTTGTCCTAGGGAGCAGGATATCTCACCAGGGTGGACAAGCAGCGCTTGTCCCACACAGGAACCAGCTGCATGGGAAAGGGCTTTCTCTGAGATCCCAGTTTTAGTAAACTGCAATAAGGCAGTTCCAAGGCCATCAAGCAGAGACCATGGCCAAGAAGTAGATGTTGCTGTGTGGGTTGGGAGCAAACCCAGATATCTGCAATAACTTTATTTTTTTTTGGTCATTTTGGCCTGGTAGTCAGTGTTTGATGGTCACTACATCCTTTGAACCACAAGAGTCGACAGGATGATCTTACAGATTTCCTGATGTGCAAGTACCTCATGGATACGACTCCCATGGTTGAGCACACATTAGCAGGTCCAGACCGGTACTTTTGCGAGTTTCTTCTTGCCACACGGCTCTTCGGGTCATGCCACATGGCTCTTTGCTTTGGAGGAGCCAGGTCCGCTCCCCCAGGCCACCAGACCTGCACGTCTTGGTTGTGTGGAGGATCTTCTCCCAACCTTCTCTGCAGGGCATTGACTATGCAGAAGGCTTTCCTGGCTTCTCTTTGCTAGGATTTAAGTGCCAAGTTCACAGCCTGGGACCTCCAGCCCTGGCATGGGTGGTCCTTGGCCACCAAACCATGTCCCAACCTCCCGGGAGCTGGGACTTCCCTCCTTGTGCTCCCAGGGAGGTGGCTCTGCCCAAGGTTACCCTGGTTCCCTTTGTGATTAATGGGAGAAGATGGCATTTGGGATGGTTAGGGTGAGATTATGGCTCTTTTGTACCAGATGGTGCCCAAATTGGTCTTGGGAGCTGGTAATGGGGTCCGTTCCCACCTGAATCTCGATCCAGGGACAGGTATGAGCTGCTCTAGGATGTCCTGGGTGCTCCGTGCGTGTGTGGGGCAGTGTTTCCACTGGCCTCTAGCATCCCTATGGCTTGGGCAAGGCCCTGTCCTTCTCCATTGACTCTAGAGGGAGCTTGAGGCTTGTTTCCACCAGGCACCTTCAGCTGAAGGGAGAGACCTTCACCGTCCCGTCCGGGCTCTTGCTTGCCCCGTTGGCCAATCCATCCTCCACATTCCACCCAAGAGGTCTCCTTTATCCCCTCTCCAGCAACGTGGACCATGCCAAGGACCCCAAAACTCATGCAATGATTGTGCCGATGTCCAGGATTATCCCGGTTCTCCCAGGGTTATTGCATGGTTCTCCCATCTAGCAATCCATTCCCCTTTGCCCATCTCCATCGTGGTCCGGGATAGGAGCTTTCTGGGGGTTATTTGCTCATTCAGTGGAGAGGATTCATCATTGCACTAAGTTAAAGGAAGCGGTTGCAGTTGGGCAGGCAGCAATACACCTTATTTTGCAGGGGCCAGCGCTCGCCTTCAGCTCAGCTGGGAGCTGAATAAATCACAGCTCTCGTGAAACGGTTGTTCCTGAGGAGAAAGACTCATTTAGGAGTGCGGGGCTGAGATGGATTGACTCGAGCGTGGGCTGAGTATGAAATAATGTTGTTCTGCGTCTTCCAGGGATCCCTGCATCCCCACGAGCCCTCTCTGAACACCAGAAAACGAGGGTTCCAAACAGGAGAAACTGAGGCACACGCAGGAGTAGGTTCTTGCTCGCTCTTTCCTGACAGCAGAATCCAGGGAGAGACGCCAGGTTTTCCATATCCTGGTGTGGAAGTGGAATGGGGACATGGGATCAGTGTTCCAACACCAAAGAAGACAACGAGAGCCTCTTGTCCCGCTCTTGATGCAGCGTTTTGGAGGTTGCTCTGTGCCCAAAGCAGATCCCCACGTGTCCCTGCTGGAAACAGAGATGTTTTCAGTAACCCCAGAGACTTTCTGCATCAAGCGGCCTTATTCTGATTCGGCATCTAGATATTAATGTTTTCATAACTTTCCTTCTGCAGTGCTGGGATGCGGATATTAACTGGATACAGTGACTCAGGGCAAGGGGGAGAGCACAGGATTATCCTCCCAAAAGCACAGGGCAACTTTTGACCTGCAACAGCTATTTTAAGACTTAGAAATAACATAATTCCCATTCCGTGCAGGAACGGTGGCAATGCGGGTCCTAACTCGACCCTCACAGCTCAGATCCTTGGGCTTTGAGCAAGCCTGGAGATTCCAGACCTGCTTCCAAATACATCCAGGTTTGACTTGTCCTTAGACCCACATAAAAGCTTCTGTGATCCAGACCCAGAGGCTTCATCTGCTCTGCTGCTCTCACGACAGGACCAAACACACTGACCAGGGCGTTCGCTAAAAACCTTTTCAATTAGCCCTCAAAGCAGGTTAATGTGTTTATTGCCACCGTGGACTCTCCCATGAACGCATAAAATCACCTGAGTTCCACTTATTCCACATCCTCGAGGGGTGAGGAAAAACCAGCTCCTGTATTCCCGCGTTCAGTAGGGCTGGATTTGGGGTTCCTGCAGTGCTTGTACACTTTTACCGGCTGATTCCTCCAATCCAGACAATTCCTGCCCTTGCTGTTGTTGGATTCATGCCAGATCCTGCCCCATCTCCCTTTCTTTCTTGGTCTAACCAAACTTCTTCTGCTCTCGCGTCCCCAGGGCTGTCCTTCTACACCCGCGTGCTGGAGAACTGCGAGGATGAGGCCAGGTTTGACGAGGTAAGAGATCCGTTTTCCTCCTGCTCCATCTTCTACTCTGTTTTCCAGGCACGTCCGTATCAGGGCAGGTCTCTTACAGCGACACTGGAGTTATATCGGGCAGAGATGCTGAGCACCTTTCACATTCACTTTAGTGCCTGGAGAGGGGAGGGATTCTCATGGAAGCAGCAGGGAAAAGTAGATATAAGTGAAGAGTTCAAGGCACTTTGTTCACCTTTGCCTGTTTTCTGGTGCAAATATATTGACTTTCAGCTCTCAGCTTTGCCAAGGGAGAGAGGAAGGGCTTGCAAGCTGGGTTCTGCGTGGTTTTGAAATGCGGCTTTGTCTTCGGCGGTGATCTCGAAAATATTCCAGGGAGGCTGAGATAATGTCACCCACACAAGCGGTAATAGAGATGCTGCTGGGGAGTCACAGTCAAAAGGGAAAAACGTGCTCAGAAGAGAACAAATGTTTCCTCTGATGGTTTTGTATTGCTCAGAGGGGACAACCCACTCCCAGGGGCTGGGAACGCAGGAGGCTATAGGAGACAATGAGATCTTTAAACTCCTTATCTCTTCCTAAAGCTTCTTCACCTTAAGAACTAAACTTCCATCCTGGTTCCAGGTGGGAGATGTTTTTTTGTGGGGTTATAAATCCCATATCATTCCCATCTTGTGCAGCTAGATGCATTCCCAGCTCCTCCGGCCCCCCTTGGCATTCCAGCACGGAGTGCTCCAAGCCATGGTCCCACCATGCATGGAAGAACGGGATGGTAAAAAGGGACAGAGCTGTGTGAGGCCAGCCTGGAGCAAAGCCCTCTTTTCCAGGAGAGAATCCATGAATCCATGGTTTCTGGGCCCTGCTGCAACCCAGGTCCCACGCAGATCTTCATATTAAGGTGGAGATGGACATGCGTCTGGAGACCCTTTGGACTCAGTCTAGAGATGAACCCCAACCTTGAGATAACATTAGGAACAGCCCTTGCTCCAAGTTTAGGGAAAGATCCTGATCTTCTCGCACTAAGGGGAGGAAAAAGGGAAAACTCGGGATGCTGAGGACACAGCAGCGTCTCCAAGCACTCTCCTACAAAGCAGGGTCAGCCGTGGGGAAGCTGCTCATGTTAACGAGATGCCAGTTCTTACAGATGTGCACAGGGTAATTTGTTGTTATAACAATGGATTTGAACAATAACAGAGATAGAGCTGCTTCTATCTCAAAAAATTCCTGTGGATTCAACCTGTGCTGAAGGGCTAGAGGCGGTGGAGGCCCTCGTGTGCGCTTGCACCATGTTCTTCTGGTCTCCTTGTGCTGGGCGTTGGGTGATGCCTCAACAGCAGTTAGAATTCCCCAATATCCCTGCTTTTCCACCTCACAGACACCCCGATTTGCTCCAGAACCACTTGGCTCATTGACCAAGAGGCAACTTCAACGACATTAAGAGGCTGCTTTGTGCCAGGGGCCATGGACTGCATTCGCTGTGGACAGAGATGCTGCTGCAGAAAATTATTAGCTTCATGCGCAGCCTTTTAGCAGAACATCAGCCCACCCCGCCGCTGCTTAGCATTCAGGAGGATCTGCCAGCAGGCTGCATTTGGGTTGCCCCAATGGTTTCAATTTATTTAGCTTCGCACCTTTCTTTCCTTTCTATTTATTTTCTATTATTTTTATTCATTGCTGAATGAATTATGCAAAAGCCGTGCTCCTCCGGAGCTTGGGGAGGATAAGCTCTTGGCTAGACCTGCGGGTAGGGGCAGTTTCTTAGCTAGATTCTATGTAATCAGGAGCAGTTGTGCCACGTCCTGGGTGCAGAATGACCATTTTCAGCTTTTAAACAAGTGAAAGACCTCTAGCTTTATATGGTTATGGGATAATTATGGATATTCCATCCTTATACTCCATAGGGACATGGAAAACTGCCCCATGCACAAGTAAGGCTCTTGCAGGAAGGTTTGCATTGGAGACGATGGATGAGGAACCACATGCACATCCTGACTAGGGAGGGCTTGAGATTTGGGTCTGTGTCAGACACTATTACAGGGGGTTTTGGAGGTTTTTTTGGGTGAGTTTTTTGCAAATTTGGCAGTGAATGCATGAATTGCTGCATTGAACTGTGCAGAACTGCTCTTTGGTGCAGGCTTGAGTTGGCTTCTCGGGCTGCATTAAACACCCCATTGCAACCAACTTCAGTGCAGGCCCTTGGAATAGGTGATGGGAAGTGGTCCCTGAGGGTCTGTTGCAAATTAGCTGGGAAAACTTCATCTTCCAACATTTACCCTCTTCCCCTGCTCGCATGGACCTGCAGGTCCGCTCTGCAGCAACAAGTACAGCGAGACTCAGTTATTTGGGCTCTTTTGGGGAAAATGCAGCTCTGATTAGTTACAAAAGGCTCTGCCTGGATGGGCTGGGGCCTCTCCGTGCATCTCCAGAGGCAGAAAGCATGAAACCAGAGGGATCCAGCAAGACAGCAGAGGCCGATGAATTTAAAGTAGAAATGTGATGCAAATACCTAGCACTGAAGATAATCATCTGTGGAAGCTACTTATCAGGAAGCACAGTTAATTAGTGCTTGCATTCTGGAATATCTTCTCTTTTTCCTGCTTTTTCTTTCCCTCCACAACACTCATTCTGGTTCAAAGACATCCTTATTGCAGACACCTCTAAATGCCGCAAGAAAACCCATGGCCCGGGATATAAAAGAGATTGGGCTGTGTGATTCTAATAAGCNTTTCTAGCTTTAAAAAAAAATAGAAAAGAAAACCACAAAGAAGTCTATCTTAGGAAAAAATCAGCTATCGAGTTGTTCCTTTGAGTTATTTTTTTGCTGCTTCGGGTGGCTGCGGTGATTGGAACTTAGAGATAAGAGCAGAGACTTTCATTTCCACCAGACACGGGGAGAAATGGATCTGGAAAATGAAGAGGGAAGAGGCTGCGAACCCCGAAACTGAGGGCATCTACTGTGGATTTTGCCCTAAATGGTCCAGCCAATTCCAGGGGGATCTGCAGTAGGATTCAGGTCTCAGGGGCCTTTTCTGAGCATCAAGACTCCCAGTTGCACCTCATGAATGATTCATTTCTGACGGCAAAAAGCCATTCCCCATACTGCATTCGCCACGATTTTAGCCCAAACTCTTAAGGAAATTGCATTAGAGGCTCCACAAATGTGATCCTGTCTGAAAACAGTCTCTTTTGAGAGCTCCCATTCCCATGACAAGCAAACACCACCCCTTCTAGATTCTTTTCTACCCATTTCTACCCTTTTCTAGCTTTTTTTGCTTCTCTATTTCATTTTTTTTTTTCATTTGTTCCCTTGCCTTGTTGTAAGGAACATACAGTGAGAACAGATTCCCTTACAAGTCAAGAGTCAGCTTATATCTGAAGCATCTCAGATTCCTCCCTGCAAAGCTGCTTGATAAACACTTTGAAGTGGTTGCGGCTGGCAGACCGATTTCCCGGCTCCAAAAGGGAAAAATAACCCCCAAATGAGCATGATACATATGTCTGACACATATATATATATACAGGGGCTGGGACATGTGTTTTTGTCAGAGGGCAAAGGGATATTTAGGGATATTTAGCATTTCCAAGCCCTAACGTCTCCATCGTGCCCTTTCTCCGCAGACCTTCCGCTGGCCGGTGGCCAGCAATATCGATGGGAACGAGATGCTGGAGGTGCAGGTGTTCAACTACAGCAAGGTCTTCACCAACAGGTGAGACGCCGTTTTTCCTCCCATCCCATGTCCGAGTGCTTCAGTGGGAAGAGGGAGCTGGTGGCACTTTGGAACCACCTCTCTGCTTTGATCTGGAGACCAGGGGATGGTAAAGACATTGGCGATATCTTCTTGGTAGGGTGAGGAAGGTCATAGACTCATTGTGGTTGGAAAAGACCTTCAAGATCATCAAGTCCAACCATAAACCCATCCATCACCTGTTAAACCATGTCCCTAAGTGCCTCATCTTGTCCCCAGGTTTTCTCTTTGTCTATATATGATTTCCTGACACAGGAGGTAAAATGAGAATTTACAGACTGAAATGGCTCAAATTATAGACCAGACTTCATCTTCAGCACCCAATAAACTACTCCAAAGCATAGGTCGCTGATATAATGTCCCTGGACTAATATATCTCACTACCTTAATTTGCTAATGGCTAGCAATAAGATTGTGGTCACCTCCATATCTACAATTTTCCAGATCCACAATTTTTCATATCTATGATTNACCTCATCTTGTCCCTAAGAGCCTCATCACTCGGTCAGACCCAATCTTTATCTATAAGCAACAATTATTCCCTGGGGTAAAATGAGAATTTACACACTGAAATAGCTCAAATTATAGATCAGTTTTCATCTTCAGCACTCACTAAACCACCCCAACTGATATAATGATATATCAGGGTCACTGATATAATGTCTCTGGACTAATATATCTCACTGGCCTAATTTGCTAACAGCTATCAATAAGATTGTGGTCACCTCCATATCTACAATTTTCCAGATCCACAATTTTTCATATCTATGATTTTCCAAATGTGCTGTCATGTGATTCAATGTCATTTGCACATGTTTAAGAGAAAAATAAGTATTTTAATTTGTTATCAAGGTGGAAGTTGACTCCTAAATTTAGATCTGCAGCTTTGCAAATTCTGTCCTTCTCGTTTATCTTTGTGTCCTAAGATTTTCTCAACTAGACATTCTGATAGTTACCATAAGTTCTGTATTATATGCTATGCTGTTAATATATTTAAGATTTGTTTCTAAGTTTAACCCACAAATCAATAATGATCTTCAGAGATGAAAAACTTGTTGATCCCTTCTAGTGACCTTAGTGTATTTGTCCTGGTTGTCATTGTGAAAATGCAGGAGCTTTTCGCAAAAATGAGTGTCCTAATGACGTTTAATGTTAAAGACAGGAAAGGAGAAAAATATTTGTTATTCCTCAAAATTTGCAGGCTGCATTAACAGATACTTAGCAGCCTAAGCAAGGATAGAGGTTCTACTGAAGGGATTTACTGCCTTTTCTGCTGGGGGGCTGCAGATCATCCCATGATCTTTCCTCTCCCATTTGCAATGGTTTCCAAGAGGGATGTCAGTCCTTGCAGGAAGCCCAGAAATGGGAAGGGAAAAGAATTTTGGGAATTGCTATGTGGAAAGAGGGAGCTCAGGTCACCTGTAGTCTTGGTATTGGTTACCTGTGAGTAATGGGATTCACTCTGCTGTGTGTCCAAAGGGATCGGTGGCTCCAGTGATGGCACTCGTAGAAAATAGGGATTAAAAGGGACAAAAGGGAAGGGACAAAATTGTATCAGGTACTTTTGTTGCTAATCAATCCTGCAGTTTGTTTCCCTGGCCTGAAAAGCCACCACCACTTAATGTAGGAGCTTGGTGGCACCCAAGCAAAAAGCAAAATGCTGCTAGAGCGACTGCAAGCAGAGCCCTGGGCATCAAAAAAGGAATCCTTCCCATGCAATGGCTTTTAAATGGGAATCTGAGTAGCAGAGGGAGAGCTGGAGTAACTTGATTTATTGGTTGCTATTTGGGAAGAGGAAGGCAGTGGAGCACCAATGTCCCCAGGTTGTCTCAGCACAATCGAGCAGTTTTGGTGGGGAATGGATGGGAATATTCACCTCCTGCTTCCTGTTGGGAATCAATGGCATCTCCAGTCTCTGGAATCTTGATCTCCAAAGTGTTTTTCTTTTTTTTTTGGCCTTTTTTTGGCTATTTTTTGGCTTTGCTTGGCTTACACCCATCCCCAGATCCTCGTGCTTCTGAGTGGCTGCCTCCCTTTTCTCCTAACTCGCCTGCACTATTGGGCTTCACTTGAAAATTTTCCTTATAAATCATAGAAATTCATTTTACATCTCAGTCACAGATGTAGCAATCACTGACTTAATAGCAAAATCGCACCATAATACTGTCACTCAACGATGATTCTCGGCTGATTTCCTATTTTTAGGTTTTCTCCCCTAATCTGTTCCTGTTTCCTGGTGCGCTAGCATTAATAGCAGGCAGCATTAAACCAAACATCTTATAAGATAATATTCTTTTCATGCAGTTACTAGAAAAACTGACTTGAAAGAAGCCAACCAAGCTTGTTTTGACAGGCTCGATCTTCTCACAAAATTGCTCTGAATGTCATTGATTACGCTCCATTTTTAATTGCGTATTCATTGAATTCTGTTTAAGCTCCTCTATGATTCCCCTAGGAGGGCTTCCAGGTTAGCCCAGCTCGCTCTATTCACCTTGTCTGAATACTTTGCTGTTCTGGGATTTCCCTATTGTTCCCATTTTTCATTAAAAAATGGTATCGGTGGATCAGAGGCTGCCGGTTCCTTTATGATGATTGCACACAGATTATTGCTAGCTTGGAACAACCAACAAAAAACCTTCATGCAGAGGCTTTTTTGCAGCAGTTAGTTACCTGCTCTCTCTTTCTCTGCTAAATTAAGGAGTCTTTAAGTGTAGAAACCTCCCTGAGAGCAGCTGGGCTATGAGGAAGCCCCGATTTTGCTGCCATTTGGGTCCATCCTGGTAGAACCAGTCAAGTGTCTTGAGAGATCAAGCCCCAAAGTAGCTTCATCTTCATTGCTGATATATTTTTTTATGTTTTTATGTGTTTATGGGGAGGCAGGGCTGAGCTTAGGGGCTCATACATGGGTGTTCGATGTCCTTTGGGTTGCTCTTGGTTGTCCACCATTTGGAGTGCCCAGATCTCCTATAGATCCGATGACCTATCTGAGAACACATGACTCCAAGTCATGAATATGAAGGGATTAGCCATGAAATAGCGTCCAGACTGATGGGATTCCTTGTGCCGCCTGGGAAATGCCCACATTAGTAAATTAAACAGCGCCAAGATGCATCCAAAGGGGCTACCCCAGCACCACCCACCCCGAATGCAAAACAAGACGGAGCAGGAGAGCTGATAGACTTGAATCTTGGCGACGATGAGGAGGAGCGGGGAGAAGCAGACCCCTGGCAATGGGCTGTTGGGTAAGGTGAGCCGTGGTCTCCGTGAATAATTAATCTGCTGCTGATTAGTGCTCTGCAGCCAAGCCCCAGATAAAGGCAGGACACCCGATGCTGCTTTGCTGTGAATAATGGAGGGGACAGGGCTGGGACAGGGCTGGGTGGCTCCTTGTGTTGCTTTTGTTCCCCGCCAAGCTGGCCATCACCATGCAGCTGATTAGGTGGAAACCCAATCTTGTCCCCGGACCAGGAGCCGGAGCTTCCTTATGGCAACTGCTGGTCTGTGGGCTCCTTGGGAGGGCTGTGGGCCTCAATTCCCGGGGGAATTCTCACTAGGAGAGGGAACAGTGGGTTACGCACGTGGATTTGCTCGGAGAGCCGTTCCCCAGGGCTCTGCATGTCTTCATGGCCAAAGGAAGGACCACGGAGGTGGAAAGAGAGTCTATAAGAACAGCTCAAACGGGGCTGTTCTGGGCTGTACATCCAACCCCAAAACTGCTCTCCAGCTAGGTCTGGTAGGAAAAGCCTATAAGAACCTGATTTCTATGGTGGCCTAAGGCCGTTTCCCCTGAATGCCCCATCTCTGCTCTCCAAACCATCCCTTTTCCTTCTTCCATAGACATTGCCATAAGGGAATGACTTAGGGACCAACAAGACTGAGTGGACACAGACAGCACCAGGGTAAGATATGTAAAACTCATCAGAGCACCTCCGGTCACTGCAATGAATACAGCACTGCTATGAAACTCCAGGAAGTGTCCAGCAGCTCTTGAGCCCTTGGACGAGCTGGACAGGATGGAAAATTTATGCCAGACGTGGTGGGCAGTTCCCTGTGGACCAGGGGCAGTGCCATGGCCTGCCAGTGCCTCATTTGCTGTTGCAGATGTGGTCTAAATATCCCCACACCACCAGTATTCATGGGTCCTACACATGCACCCTGAAGAATAGGAGATGCCTCACTTAATACCCCACATCTCTTCCTGGAAACCAGCTGGAGATGCCAAAAAGCTGATGTACAACAGGGTGATCTCACTGGAAATATGGAGTGTCTATTGGGAGTTCATCACTCGCTTCACCTCTGTCCTGTCCCTCCTGGTCCTTCGAGATGTACAAAACACCTTCAAGATGCAAAGAGGGTCCCATGCTCAAGGGTCTTGCAGGAGACGTGTGGGGTACCAGCTGTGAACATGTGTGTCTGGGCACAGGAAAACAGTGATACTGGTCCGAGCAATGTGTGATGGACCTTGTGTGTGGGAGAGATGCAGAGAAGCCAACCCAAGCCAAGGCAATGGCCAAGGATGCACATTGCACCCTCTTGCTGGTGGGACATTTTGTTGGAGAGCCTTCAGAGAGGAGGAATGTGCAATCCATGAGTCAAAAAATAAGCTTGGATGTAGGGGGCTGATCCCTTCGCCTACTCCCATTCCCGTCCCATCAAGAGTCTGAACAAGCCTCTTGTTTGTCTCCTTATGCAACACAGAAGTGGATGTCTTGCTCCGAGGGTGGTTTCTTTTCCTCCCAGCTCTGCATACGCTCCTGTTTTCCTCTTGCGGGCCAAGAAGCAGAAACCAGATCTGGCCAAAGGCCGAGAGTCACGTTATAGACCCGTCCTCTCCCCGTCTGCCCCGCGGGTGACGCAAGGCTGGGGGTACCGATAACATCCACCCAGGAAACCCGATGCGCCGGAGCCGGCTCCCGTTACCTGCCGTGACAAAGAGACTAATTCCGAGCGCTTTTAATACAGCGCTCTGCCCACTGGGGTAAAAATAGAGCTTTGTTTTGTGCTTTGTGTTAAGACTCCCCCGATGATTAATAGCACGATGGAATTCATGTCTTTTGCATGAAACTAGTCTTGCAGAACCCCGGTGCACTGTTTCATCTGCAGAAAATAATCCATGCGGAATCACGGTAGGAATAGTGGCATGGAAAAATAATTACTCTGTTTCCCAGATAATTGCTAAAATGTAGAAAATAATTAAACCGCTCCAATTTAAATTTAATGTGTTTTTGATCCGGAAAAAGTGTTTCCGTCACATCGCAGCGCACCAGCCTCTGGTTGTGTTTGATTTTGTTCCAGTTCAAAGCAATTCTTGGAGTTTCTTTCTCGTTTAACCAGAAAGCCAAAAATTCATATGCGAAGGTCTTAATCGGATTTGTGAGCTCATCCATCCCTAAATCTTATGCCCTGTGTTTCCTGTTTTTTATCTGTTTTGGATTCCCAAACTTTATTACCTGAAATTCAGTCCTCGTGGATTTTGGAGGGAATTTGGGAATAATCCAATAGCCTTGACTACCCCAACATCATTAAAACACCTTTTCTCAGTAGTCATTTCTGCACTGGAAACACAGAAAGTTGCTTTCAGTGCAGCCATAGGTTGTCTTCTTGCTGTAGACTCTACGTATCCTACAGGCTTGTATTATTCACTATGAAGTAGCAAAAAGGATCTAATAGAGTGGGAAAATGCAGAGAAAGCCAAAGAGATTGGGTCTTCAGACAACACTGGATCATCTGTGAAACACCTCGTCACAAGATCTTGTGAATGCCCAAATTATATAATAATAATCCAAAAGAATATTATTTGATGGATTCATGGAAGAAAGATCTATATAAGTCATTGAGCACAAAGATCTCTTCCTTGCCCTAGAGGGTCCTGAGATGGATATCTCACGTAGGTCGGGGATTCATACTCTGAGGACAAGGTTTGCGGTTCTTCCTAATCCACCAGGCTATCAGCACCGATTTGTCCTCTCCTGAGAGCCCAAACCACCCCATTCCTCCCTGTCTGCTGGTTGCACACTTGCTTTTCATATTTTTCTTATATCAATGTATGTATTTTTATCTCCATTTTGTTTCTTGAGGGAACCTCAATTTGAATGAACCTCCTGTGAATGAACCACAGGGGTTTGCAGAGCCCTGCTCGGGTTCCCAGCCCTTAGGGTTAGGGTCTGTGGTGCATCTGCTGCTCCTAGGTCTGTAAGTGAACGTGAAACCTTCCACTCTTGCAATGGGGTGACTGCACTGAGCGTGCTGCCTGCCTCATTAAGGATTTCTAGCATCAACTTCCATGGAAGAGAGGAGATCAATGGAAAGGGTGTGCTTGGCTACGACCTGAGAAGACCGGTGTCACCAGGGGCAGCAGCTCGGAACGGCAGAAGTTTCCATACGGTGTGAGAGATGCAAACTGATCGTCTGAGATGTCCCCAGAGGCGTCAGCTCAGCCTTTCTGCGAGTGATACCGTGTCACACAGCTTGTTCAGCTTTGTGAGGCATGTGGATGTGGAAAACAGAGAGAAAGAAAGAGAGAAAGAGAGAAAGAGAAAGAAAGAGAGAGATAGAGGAAGAAAGAAAGAAAGAAAGAAAGAAAGAAAGAAAGAAAGAAAGAAAGAAAGAAAGAAAGAAAGAAAGAAAGAGAAAAAGAAAAAGAAAAAGAGAGAGGAAGAAAAAGAGAGAGAAAGAGAGAAAGAGAGAGAAGGAAGGAAGGAAGGAAGGAAGGAAGGAAGGAAAGAAAGAAAGAAAGAAAGAAAGAAAGAAAGAAAGAGAAAGAGAACAAAAGAGTGAAAGAACGTTTTTTATGGCCATGCAGTGCTATGTGTGACTATTAATTCACCATTAATTCAGCAAAACCCACAAGGGAGGGAAGCTGCAGAGCACAGTGACCTCCAGAGTCCAGAGTGCCCAGGTGCAAAGGATGCTCTTGGCTCTTTGGGAAGCTGGAGGCGAGCAGGGAAAGAGGAAGATGCATTGGCTGGCTCATTTTCAGTCATGGGATGTATCCGCTGGAGCTGGCCAGCGGTGAGGATGTGGTCCCCAGAAGACTCATTTTGCATCACCAGAACGACGTCAGATCCAAATCTTCTCCAACAACCTAGAGACAAAGCTTTGGCTTTGCATGGCCATCACCTCAGCATCGCGTAGCCATCAGAGAAGGGCCAGAACCGCCTTGGGCATTGTCCCTGGACACAGACATGTGCAAGGTGCTGATTTCCCTCCTTTTTAGGACAGATTTCTCCCTTTTGAGCACGGAGAGCCTGGGGGACACAAGGACTAACAGCCAACTGCTACGTGGCTCCAACCAGGAGAAACCAGCCCTTCCCTGGTGGCCTCCCAAGCAAACAGAGCAAGAGAAGCAGCACATTTTACCCCAGTATTTTCACCTGAGCCACATCAGAGCCTTTTGCTTGTTTTTATGTTTGTTCGATTTTTTTAATACATTTCAGGTCATCGAGCAAAGTCTTTTTTCAGGAAATAAGAAGTCTTTGAAGATGCCTCATCCCTGTATTAAGAATTAAAAGCACAGAGGACACAGAGGGGCTCCACACAGATTCCAGCAAAGGCCAAATATTACATTCCTGAGCAATTTATGCCTTAAAAGATTGCATTTTCCACCAGCGGTGGGTTGGTAAAATGATCTTTGAAGGGTTACGGTGGTTTCTGTGTGTTTTCTAGACTGCAGTGAGCGAAAACCCTTGCATTCTCACACCGTGACTGTGCAAAACTGATAACTGCAACCCATCTCCCTAGTGCCCTAGGCAATGCGTGCCCTGGAGCGGGAGACAAAATGAGGAGCATTTCTCACATGCGGCCGTTTCTGCAGATTTCCAACCCTTTAATGTCAAAATTTCCTAAATTACCTATATCAGACCCGTACGTTAATGTTTGAACGGAGCCGCTTCATCCGAGCGGCCTCCAGATATTAAAAGTTCCTTAATTGAATCAACTTCTTCTTTTTCAGACAACTCTTCCAAAAATCCTCATTAAATATAAATGGATTTTATGTCACCCTGGAGCACAAGTAGAATGCCATAATGAGTGCCAGTCGGCATTGCCACGTTGAAATAGATCTGGGCTAATTTGGGATGTGATTACAGAGTTGGGAAGCGCGGTGGTAGGAAGGTTTCTCTGTCTCTTTATTTGGCCCCCAAAAATGCGTCTAGTGTTAGGACCAATTTTGGGTGACATTTTTGATAGTCTGGAGAATGAAGAGCAATGAGAGTTTGCATAGCTGGGGGACAGGAGGGACTGTTTATATGTTATTTCAGTGCAGAAATTGCTTTATTTACTTTATTGCTACTTTTTTCTGCTTGATATCGGATTGCAATTGCAATTGGATTGGATTGCAATTGTACTTTCAAGTTGACATCTTCACTTTGGACAGGACCCAGTTTCTCCATCCTGTTTAGTGCATCCCCCTGGGTACTTCCCTGCTCCAGGTCCCTGGTGGGACCAGGCTTGGAATCTCCCAGCTTTCCAAATGGGACCCATCCAAGTTGTCCCAGCAATAGTCCTATCCCGGGCTAAATGCTGTCTGGAAGGACCGTGATGGGTTGAGGCCAGGCTTGGGGGGACAGTGCCCAGACACTGTTTAATTCTCCAATTTAGGCAGAGCTGACAACTCCAGGTGCTCCAGGAGTGGGATACAGGCTCTCCCCGAGGTTATTGCTCCTGCACTGCCCAAGTCCTTCCTTGGCCACCTGATCTGTTGCTTTTTGGAGCTTTTGGGGCTTTTTGGGGTGTGCAGCAGCCCCAAACCCTCCAGGTCTGAGGATTGAGCAAGCTCTAAACGCTGGAGCATCCCCGCC
Organism: Crypturellus undulatus; assembly: GCA_013389825.1. Classification (NCBI taxonomy): domain Eukaryota; kingdom Metazoa; phylum Chordata; class Aves; order Tinamiformes; family Tinamidae; genus Crypturellus; species Crypturellus undulatus. The sequence continues at coordinate 18,226 of VWPW01010094.1, forward strand.
TGCAGGCAGCAATTTACGGCTTTGCAACAAAAGGTGTTGCTGGAGTCTGATAAAATTACGGCTGACCCAGAAAAAAGCTCTCTTTCCGTCAGCAGAACTGCCAGGGAAGGCAGCAGGGCACTTGATGAATTATGAAACGCCGGGAAGTGCCAGAGCGTGCAGACAGCTGCTGAATATTTCATTCCCTTTTGCCCGGCACTTGCCTGCCAGGGGAAGTGGTCTGGGAAGGCTCCAAGGAAGGAGGCTTTATCCCAAGCCTAAGATGTGATTTCTGATAATTAACCCACGCTGATCCCTGAATTCGGGTCTGTGCGCGGGAAGCGGGAGGCCAGGAAGGCTGTAAATGCGCTGGGATGGCAGCGATGGGGACTGAATCCAGAGCATCCGCGCGTCGCTGTCCAGACGCGGCGGCTGGGAAGAGGCGGCCGTAAGGGCTGGATGTGGCTCAGAAGTGCCTGTTTTTATGCTCTCCTGCTATAGCAACGGCCTCAGTTACGAGCACTCCAAGGCAGAGTGCTCTGAGCCGCAGTGCAGCTGCAGGGCGTTGAGGACGGGCGAGATGATGCTCTGCTCCTCGGTGCAAGGGACTTTGTCCATCCTGGAGGCATCACTGAAACAGGAGGCAACTTGGCAGCTCGGCCAGGAGCCCTGCGCTTCCCACCACCATTCAAGAGGTTAGGGAAGCAGAAAGAGTGTCAAAAAGGTCCCTTTTTCCCCCAGAATGTCCTGGCTTTGGATTTAGATGTTTCCCAAGAAAGGCAGGTCCTTGACAGCAAAAATTCATTGCACACTTTGGGAATCACTCATTTAAGACAAATGTCTTGGTTGTTTCTTTGAGTAACCAAGAAGCCAACATCTACCAGCCAACATCTAGCAATTACTAGCCAACATCTAGCAATTACTAGCCAGTATCTAGCAACTACTAGCCAAAACCTAGCAATTACCAGCCAATATCTAGCAACTACTAGCCAACCTCTAGCAATTACCAGCCAATATCTAGCAATTACTAGCCAACATCTAGCAATTACTAGCCAACCTCTAGCAATTACTAGCCAACACCTAGCAATTACTAGCCAACCTCTGGCAATTACTAGCCAATATCTAGCAATTACTAGCCAACCTCTAGCAATTACTATCCAATATCTGCATCCCCAGCACTCTACACGCTGGCTCCTTATCTGACTAGTGGATAGCTCATGTAACCTTAAAGGAGAGGTGCAGGGAGCTGAGTTTGTTCAATGTGGAAGGGGATTTTCAAGGATAATGTCGGTGACGGATGAACTGCTGAGGATCAACAGGCACAAATCAGTCTGAGCATGAGGATGTTTTCCCAGGAGGGAGATACAGCCCTGGGAAAGGGCAGCAGTGAGGTTGGGGATCCCCATCCATAAAGGTTCTCAAGAGTTGGAGGTCCCTTCCCAACGCCTGATCCTTGATTAAGATACATTGACCCTGTGCAAAGATATTTGTGGCCTGTTGTGAGATCCCTAAGTGAAAAAAAATGAGAAAGAGCTCTGATTTGTTGCTGAAACAGCAGCTGTGAATATTGGGCTGCGGGGGATTTCAGATAAGGGATAAAGAAGTGTTCTGGCTGTGAGAAATGAGCGCCGGCAGATTCTCGACCCCTGGCGATTGCAGAATGAAGTGAGTAGCTCAAAACCATCCTAGAACAGACTCTGCAGCTTAAAGGGAATCAGAAATGTGCAGCACTCGAAGATCACTTTTCTAGGGCGTTAAATGGTACAAGGAGGAGTGTCCCTTGGAGAAGAAGCTTGAAACCACAACCCTTCCTTGCGGGGTAACTCCATGCACCTCCGTGAGCAAGGGGCAAGTCTGAGGGTAAATTCTGGAGAAATTGGGTGGATTCCAGGTTCCTCTGCTTCATTTTTCACTATCCACTATACCAGGGGAGAGCCCGTGAGGCTGAGGACACACAAAAAGCAAACAGATTTAATACCAGCTCCTACAAACACATGTAAGAGCAGGCGCTGCAAGTGCCTTATGAGCTGAGCCCCACGGTCCCACACAAACTAATGGGGATGGCCAGCAACCCCACTGAAATAAATGGATTTTAGAGCTCAGGATATGAGAAAAACNCCAGCTCCTGCAAACACGTGTAACAGCAGGCGCTGCAAGTGCCTTATGAACTGAGCCCCACAGTCCCACACAAACAGTCCCCTAATGGGGATGGCCAGCAACCCCACTGAAATAAATGGATTTTAGAGCTCAGGATATGAGAAAAAACATGTGAATCCGTCTGCTCTGAACAGCCACGCAGGCAGTCCTCGGGGAAGCCTGTGCAAAACAGCACGGGGCTGATGGAGAATCACATTATTGGGCAAAACGCTGAAATCCAGGCTGAGGCTGCATCCTTTTTTCCCCGTGAGCCCGTTCTGAAAGAAGAAGATGCAGAGGATGGGAGGCGGTGATGCATTATTCATTTTGCATAAAGCACTAGGAAATGGCACAAACACACACAAAAAAGGGTGTTTTGTTCAATAGCTTGATGCTGCGGTGTGAACACGCAGCACGGGAGCAGAGCATCCCGGTGGAGAGCAGGACTCCGTGCTGCAGGATGCACCCGTGTCCAGGCTCCTTCGCTCTGTAGCATCAATTGAAGCTGCAGCAAGAGAAAACAGGGAGCATTTGGGGTTCCCTGTCAAGCTGGCTCCTTGGTTGCTGCAAACCAGCAGGGCTGAGAGCAGCGTTAGGAATAATTCAGATCCCAGGTGGCAAAGAAGAGGAATCAGCGGCATTAAAGGGCTAAGCAGATCTTGCTCATCCAACCGGTCCTGTTCCCGACGTGCCCGGTGATATCTTTGCTGTCAGACGGGTTGATAGTGCTGGAAATAACCTGCAGGCAGGTTGCACAAGGCGGTTTAGCATCCACTCTTGCAGGGCTCCTGCTGTATCGGGAGCCACTTATGGATTCATGGCTTGGCCCCATCTGCAAAGGTCCCTTTGGTGCAGCACAGAGCACGGAGGACATCAAACCGCTGCTCCTCGACAAGCTGAGCTGCCAAATAAGTGATGACTCCTATTAGAGAGCGCTGGGCTGCTCTGCGGTGCCCGTTCTGGCCTTTAATTTAACGAATGTGGCTGCATTTAGCTGCGTGCAGTGCGGGCAGCTCGAGCAGCGGGATGCAGAGAGCCACAAAGAGCAGCCAGGAACCTTCGTCCTGCTTCATCCTGGATAACTGAGGTGGTGGAGGGATGCTCATGGGAGATCTGGTCTGTTGGAAGACACCAATCCCTGCCCGAGGTAGGAATCACCCGTTCTGGTGGGATGTGAACCCTGCTCATCTATTCCCAAGTTTCAGCTTCCTGGCCCTACATGTCACAGCTCCATCCTCACGAGGCCACTGGGGTGGGAAAAATGCTCTTAAATTCCATGGCAATTGGATCAACAAAGCGTTTTCCCAGTGGAAACGGATCCTGGTGTGATCCAGCTCACAACATCTCCTCTGATCTCTCTTCCCTGCTCCATAGGCTCATCGGCACTTTCCGGATGGTCCTGCAGAAGGTGGTGGAGGAAGGGCACCTGGAGGTGACGGATACGCTCATAGATGACAATAACTCGGCCATTCAGGTAGGTGACAAGGAATAATTCAGCTCCCAGGTGGCAAAGGAGCCAAACGACTGCTTAGACCCCATGCCCTGTTCAGCAGTGTTGGTTACTGGAGACCCTCCTGCTTCCCGGGAGCCTCCAATACCAGGGAAAAGGCTCCGAGTCTGCTCCGTAACTCCGTGTTTTCCAGCTCTAGTTAACGCACCTCATGGGAGCCGTTTCCAATGGCGATTGAGCCTTGTAACAGGCTTGGAAATGCAGCAACTTCTAATCTTCTTGTGTATCAACCCCCTGGTGTTTTCATTAGAAAAATAAAAACTCGAGCAGTCCCTTCCCTTCTCCCCCCGCTTCCTCCTCTCTATTCCATCAAAAGCTGCTTCCTAGGCTCGGCGTAAAAGCAATGTGCAACTGCAAAGAGACGCCTGTGCTAAGGACAGGCAATTAGCAATGAAAAGGCTGGTGGTTTCATTAGCAGGAGCCTGGACACGGCCTGTTCCGACAATACAGAGGGAATGAACCCAACAAAAACACAAGGAATCTAGTACGGAGGAAGGGAGAAATAGAAATAAAGAAGACTTAAGTTGGGGTGATTTCAGGATGGGAGAAGATGCCCCATGGTGAGATGTGCAGACCCATCCTGCTTGACTTGGGTCTTGGCCAGAGCTTGGTATATGCTGCACAGGGCCAAAAATGCTGCTAGGTCTTCTTAGTCTCGCTATTTCAGTTGATATATGCAGTATTTTCCAGAAAAATGAAAATATTGGGAGTTTGTGGATGACTGCAAACTTGGGGCAGCCCAGGGAGGGCAGATTTTACAAGGAGGATCTCTCTTTACAAGGGGTAACCCAGCCAAACCCCCCTGTATGCATGCATAGACACAAATCCTAGGTTTCTTGGGCTTTTTTTAAGAATAAACGCCACATTCTTCCATTTTCTCTGCATTTCCATGCCACAATCAGACAGAATAACCGGCCATTTGAACGCCAGGTCCTTGGAGGTGCAAAGGAAAAGGGGTTTGGTTGGAAGGAACCTGCCCTCCACCCCACACTGAGCAAACGGGGAAAAGAAATCTGCAAGGACTGCAAGAGCCCCTGCAGAATTAGGCAAGAAAAGCAATCTTTTCCACTCATTTTTCTGCAAATTTGCCTTCCTCAGCTCCTTAAAACCTGTGCTTTTAAGTGCATGCTTCCCTGCAAAGACACCTGAGCGAGACCTGAATCTCTCCCGTGTTGGGTAGAAACAGCTTTGATCTATTGAAATCGCCCCTTTTCTGGCCAAAAGCAGCTACATTTCTATTATTCACTGCAGGCATTTCTATTTATTTATTGGGGAAAGTAATTTCCAGGCAGAGCTTCATCATTCGGCAATCAAATGCAAGGGAAAGGTGGGAAATTGCTCTCCTCTTTCTGCGCCGCCTGCAAAACGTCGCTGACGATTTTCAGCCAGCCCTAATGACATTATTGCCTTTATAAAGAATTTAATATGCTCAGGAATTGTAAATCCAAGAGGGATTTTGCAGCCAGGTAATCTGGACTCTCACACTAGGGGCTCTGGAAAGTCTCAGATTTATTATTATTTGAATGTGTGGGAAAAGGCCGAGAGAAAATATTTTAAAATACCCAGTGATGGGGGAATCCACCGGCCCTTCAGTTAACCATCTCACTGGTTAATTTTCTTTACTGCTTAAAACAAGGTTTTTGCTTCCAGTTTGAATTTCTCATGGTTTCTACTTACTGCTGCTTCCCTCCAAAGAGCTGATGGTTTTATTCAGCCCCAAACCAAGTATTGCATTTTATTGGCCCTTAAACCAGCTGGAGCAGCTCGGTGAGGTCAGGACAGTGTGCCAAATCATTCTGATTGACTCGAATTTCCAGTTTGCACTAAACAGAATCCAAACCTGCCACAAAGCTCCATTTCCAGCTGTGTTTGAGCCACCTCTTTAGCTTTCATTTGTTAAATGCACTAAATTCCTTGAGTTTGTGTCATATTTTCTAACCTTTCAGCATTCTTGTTGAAAGCTGCTGTGGTTAGAGAGAGGATACTACGTCTCTTCCTAAAAATCGGTTTATTTCTGTTGTAGCAGGGAAAAGGAAGAGGTCTGGAATGCCGCAGGGCTCCCGCAGCTCCTAGGCAGGAGCAAGGTGAGATGCAATGACCAGAGTTGGCATCGCCACCTTGCATAAACCCTTAAAAAAGTGATGCATAGGCGAAAAACATAAAGAAAAAAGAAAAATAAACAAAAGAAAAATAAGAAAACATAAAATAAAATAAGCCCCAGCTTGAGTTGTCATCAGCAGCTCTTGGTGCCTTCAAAACTTAATGGATGAACAGGTCAAATCAACTGTGATGAACGTCCTTGTGTGTTGCAGACCAGCATCTCCATAGAGGTGAGGTACCAGGCTGCGGACGGCACGGTGGGCGCGTGGAATGACAAGGAATTCTTGGAAACCCCGAGCCTGACGTCGGACGGGGACAGCAGGATCCCTTTGGAGACCGACAGCCTCCTCTGTGGCCACCGGTCGGGTCCGACCGTGTCCCCGGGCAGGTCCAACCCGCCGGCCGCAGAGAGGAGCTTCAGGAGGTAACGGGAAAAACAGGGTCTTCAGGGGGGTGCGATGCACAAGGGTTGGCCCTTGGTCAAAGAATCATCACAGCGACATCCCCAGTGGTTTCTTTCCTCCTTTCTGCACATGATGCCGTATTTCCGGGACAGGGCTCCCATGCGTAGGGTGGAAACAGCTGGATTTTGAATGCAGTTGAGTGCACGTTCGGAGAGGACTAGGGCTCCAATTATTGGATGGGCATGACAAGGACATGAGGAACAGTTGGAGGAGCAGGCAGGGAGGTTGTGGCACTAAACATTCGCCCTGGATTTCCCGAAGGAATGTGGAAGCGTTCTCCATAGCGATCTATCAACAGGGACCTCCATTCCCCACCAGGATCCAATGAAATCACATCCCAAACCCAATGTGTGAGCAGGAATGTCGTGTTTGGAGCAGCTGAGGGATACTTTATGCTGGGGCAGCAGGAGAAGACACCTCTGGTCCCTCCAAGGGATGCTGCTACCAGGTTTCTATCAGCCTGTAATCCCAGATTAGGGACGTGGAGAGGGCACAGGATTGGGGAGGCTGCACCTGGATGTCTATTGGGACAAAGTGGAAAATTTGCAAGCATAAAAACACTGTGTATATGGGGGCTGTGGGTTATTATAATCTGGATTTTTAGGCTGCTCTTGGATGTGATGGGCTGGACGGGACATGGGCGAGGTCACCCAGGTTGGGTATCACAGAGCAGGGACCCCCAATCACCCCCAAATCTCCTCAGATTGGTGCTGATTTGGGGGCTGAGGTCTGTGCGTTTGCATGCTCCAGGAATATTGTTTTCTATTCACACTTAGCACTTCATCATAGCCACAAAAGGGCAGAATTTCTCTTTTTTTTTCTTTTTCCCACAGTGCAATTTTGAGGGAAGAGATCCCCCATCACACTCGTATCTCCTAGGCAGTTAATTAACTGTGTGGATTGGATTAAAACGTGGGAGTTTTCAGGCAAATTGAAAGCGCAGCTTCATTTCCCAGCTCCCTGCGCTGGGATGCTGGCAGACAGGGATGGTGCCAGTGGCTCCAAAGGGGGATCCCAGGGCACCGAGCCAGGCACAACCCCTGCAGGGACATCCCAAATCCTGCCGGACCCGCCAGCATCCGTCCTGGTGCAGTGGGATCCGATGTCCCGTTCGCTCCATGACTCAGGGAATCAGCATCCTATCTGCACCATGGGAACTCTCGAGATGTGCTGTGACTCAGATATTTTTTTCTTGTTTTATTTATTTATTTATTATTATTTATTTATTTTTATTTTTTTACCCTGGAGTCATCTGGTATTTGGCTTCATTTTCTCATTCAGTTCCACAGTGTTTTTAAAATAACACCACTTTGCATAGGGCTCATATAGCTAAGCGCTATAGGCGACCCACCAGCACCTCTTCTTGGGCTCTTCCAAGGAATTCTGTAGCTCCTTCCCATTGCTTGAGCCTTGGCTCACAGGAGCAGTGAGCAGCAATTGTGCACGTGAGCATATAATAATAATTATAATTATTTTATATATATATATA
>VWPW01010096.1:0-43178 GCA_013389825.1 Crypturellus undulatus
TCCCATTCTTTCTCAGATATAGGTACTGTTTGAAAAGGGTTGTCTGGCACTGACATGGCTAAGGAAAGGGTTGTTTAATTTATCACATTGCTAGCGTTATCCATATGTTTCTTGACTGTTTGACCCCGCTTGGGATAAAGGCTCCAAACTGCTGAGGATAGCCATGGCCATACACAGCGCGAAGGGACCATCTTGGTCTTCTGTCTGCCAAAACACAAGCATCACCCCTTCCCCGGGTTACTAAATCCTTAGGGCCTTCCCATTTACCCATAACTAGGTCTTTTATTGTAACTCTGGGCCTCAGTTAAAAGTTATCTGACCGTTGACCAAAATGCTGAGAAATTCGGCTTGCACCTGCTAAATTACGAGTTAAAAAATTAACTACAAAGCCTCATTTAATCTCTCTTGAGGATCATCTCCCTGTGTTCCCTCTTTTTCTTTAATTAGCATATTTTTCAAAGTCTGATGAGCATGTTCAATAATCGCCTGCCCCATAGCAGAATGGGGAATGCCAAGAACATGTTCAATACCCATTGCTTAATAAACTCTTGGGTCCATATAGCAGCATACATGGGTCCATTTTCTCTTTTTATCGTTTTTGGGACACCCATAACACAAAACACTTCAACCAATGCTTGCAAACATCTCAGCTTTTTTCCCCAGTATGTGCAGTTGCCATTAAATATCCCAAATGTGTGTCTACGGTAACGTGGATGTATTTCCGTCGTCCAGATTCTCCTACGTGAGTTACATCTGACTGCCACAGCTCACAAGCCACAGGGCCTTGAGGATTAACACCTCCTTGTGATGGCATTGCACTTAGGCGATGACAGTTTGGACATGCTTGAACAATCTGACGTGCCTGAGTCTTAGTTAATTGAAATTGCTTCATTGAAGCTCGTGCATTCTGGTGAAAGAAATCATGTGGCAGCCTGGCTTGTTGCAATACGTCAGATACAACTTCTGCTACCACAGTACATTGATCTACTATTCTGTTCCCTTTGGCTAATGGGCTAGTGGCGTGTGATCGTATATGAGTGATAAAACAAGGATTATTTCGTTGATTTAGTAATGTCCATGTGTGTCGCAGTTTCTCAGAGTGTAGCCCCCTTGAGGTGCTTTACCAGCCCTGTAACATAGTCAGACACGATGTTAAGGTTTATCCTTGCAAATTTTTGAAACGCCACGATTACAGCTACCAGCTTCACCACCTGTGTCGAACCTGGTACCTCCATGTGCACCTCTGTCTGCCGTTCCTTATCCGTTGAGGTTTTCCAGGCAAGAGCTGCCTTGTTAGTTCACCCAGGTCCATCTATAAGGACAGTAATACCCGAGATGGGAGTCTGTTGCCCAAGAGATCTTGACAGCAAGGGAATGTTTGGAAACTCAGACCACATCCTATGTGGAGAATAGTAAATGTTTATCTGTCCTGCAAAATCTGCTAAAGGCATAGGCAAAGGGTCGGCTAAGAGCCACTGCAGGTTGTCTCTTGTCGCAGGGAGGTAAATGGCTTTTGAATCGCTGCCATTCCACATTCGAAGATGGGCTCTCGCTCTTTGGATTAAATGTGCATATGGCTCTGCTATGGTGATAATTGTTTTTGATCGCTCGTGAGGCAGAGAGATCCATTCCAGTACTGGAAGTGGATCTGCTGTTGAGACATTCCATTGCATCGAGGCAGCAAACGGCTGTTAACTGTTAGGTATAATAATAAAGTCAATTTCTAGTTCCTCCCGGATTCTATAACCTTGTCTTTTCTCTATCACATGTGCTACCTCTGCCAAGGCCTGCTGACTCTCCTCCATCAGTTGCTGTGGGGAGTTTGAATCCGGATCTCCTTGAAGCTGCAAGAAGAGGGGTTGTAGTTCCTCATTTGTGAGGCCAGTCACCGGGCGAATCCAATTTATGGCTCCTAACAGTCTTTGTAAATCATCGAGCGTTCTTATTGACCCTGTTCCAATTTTTACGTGCTGAATTGAATTTCGCCATCTGCTATCCTCCATCTTAAATAATTCCAGGGGCTTACTCGCTGTATTTTTTCTTGCAATCCAGCTACAACTACTGTACACTCTATTTGTTCAGAAACTTGCTCAACTGCTTTCAGTGACGATTCGCTAATTAAAATGTCATCCATATAATGATAGATTAAAATGTCTGCATTTCTCTGCTTAATCAGCTGCAACATTCTTGCTACTGCCCCCTGACAAATAGTGGGACTATTAACCATCCCTTGTGGCAACACAGTCCAATGATACCTGCGCATGGGCTCACCATGGTGAAGAGAGGGCACAGAAAACATGTATCGAGGGGCATTCTGGGGACATAATGGTATAGTAAAAACATGACTATCAAAAACTATAGTAAAAACTATGACAATCAAAATCCATCCTGTTGGCAACATAGTCAGTGAGGGTAATCCAGGCTGCAAGGCACTCATAGGCTCTAGAACTGCATTAACCTCCCATAAGTAGCATTCTCCTTTTACCATTTTATTTTGGAATAACAAAACCAGGAATGTCCAGGGGCTATTGCTTGGTTGTAAATGTCCTGCTGCTAATTGCTCTTCCACCAGCAGCTGCGTCCGCTCTTTACGCAGGGGCCACTGGTCGACCCACACCAGCATATCTGTACATTGGGTGAACAGGATAAGCTGCACCTGGGCTAGCGACCTGCCAATGGCCCCTGTTGAAAAACTGAAGCCCGCTTTGGTTGAACCGACACAAAAGGTGATGCCAAGTTGTCCTAACAAATCACGGGCCCAGAGAGTACATGGTACAGACAACACAAAGGGTGCTATGTGACTTATAATGCCGTCCGGACCCAGTACTGTTAGCAAATATGTACTTTACCATGGACGTTGCACACCTCCGACTCCCATAATGGTGGCTGCTAGCTCTTCAGTCAGCCAGTGGGGTGGCCAGTCACTTATTCACACAATGGAAATGTCTATTCCTGTATCTACAAGCTCTGTAAATTTAATACCTTTAATGATGCATGTCAACAGTGGGTTTTGCTGCACAATTTACTGAGTCCAGAAAATCTGTGCTCCCAAAACCCCGTGATCTCCTTTTTTGCTGTGGCCCTTGCATTGAAAGGGGGCTAACAGAGCAACTGGTTGTCCAGCAGGCATATAGCATGGGGTCACAGCAGTCCAAGCCACAATTTGGATTCCCCTCATATAGTCAGCCTCAGTAACTCCAGGTAGCACAAACAGTCCCATCCTTGTTGTAGAGGAGTGTCCTAATAAGAGCGCTTGGTGGTGGGAACTCATGTTACCCGAGTATCATTCAAAAATACATCTCGGGAGGTGGCCAAATCCAGTCCTGCACTCCCTCTTGTGGTTGACTGGAGTGTACTGCCTGCCCGCACTTCTGTGAGTCGTCGACAAGGACTTCAAGGCCTGCCCATTGACCTGAAACTTAGACGGGCATTCATCAGCCCAGTGAGGTCCTTTCTGACAGCGTGGGCATAGTCAGGTTGGGGCTGGCTTGCCCCCTGACCCTCTGGGACAGCTTTTCTTAAAGTGCCCATCCACATTTAAAGCACTTCTCAACTCCCCCTTTTGATTTCGAGACCTGGCTTTGTACCGTTAGATGTGTGGCAGGTGCCACGCCAGTGCATTGACACGGTGCTCTGCAGTACCGATGTTCTGGCAGGCTCTAATCATGTCACAATGGAAGATTTCGAGGCTTCGGGGGCTGCAATGCCCTTTTACAATCTGAATTTGCTTTATCATAGGCAAGTAGTTTCAGTAGTATTTCGAGCACCCGGATGCTCAACTTGCCGTTCTAAGGCCCTTTGCAAATGGTCCAGAAATGCTGAGTAACCTTTTGTAGGGCCCTGAGTGATTGTTGCGAATGATCGGGTGGTCTCAGGCCCAGTCTGAGACGTATCTGGTGTACATTGCAACGCACACAAAGCCAAATCCCCTATCTGCTCATATACTGGCTTCTGACAACCAGCCTGCATCTGCAGGGCAGCATGAGGGTCTTCCCTAGCCAATATCCGATACGAGGTTGACATACCCTGAGAGATATTGCCCATAGCTTGTGATGTGTACATTTCCTTAAACTTGTCTAACCAGACATGATAGCTCATAGGAGTTAGAACCATGCGCAATATTGATTTCCAGTCATATGAGGTTAACATACAACTATCTGCTATAGATTTTCACAAAGTTATAGTCACAGTTGATAATATTCCACTCTCCTTGGCCACTTTCTGCAATGCTTTTACAGCTTCATGTGGCAGCAGCTCCCACAGTTTTATCACTCGGAGAGGCCGCGCCGCTTTCAGAGTAAGCATAATCTGCCACCAGGTGGTCATATGTTTTATTGCGGCTGCATCACCAGCTGCCATCGTCTCCTTGAGAAGGAGCTAGAGGAAACTAGCCGACCGGGCAGCTGTGGAAAAGGACCTGGGGGTTTCCGTGGGCACTGAGCTAAACACGAGCCAGAGGCAATCCATGGCAGTAATGAAGACGACAGCACCCTGGGCTGCCAAGAGATTGGAGGAAGAGATTATCGCCCTCTTCGCAGCCTTGTTAGAGTACATCCGGCTACTGCATCCACTTAGTGCCCTTGGAAAAAAAATGTTGAAAGTATGTTCACAAGCTTCAATGAAATGCTTCCCCTTTAATCCCACAGAGGTAAATGAACTGTAACTCCAGTTTAGATGGCAACAGGGATGAGACTGGTCTCAGCCAGTTTCAGACCTCTTCAATGCGGATGCCTCTGTCTGATCGAGTTGTCTGGCTTCCCTTTCTTGTCAAGGAAGAGAAATAAGCTGTCTCACTGAGAGGTCTTATATGCTTCTCCTGGTGACCAGCTAATGCTCCAAAAAGGTTCCCATAGGAACTAGGTCACCTTTCCTAGCACTGCATGGGAACAGAGCTAGCCAGGGCATCTCAAGAAGCAACAGCCTCTATATGAGAGGAAAGAATAACGTCCAAAATGCTAACTTTCACTCATAAGTTGAAACTTCTTCAAAAAGTAACTCTGTGCAAGAACTGAAAATAGTCTTTTTTTTCCCAGAACTTCAAAGATTTTTTTATCATTTCTACTGCTTTTTTTTTTCTATTGGTGGCATCATGAGCACGCACTAAAGTAGTTAAAGTAATTACTCTCCCTGTGTGTACCTATATCTACATTTATACAGTTAATCATCCGAATACATTTCCTTTCAATACTCCGAATGGAAAAACTTTGTTCTGAGGAATTGCTGTATTTAAACTGACATATTTCCTAATACTTGTTCTTCCTCTCTTTCCTGTTTTCTTTGTCTGCCTATTCTGTTTTATTTTATTTATTTATTTTTTTGTAGAGTGGTAAAGAGAGAGATTCACTGGATCACAGCACTTAGAGTGGACAGGACCTTTGGACATCCACCCTCTGTCAATGCAAAGGGAACTAGATGAGGTTGTCCAGGGGTTTTCCTCAGTTATTCATTGTCCAACTAAGTGCTGCTCCATCCCATGGTACAAGCAAATAAAAAAATATTTTAAGCAGTGTAGTCAGGACAGTGACTGTTTGGAAAGGAGCTACCATTAATCCAAAAAGACCCTGAAGACCAAACAAACATACAAACACTGGCAGTGTTCATATATGCATCTCTTCCAAAAATGAGCATTTTCCTTGTCACCAAAGATGTAGCTTTACAGGGTGGGAAACATAAAACAGACCCTCATGATATCCATGTGCTCAGTTCAGTAAGGCAATGGACATGCTGTATCTGATCACATCATTTCTCTGAGACCACTCTGGTCCCCAAGCATCACAGCCCTTGCTATTTGGGTTGAAAGAGTCTTAGGGGAAAAAACGCAAGTCAGCTTTCAAGGACCATAACATGTACAAGGTTATCGGTTTAGGAGTAATAATATAGGCAATTTCCTAATACTGACTGGTTGAGCAGGAAGTCTGAACTCCAACAAACATGCCTTTCGAGTACTGCATGAATATTTGTAAGAACTGAAGCAGAACAGTTACTACTGGCTTAATTCCAAGACTCCGCACTACACCAATTTAGTCATTTTGTAAGAACAAATGCTGCTTGTATCTCACAAGGAGAGCTGACCATCACACATGGTCCAGATAGAAAGTCCCATAACAATGTACATGTCTCAGCCACCAGCGGATCTGATGTCCCATAGCTGACTCCCTAGGAATGCATCTCCAGAGAAGTTCCACTTTTATTGTGACTTACCACAAGCGAGAGGAGAGGAAAGGTCTATCCAAGGAAGTCTTGACAGCTTTGGGCATGGTATTAAGCCAGAAACAGGTGTGTTTTTAATAGGGATGGGGTTTGCACCCATGTGCATGATGCAGCTAGATTAGCAGTGCATCACTGTAACCTCTTGGCCCCTTCTTCTCCATGCTATTGTTGTCAGTTGATATTTTTCAAATTTGGATAAAACTTCTGATTTGAACATCAGTGCTGACCAGCTGGGAGAAATCTGAATTGTGTGTCCTATGTTCTTGTAGTCAGCCCCGAATCAAACAGCCCTGCATGCTCCCTACGTCTGATGTGGGAAAGGGGCTTCTCCCTTTTCCCTCTGGGTTTCCAAGGTCAGTTCCTTGGAGCAGAAAAGAGCATTCCCTGCAAGCAGAGGAAGTGTAGGGAGGTTCCCAGCATATCAAGAGACAGCAAAGACATGGCCATGAGATGCTTTGGAAAAAACTCTTGGGATTGTCTTGTGGCTGTTCCTGTTTCCCTTCTCTTCTTTGGAGGATGACACGGGACAGCATTGACTAAACCCCGATTTATTATATTTTAGCTGTGGTACAGCATGTGCCTTGTGCTTCGTGCTGATCCTTTCCCTCTTGATCCCCTCCTTGTTCTCTCCCACTGTAACACCTCTCAGCAGGACCCATCTCTGCCCAGACAGGAGTGAACAGGAAGGTCATTGGCACCGCACCAGCCTGGCAATCGATGACACCTTTTGTCATGGCAGCCCCAGTTAAGAAGACAGGTCTTTCCTTGTGCTCAATTGCCCTGAGTCAGCATTGACGTCAGCCGGGAAAGGCAGGCACTGTGGGAGAAGCTGCAGAGAATTTCTGTAGATCTTTTCCATTAATTCATTGTGCCCATGAGCAAAATCCGGAGTACTGAGCAGGTTCCAGCCCTTGAGTGGTCTTGAATCACCAATCCTGTGGTTAACAGTCAAATATACCACCCTGCTACTCCACTGAGATGTACTCTTGTACTATCCAGCTCTGACATCAGGACAGTCCCTGGTGCTGCAGGAATGAGAATGTCCCTGAAACCAGCCATGTCCCCAGTCCCAAGGAAGGGAATGCTGTTCTTCACCCGCCACTGGGTGCTGATGGAGACTGTTGTAGGAGGAGGCCTGGTGCCTGGATGAGGGTCTGTGGCCAGCTACCTACCCAGGATCAGCTCTGCCTGCTCCTATGAGACCTGCACTGCACAACCCAGGGCAGTTGGAGCTGTGGACAACTGGCCTCAAGGAGGACATTTCCCTCACCTTGCTCACTACAGTGCTGCTGCTGTCACACATACAGGAGTGCTGCATGGGGTGGCAGAGGTGGCTGCTGGAAAGGGATTTGCTCCTCTGCATCAACTTTTCTTTAAGGGATAGAGCGTGGGAGCATCACCTACCCCAAGAGTCTCCTCCGGTCCCATCAATAGCAGCAATGTTGATGGGACAGTGTTCTGTGGTGCAGCCCTCACTTAGGACCTGTCCCAGTAGAGATGCAATCCCAAATTCCTCCACTGCAACCTACAGCCCAGGAGGAGATTCTGAATACTGCTTTCTGATGAGGATCTAATGGCACCAGGAACAACAGGGCTGTGTTTGCCAGGGTCACATCAGCTTGTCAGGGACAGGCCACGGGATGAGAGAATGTCCCCTCCCTTAGCAGGTTGTAAGGGGATGTAGCTCAGTGGAAGAGCGCCTGCTTTGCATGTAGGAGGTCCTGGGTTCAATCCCCAGCATCTCCACAGGTGTTTTTGTCCTGAATCTCCAACCACATCCCAGTGGTGACACCTGAGACGTGAGCGTTTTGTTTGGTAGGGTCTGCCAACTGGAGCACTCCTCAACTGGGAAGAGCTCAGTTGTGCCCAGCCAACACATCACAAAACCTGCCTAGACAAGATGACATGGCTGTGCATGGTCTGAGGGAGTTAACTGACTCTGCTGGGGCACCTGGGATATATGTTGCCACTATCCTTGGTGTCAGAGACCACAAAAGAGGGTCCCGCACCAGAGCCATGGTGAACCTGGAAGCGTCTGTGCAATATGCTCTAGGTGACCCTGCTTGTGCATTGGGTTTGGACTAGGTGATCTCCAAATGACTTTTCTAACTTCAATTATGCTGTGATTCTGTGACCTACAAGATTCCATGACCAAGGTGGTCACTGAGGAGCTCTTCTGGTGTGGCACACTGAGCACATGGTACAGCACTATAGAGGCAGCAACGGGAGTGTGGTCTTCCCATGGAAAAGGGCACTCATGGTAACCGCAGCACAGTAAAAGCTGAGCTCCAACAAGTAGCAGCCTCAGGGATATGTCTTTTTGTCCACTCTGCCTATAGTTTTGCAAAACCTCTTTTTTTTTTCAAAGGAGAAGACTTTGTTGCAATGATACAGCAGCACTTCTGCTTGAAGAGAAAATCCCCTTAGGTAAATGGGAGAAAAAATGAATTTAGACTAACGTGGTTCTGGTTGGTGCAACTCATTCAAAGTCTAACTTAAAAATTGCTGTGAGGGATAATGGTCAGGAGACAGGAATCACAGAACCTCCTGAAAGTGACCTGCATGGCAGCAGCCAGAAAGCAAAAGGAAGAAATAGGGTTGAATGAGAACAGGCAATCGCCCTTGCCCCCGAGCTCCACTTGAGGCAGGAGATGGCAGTCTTGTCAATGTCCTGTGCTTTCTTTGGAAAACAGGAGAGTTCATCCTACTGTTTCTAGAAGGAAGATGCCTTGGAACTTTTACTCCTGCATTGAAATATATCTATTGTTCTCCGAGGCCTTTGGTGCTGTGGGAAAGGTGTACATAGCACTGAGGGCTGCAAGGTCCTGCATTGACCCAGCTCCTGCTTGCTGAAGATTTGGAACAGGGACAACTGCACATAGAGTTCAGGTCTGCTCTGGGTAGAGAGATTGCCCCACTGGGACATCAGTGGGAGTAGCAGGGCTCAAAATCTGGCTCCTCCAGCCCTCCTTTGTGCTACCTCCATCTCCCTGCCTGCTGGGTGCCTAATGACATCACAAGGTCTTTGGTGACAGTGATTTGTAGCTGATGATGTATGCAATCCATGGCCCACTGTGCACATGTTCAAGGCACAGTGCCTTGGTCTTGGACTGCCTCGGTCTTCGCAGTCACTGGCCAAGTTCAGCGGAGAGTTAGAGATATCACTTGCAGAAATTTGGCTTTGGGAGGGACCACAACCATGGACAGACAACATCTCCGCCTGATGCTTGCTTTTCTCTTGGCGTTGCTGCACACTGGCAGCCTGGATCTTGGAGGCCGCCCCCGTTGGGCCCAGATCGCGTGGGACATGTTCCCTAATGACCTCGAGAAACTGGACAGCAACTCACAGCACCAACACTGCTGCCTGCCCTACCCGCTGAACCGGCTCTGGCCCTTCTGTGGTCAGCTGGATATAAGCCTGGTGGTGCTGCGAGTGATCTCTCTGTGCAGCCAAGCCCTGGGCTTGCTTAGCGGGCTCTTGCTTGCAGGCTGGCTTTGTCACAAAGCTAGAAGACACTGGAGACGGGTGAGTGCAGAGGATGGTCTCAGACTCGGAGGGGGAAGTAGTGACCTGCTGCCCCTTAGGGGTCCGGGCTGTCAGGAGGGAAACACAGGTGCTGCCAGTGTCTTCTCTGTAGGGCCTGATGCCTGGATCAACACTGGGAGGGTTGAGTTTTGGAGATGAGGCCAAGCCAGACAGATCTGATGCCCTGATGCCCCTCCCCTTTCCATCACATTACCCTGTCATTCCAGGAGACAGAACAGGCCCCCTCAACTCCCTTGGGGACCACCAGCCAGGACGAGTGCCCCTGCAACTGCTACGAGGTGCTCCGTCAGCTGGAGGCAAACACCGCCTGGACAATCAAGTACCTGAGGCACCTGTGCCACTGGCACCCAAAGAAGAGCAGTCTGCAGACACCAGCTAAACGGAGGAGGGAGGAGGATGAGGAAGAAGAGGAGAAGGTTTTCTCAGCCTGCAAATACAGCCACCGCTCCAGTGTGGGTCCGGAGGTGCTTGGAGATTAAAGAGGATTCTGTGAGTGCTGTTGTCTCTGTGCCTTGAAAGGGGGCTGATCCAGAAGAAGAGTGGGGAGATATGTGTGGTCTCACCTGGCAATGCATGCTCTGTTACTCCTACTCTTTGGCTTGGGAAGATCCCTGCTGACCCTGGACCCCAGAGTCAAAATGTGAGCAGAAACGCAGCACACAGACACCCTGGGCAGGGCTTTCTGGCCCAGGTGCCACAGCTGGGAGATTGAAAATGCCCCAAGTGTTGGTACGGCTATGGGATAGAGATCCCAAGCTGATATTCAGAGATGCGATGAGGGTGTTGTGCTCTTGCATGTGGAAGTGGGGACTAGTTGCATTCATGTCTGTCAAGCAGGACCAGGGGCAAGAAAAGCACTGGGGCTTTTGGTGGGTGCCAATATGGACATATCTCTGCACATAGCAGTCTGAGTAGGCTATGTGCAGAGATAGCAGGACAGCAACTGGAGTGTGCTGTCCTGCTAGGAAAGGCTGCCTGACTCAAAGATGCAGGTACAGAGATAAATGTAAGCTCTGGGGTGGGCCAGGCTGCAGGGCAATGTCCGGTTGTAGCTGAAGAAAGGGAAGGAGAAGGGGCTGTGGGTTTGCTAGGTTGTTGTCTGTGCTCTGTCTCCTTTCCTCCACAAATGGTGCCTAAACAGGGACTTAGGAGGAGAAAGAAAGCTTAACAGGACAAACACTGTGTGGTGAAGAAAGCTTGACAGGATAAACAGAAAATAATGTAGATGGGACCTAGATGAAGCTTGACAGGATGAACAGTATGCGATAAAGGGAAAATAACTGTTTTGTGATAGCAGAGCTTTGAGCCACTTGGGACAGGTGTGAGCCAGGGAAGCTCTGGGCACTCGAGAAGGTGAGCTGGGGAAGCTTTAACCATGCAGGAAGTGAGCCTCAGAAGCTCTAGTTACAGTAAAACAGGAATATGAGTCTAGAAAATCATGAAATAAGGAGTAGAAAAAAAAGGAGTCAGGATACTTGGGAATACATGGGAGTGTGAGCCCCAGAAGCTCTGGACACTTGGGAATATGCGGGAGTATGAGGGACACTCGGGAATATGCGAGAATAAACATGCGGGAATGTGAGCCTTTGAAAAACAGAAGCTCTAGCTGTTGAGGATGATAAAAGACTTTGAGTCCAGAAGATCTATAAGACAAGGTGACCCCTAGAAGCTCTAGCTGTCAAGGATAAGAGACTTTATGAACTAAGGAGCAGGAGCAGTGAGAATCTTTATCTTTAGTAAACAAAAAAGGGGGAAATATGGAGGAACAGGAGGAAAGGTTGGACAGGGATGAAAACAATGATCTGATTACTTGATCTGATTACTTGATGGATCAAAGGATTTTTCTGAGGCCAACCATTAGATGTTAACAAGGATCCACCTTGTGAAGGTAAAGAGATGAAGGGATATATGGATCACCCGGGGGATACCCTGAAGACAGGGAAGGAGAAGAGGCTGTGGGCCTGCTAGGTTGTTGATTGCTCTCTGCCTCCTTTCCCCCACAGCCAGGGACCAGCTCTTAGTCCTCTCTGCATAGCACTGAACTACACTGCTGTGCTGTCAGGAATGCCATGGCTGCCCATAGACATAGCACTGAGGGCTGTGGGATCACACCCTGCACAGGTGTGCCTCCTGCTTGCTGAAGATTTGGAGCAGGAATCAGCACATGTGGGGTTCAGGTTTGGTCTGCCTGGGGGGAGACAGACCTCCCTGTGGGGACATCAGTGAGTGGCAGGGCTGAGCTCAGTGGTGGGATAGAGCCATCACTTGCAGAGGTTTGTCCTTGAGAGGGGCCTTGGATCATGCTCAGCCAGCATTACCCTCTGATGCTTTCTCTTCTCACTGCCTATAACCCGTGTTTCCCAGCTTCAGCTGCTGAGACCCTTACTCCTTTCACCTCTGACCTCCCAGTAGCTGGGATTCAGGGTTCACAGGACCTATGACCCCTAGTCCCAAACCAGTGGCTAATGCTGAGACAGTCACTTGTGCTGCAGTCATGGGGGCCATCATTGCCCAAGATTTCACTTGAATTGCTGCTCCAAATCATCTCATTCTTGNGAGGGGCCTCGGACCACGCTCAGCCAGCATTACCCTCTGGTGCTTGCTCTTCTCACCGCCTATAACCCATTTCCCAGCTTCAGCTGCTGAGATCCTTACTCCTTTCACCTCAGCCCTCCCAGGAGCTGGGATTCAGGGCTCACAGGACCTATGACCCCTAGTCCCAAACCAGTGGCTAATGCTGAGACAGTCGCTTGTGCTGCAGTCATGGGGGCCATCATTGCCCAAGATTTCACTTGAGTTGCTGGTCCAAATAATCTCATTTTTGTCCCTCCCCCCAGTTGCTTTAACCTTGACCTTAACTGCACTTAAACAAAGGGTTGAGATTGAGACAACATGGAAAGGCAGTTGGAAAAGTGTTCAATAGGAAGAAAAGAATGCCTGCAGCGAACTGGCACAGGGGTCAGTCATTCAAGCAGCCTGTCAGCTGCCTGTCAGCTATTTAGATATGATCAGCCATTTTTATATCACATCCTCTGCGAACCTCGGATATCCAAAATCCTCATGTCTTGTTTCCCCACTTTTTATCTGTTACAAAGTCTGGGTTGATCCCTTAGCTCCAAAACCATGCCTGTAATTTTTTTAGTTGCTCATCAGTTACTGACTGGAGAGTGTTGTTCTTTCTATTATCTCTCTTATCATTGGTATATTAGTGTTTTTTTTTTTTATTATTGTTTGTTTGTGTGACTGTTTTCTTTAGTGCTTTTCCTGGTGGTTATTACTCCCTTTGCACTGAGAAATTCCTTGATCTGATAACTGCAATGAAGCACATTCTCTTACCCTCCACTGTGTCTCTGACAATCTTTATGGCCTCTGACTAGTTCATATGATGAACCTAATGTTCAGGACCTGGATTTCCCATTCCATCCATGGAGTGACCCTGGGGCCTGTATGGCATCCAGGACCTCTGGTTTATCTTGCAAGAGAATCACTGGGGTGCATGGGGGTCTCCACAAGGGACTGGATTGTGGGTATTGAAGGGACAGGATTGTAGGTGATGTAAGTGAGGGGATGACAGTTTAAGATAGAGGGGATTTAGGAAGACTAAGTAATGGGACTGTCAGCAGCTGAAAGAGGACTGGGGAAATCAAAGAAGGAGATTGTAGGATTGGAGTCCAGTCTCCACTCCACACACCTAGGGTACCGAGGTTTCTAGGTGCCCCTGATGCCTCACCATGGGGGACACAGCCATGTCAGCCCCGCCTTGGAACCCCACTGGTCTCTGTGATCCAGGTGTCCGGGTGCTGTGGGGTGGGGCCATGGGGTGGTGATGGCTGCCCTTTATACTGGCACTGGCCCTCTTGCTCCCCTGGGAACAAGGCTTTTGGATGGAGGTGCCTGGATGGTGGCGCTTGGTAGTCCTGGCCTCCTGGCTCCCTGGGGTGCCCCCCTGCCTGCTCTGCTTTGGACCTCCCCTGCAGCGGGCCCAGCTCTGCCGTGACGTAACTGGGGAGCTCCCTGGAAACCCCCTACACCAGCGCTGCCTCGAAGACCTCGTCCAGGCTGCTGCATCCCTTGCCTCTGTGACTGTGGGTACGTAGTGGGATCTGTGGATTCCAATGGTGAACCCTGCCCTGCCATGGACCCTTTCCTGACTGGGATTCCCACCCAAACTGGGTGTCCACAACCTTGAATGGGTCTCTTATTCTGAACAGGAGTCCCTAGCCCTCTAGGGTCCTGCATCCTAACCAGGGCCCCCCACCCTGACCAGGCACCTGCTGACATTGCCCAGAAACCTGAGCACCCTGGGACTCCATCCCAATCAGGAACCCCAAGGACCCACTGTCAAGCCTAGCTCCACTTCTAACCTGGAATCCCAGGGACCTCGTCAGGGTCCTTCAAGCCTGACAAGATCTTCTCCCCAACTTTGACTTGGACCCCAGAGATTCCCAGAGACCCCAAATCTGACTTGGATCTGGATACTCTGCAACCCTGACTAGACCTGTGGGGGCTGCCAAGGACCCCCAAACCCTGAGACCTCAGGGACTCTGAGGGATTATTGACTCTCCCTGGGACCTCTCCCCAAGTCTGATTGGGACCCCAGAGACCTACTCTTTACTGGAATCTCCTAAGTCTGACACATTCTAGTGCCTCTGTGTTGGTCCCAGGTTCAGGGCAACGTGAGGAACTTCAGGAGATTATCATGGATGCTCTGCGCTTCCTGGAGTTTCAGGGCGGCACGCGTGAGCAGGGGACACATGGCACATAGTGGGGTGGGACATGCTTGGGAGGGTGAAGTATGGAATTCGGGACATAGGACCAATCCAAGCAATGGGGTATAGAGGCCTTGCATGAGTGTTGGGGCAGGGGGATCCATGAAGTCTGAGGGCTGCAAGGGAGCATTTGGATACTTCTGGGGGGCTATGTCTGTGGGTTTTATGTGGTCTAAGATTTTAAAGGAATATTTGGGGATAGATGACACTCCAGAATGCCATGGAGTCCAGGTGATTTGTATAGGGAGTCTCTAGGGTCTGAGGCATGTATGAGAATTTAGGGAATGGGGGGCATGGCTTCACCTTTATTCCCTGGACCCCCTCAGAGCCCTTTAAGGTATCTCTGCAGGAGGCTGTTGATGGAATCTGGATGAAGCTGAGACAACTGGAGGAAGGTACAGGTCCAGTGGGGATGCCCAAGTGGGACCTCCACTCTGGAGACTCTCACTCCAGAGACCCTCCTCATCCATCTCTGGAATGGACGAGGGATGGGTTCATCACAGGAATGTGAAATTCCAGTAGACCCCAAACCAGTTTGTTTCTCTCCCCTCTCACCAGCTCCAGCCTGTATCCCACCCTGTGGTGAGTGCCAATCTCTCCATGACCTGTCTCCCATCCTGCTGCATGACCCCGTTGTTCCAAGGACTGCCGAGTCTCTCCCTCCCAGGGTATCAGCTGGCTGCCCGCATCTTCCAGTGTGCAACCTGTCGCCTTGTGGACTGTCAGTTTCCCCTGGATTGCCCAGGTAAGAGGGCCACAGGGGTATTCAGACAAGGCTGGGCAAAGTGCCAAGCTGGTCACATCAAAGGTGCTGAACACGATCCTTTTTGCAGGTGGGCATGCCTGCCTGAGTACATGAACATTTAAAAGTTCATATGCAAGCCCATGCCCACCATGAGTGCATGTGGATATAAACAGGTGCCCATGAATGCACCAGCATTTGTGAGTGTGCATCTGCCTCTAGTAGAGGACGTGTGGATCCGCGAGGGTGAAGCTGTCATGCTGCCCTGCGTCTTGCCTTTTGCCACCCCACCAGATCTACCCGTCACTTGGATGTTCGCCAAGGATGTGAGTTGCATATGCACATGCAAAGAGTGTTGGGATATGCACAAGAGGACTGTGGAGCAAAGTCTGTGTGTGTTTGTGTACATGTTTGTCTGCTTGGCCTGAGGACTAGCTATGCTGCAAGTAGCATGAGTGTGAGCAAGTGCACACCCACGTGTAGGTTATATGAGAGCAGGAGACAGGTCGCATGTGCAGATGTGACTTGTGAGCATGCCAGTGGGACATGAGTGTGCATGTATATTTACTTACAGGGGCACCAAGAGTGAGTGCAGGACACAAGTGTGTGCATGTAGATGTGTGAGCAAAGGATGTGAGTACGCAATCATATGCCTGGGCCATGCTGTGCTGATGTGTCCCCTCATGCCCCAGCTGCGCACACAGGATCTGACACTCTTTGAAGAGCTGCAAGGGGGAATGAAGGGACCCCCCACACTTATCCTTCAGGACCCCCCTCTGGGAACCATCGCCTGTAACCTGGGGACCCATGATGAGACAGTGGCTCGCAAGTACTTCTTCCTCAATGGTGTGCCTAGGCTCCCGGGTCTTTTGGGCACGGTGGTGGGAATAGGGTTGCAGAGTGGAGCAGAGCCCTTGGATACAGAGATCCAGGAAGGGGTGTGTGTGTTGGGTGAGAGGGGAGAGCAGGTTACCAGAACATTCAGGTCCATGGTGGGAAGGTGGAGTGGAGCAAAGGTTCCCCAATGCCTGTCTCTGCACAGGACAACTAGGGTGTATAGAGTGGAACAGGGGCATCAAGACACCTGGGTCCTTGTGGAAGCAGAGAGGTCTGTGGAGCGGAACAGGAGTTCCTGGACACCTGTGAACATTGTGTTGGAACAGGGGTGAGTGGCAGGATATGCCCTCACAGGTATTTTGACCTTTGCAGTGTCCGGAAGCACTATGGAGGCAGAGCGGGAACTCCAGGCCCAGTTCAGGGCTGTGCTGCACTGGCCTCACAGGACACCTTCACACCGCAGAATGGTGCTGGGACTGGAGCTAGCACTCATCTCGATGGTGCTCATCCTGCTGCTGGCGTGAGTCTCCCTGACCTGGGAAACCTAAGCCCCTGGGACCCAGGGTCTGGGGACTTTCACAGTTTTACCTGGGTTCCTCCCTGGACTCCCAACCATCCAGGCATCCCTACAAAAGCTCAAGGGGACCCAAGGGCCATCATAGACACTTGGGCTCTCCCTACACTTCTCCTATGCTCCCCAAGCTCATTTTGAGACCGTCTACTTGCTGTCAGGACCATCACAGATCACCTCTCTTCCTGTGAGACACTCAATAGTCTCTCAGGCTCACCATCTTTTCTTAGTGGCTCCAGATCCTACTCATTGCCCCTTAGACACTCTTTGGGACTTTTTATCCAGCTACCTCAAGAAACCCCAGGCCCCATACTACTCTCCAGGGCCTCTCAGTTGCCCCATAGATCCTCCAGTTGCTCCATAAGCCCCTTTTTAGACCTTACCAGTTGCTTCCAGATCCCCTAGTTTCCTTCTGGCTGCTTGGAGTACCTTCCTGTTCCCTCACATGAATGGGAGAGACAGAAGTCTCCTACTCTTTCTTAATATCTCTTTCTTTTTTCCAGGGCTGCCTGGCAATGGCTTCAGAACTCCCAAAAGACTACCCAGACCAGTGATCACCCAGCATCCCATGAACTGGGCCACCAGAGTCCCCTGGGGGAGCCTGAAAATGTGACTTCACCTTAAGAGAGCTTAAGGGAGTTTGGCACATGGGTCTACTCCTGGGGACCAAGATTCTTGTAATTGTTCCTCTTTGATGTGGGGAGGAGATTAATTTGGACACTTGGATCCTTCCCTCAAATCTTTGGTTGGATGGTGCAGAGGGCAACTTGGTGTTTTGTTACAAATTATAGCTATAATTTCTCATCTCTTACTATGTAAGGAGGTTCTTTAGGGTGGAAAGTTCAGTTCCACAGGGGACCCAGGAGATGGGGAAGCCATGTACTGGAGATCCATCATGCCTTGCAGGGGCTGTGTGCCAGATCCCTCCCCGGTAAAGTCATGTGCTGGGTCCTCCCTCAGAGGATCTACTGAGTTCATGCACGAGGGTAACCATGTGCTGAGCATCCTCTCCCTGGGGAGCAGTCTTCAAAAAAGGCAAGAAGGAGGACTCGGGCAACTAAAGGCCGGTCAGCCTCACCTCCATACCTGGAAAAGTGATGGAATGGCTCATACTGGCCGTTGTCTCCAGGCACATGGAGGACAAGAAGGTGCTCAAGACTAGTCAGCATGGATTCGCGAAAGGGAAATCATGCTTGACTAATCTGACAGCCTTCTATGATGGGATGACCGGCTGGATAGATGAGGGGAGAGTGGTGGATGTCATCTACCTTGACTTCACCAAGGCTTGTGACACCGTCCCTCACAACATCCTCCTGGACAAGCTCCGGAGGTGTGGGCTGGATGAGTGGTCGGTGAGGTGGATTGGCAACTGGCTAGATGGCAGAACTCAGAGGGTGGTGCTCAGCGGTGCAGAGTCTAGTTGGAGGCCTGTGTTGAGCGGAGTCCCCCAGGGGTCCGTCCTCGGTCCAGTCCTGTTCAATTTATTCATCAACGATCTGGATGAAGGCACAGAGTGCTCCCTCAGCAAGTTTGCAGATGATACGAAGCTGGGAGGAGTAGCGGATACTCCAGAGGGCTGCGCTGCCATCCAGAGGGACCTGGACAGACTAGACAACTGGGCGGTCAAAAACCTCATGAAATTCAACAAGGCCAAGTGCATGGTCCTGCACCTGGGGAGAAATAACCCCAGACACCAGTACAGGCTGGGGACCGACCTGCTGGAGAGCAGCTCTGCTGAGAAGGACCTGGGCGTCATGGTGGA
The DNA here is from genome assembly GCA_013389825.1 of Crypturellus undulatus. Taxonomy (NCBI): domain Eukaryota; kingdom Metazoa; phylum Chordata; class Aves; order Tinamiformes; family Tinamidae; genus Crypturellus; species Crypturellus undulatus. Next base: position 18,439 of record VWPW01010096.1, read on the forward strand.
CGACAGGTTGACCATGAGGCAGCAGTGTGCCCTCGTGGCCAAGAAGGCCAATGGCATCCTGGGATGCATTAAGAGGAGCATCTCCAGCAGGTCGAGGGAGGTGATCTTACCCCTCTACTCAGCCCTGGTAAGGCCACATCTGGAGCACTGTGTCCAGTTCTGGGCGCCACAGTACAAGAGGGATGTGAAGCTGCTGGAGAGAGTCCAGCGCAGGGCCACGAGGATGATCAGGGGCCTGGAACATCTGCCCTATGAGGAGAGGCTGAGGGAGCTGGGCTTGTTCAGCCTGGAGAAGAGAAGGCTGAGAGGGGATCTGATCTGTGTCTATAAGTGCCTCAAGGGAGGCAATGAGGAGGATGGGGCTGGCCTCTTTTCACTGGTGGTCACTGACAGAACCAGAGGAAATGGCCATAAATTGAAGCATAAAAAGTTCCACGGGAACTTAAGGAAGAACTTCTTGACGGTGAGGGTGACAGAGCACTGGAACAGGCTGCCCAGAGAGGTTGTGGAGTCTCCTTCTCTGGAGATCTTCAAGACCTGCCTGGATGCAGCCCTGTGCCACGTGCTCTAGGTGGCCCTGCATGTGCAGGGGGGTTGGACTAGATGACCTCTAGAGGTCCCTTCCAACCTTAGGCATTCTATGATTCTATGATTCTATGGAAGCTCTGTGCTCTGGAGGAGCCCTGTTGCAGAGTTCTTGCCCTGCTCTGATGCCCTTGCCCCTGCCCCTTGCCTCAATGCAAGTTGTGCACTAGGCTACAAGTGCTGACAGTGGGGAACTGCATTGCTGTGTCCCATGAAATCAGGGTTAAAGGAAGGAAGGAATAAAGGAAAGGACTGAGATTGGTTTACATAGGTACTATCAGGGAGTCAGATCTGCCCTTTGTGGTACCAAACCTATATAGGACATTAAGTCTTTTTTTGGCAAAAATCTCTGCAGTGTGCCATACTTGTGCAGAGGCATACAGATATGCTCAAAATTTGGCAGCACAATTGTAGAGTGTTCAATAGATACAAGAACAATAATCTTAAATTTATTTGATACTAAATGCACAAATGAACTACACACAAAGCTATCCAAGTAATCTAGGGTGAATTTTGAATTGTATGGCAAGTAAATCAAATACAAATCTTTGATTATTACCTGATATAGGGATTATTATCTGATAATCCTCAGATTATCAGATGCTGAATTAACAAAAAGACTTTTAAGGGACTAAATTAGAAATATCCCTGGGTATTTATTATCCTCAAGATGAACTGTTACCAGCTGAAATTCAGTCAGTGATTAGATGCTTTTTCTAATAGATTAATTGCATTTTTCTAAGGAATACAATCGGGAGCTCCTATTTGACTAGTACTAACAGATGATAGGAATTTTCATATTGGATCTTTGATGGAAGTGCAATGACAGGTTAGTGATTCAGAGATGTATTAAAAGACCATGAACAGTGGAATATAAAACTTAGTATCGACCTGACAAATGTTTTGAGTATGGGACTGTAGGAATGTGGATTACAGCACACAGGTGCTGCTCTCCCATTTTCAAGGTCAGCCAGGGGAACAACAGGGACTCAAGGGAGCCTCTGTGTATCCCAGAGACACACACCATGCACACACCCAGAGGATAAACAGACTGCCACTGAGGCAGTGCTGTCTTAAACAAAACCCACATAAAACACCGCTAGAAGCCACATAAGACAGCCAATTGCCCTGCCTCATCTCTAGTTAATAAGGACTGAAGTTCACTTATAAAAGCAAATAAGTCCTCACTCTATATCACAAGCATACACACCATTCAGGGATTCCTCAAGAATCATCATGGCTCCTACATCTACCTGATAATCCTACCTGGATCCCAAGCCTCCCTGCCTGCTATGACATGGACAATGTTTTCATGAAATTCTATGGCAAGGTTGCTTCTTATTTACTGTATGGAGGGTCAAGATATACACAGAATTATCAAGGACACCCTCCCGTTGAGTTATGAGGTTCAGATTGGACACCATTGCTTTCCAAACTCCTCCTGAAAGGGATCTGGGTGCGTCTGGATTCAGTCGCAGTCCCAGACCTGGTCAATGGTTTATGACTAAGGGATTTTGTGCACACTTACGTAAAGGTTCAAAAGGAGAAAGCTATTGTCACTTCCCATGAATCTGTTGTGGGAAGGATGTCTCCACCCTGAGGAGTCTCCTTGAGAGGTGTTCCTGCTCAAGGGGAGATCCTGGCATGTAGCCCACTGCAATGCAAGGAGAGCTCAATGGGATCTCGGACTGTCCCCATATTTATGGGTTAAGATGATTGACTTATAGTCATTCTTTCATTTCAGAAATGACTTGCCTACTGTACGCACGATTAGCCTCATCTCCCCATGACAATGCAGGCATCAGGACTATTACTGATGGTTAATGTTTGAGTGGAGGAAGAAATCAGGGAGGCAACTACCAGGATCACTGGTGGTTAACACCTGAACAGGGCTATGTGTGAAAAGTCAGGTTGAGCTGGGGAAGGAGAACATCCATCACAAATGGCTGATACACCAGAGGTCTGTGCTGTCATTTAGAGGGACCTGGACAAGCTGGAGAGTTGGGCAGACAGGAACCTCATGAATCTCAACAAAAGCGAGTGCAAGGATCTGCACGGAAGGAGAAATAACTCCATGCACCACTACTGGCCACGGGTTCAGCTGCTGGAGCGCAACTCTGCAAAGAAGTATCTGAGAGTCCTGGTGGGCTGCAGGTGGACTACGATTCAGCACAGCCCAGCTTTGTGGCCAAAAAGGTCACTGTTATCCTGGGGTGCATTAGGAAGAGTGTCGGCAAAAGGTCAAGAAAGGTGATCCTGTGTCCAATTCTGGGTACCCCAATACAAGAGAGATTTGAAGCTGCTGGACCGAGTCCAAATTAGGGCTACCAAGATGCTTAAAGGACTTAGGATGTTTCCTATATCTGGAAAGGCTGAGAGAGCTGGGATTATTTATCCTGGAGAAGAGAAGGCTTAGGGGGTATCTGGTCAATGGGCGTGGGTTTCTGAAGGGAGAGTGTAAATAGGACAGAGGCTGACTCAATAGAGTGGTGCCTAGGGATAGGAAAAAAAGGTAATGGCACAAACTGAAAACACAGGAACTCCATCCGACTCTGAGGAGAAACGTGCTCTTTAAAGTGAGGGTGACTGAATATTGGAAGGGATTGCCCAAAGAATCTCCGGCTTCAAAAATATTCAAAAAATGTGTGAATGCAACCCTGGCCAACTTGCTTTAGGTGCTCCTGCATGAGCAGGACATGTGGGACTACAAGGTTCTTTCCAACCCCAACTATTCTGTGAAGTTGGGAGTCTTTGTTCCCTACACAAAGCAACTTCCACAGAGGAATTGAACCTTCCGTATGGAATGCTTTCAGGAAAGTGACATCTGTTCAGGACTGAGAGCTATTGAGTGAGCTGGAGGGGACTTGGTGAGGTTGTAGGGTCTAGAGCGCAGAACTTCTGCAGAGAATTCCCCAGGATTTAGAGATAAGGAAAAATGTACCAAAAAGAGACAGTGAGCTCCCATCAAATGGAGCTAGACAACAGGACTGGAATAACTTGTGCCTGTGAGCTATCATTAAGGAACACCGCAGCATCTGGTAGAAGGTGCTCTTCATGTCTGGAGACCACCAATCCATTTCTGGAAATGTAGGAGAAGGGTGTTCTTTGAGAAAAAAAGTTTCAGAATAGTAGGTACAGGTGTTAAGTACTGTTGGCTGTGTTTTATGACTAAGAGGCAGCTTTGCACAGTGGGATCTGGTGGGGAATAGAGCAGGGAACAGGCTCTTTGTGGAGCAGGTGGTTACCACCTATATGGTATCAAGCTGCTGGGGACCTGCAGACTAGGCTTGATGGTATCAGTGAAGCTGAGGTAGTGAGGGCTAGGTTTCAGGTCTGGGCCTGAAACCTAGCCCTCACTACCTAGCCCTAGCCCTAGACCAGTCCCTGAGTCCAGACTTAGCAGTGGAGGGCTGGGGCCAAGAGTAGCCAGACTGTTTAGATCAGACTGATATGCACTTGTGTAGCTGTGTGTGTCAGAGGAGGAATAAGGTCACAGCATGTATTATGGGGGTATCATCAGGCTGCACCACAGCAGAGTTCTGGCCTGTTCACAGCCCCATGGCTGATTTCTGCCACAGCATCCAGAAAAGCAGGAAGAGATGTCCATGCAGACAGCTTTGCTGGGTTGTCTCTGCTTCCTCACAGGAGCCTAGATGTGCAGAACTGTCCCCCTCTGCATCCCACTCATCCCAACAACCAACCAGGAACCTCAAGCAGCTGAGGACTTGAAAGCATCACATTCGGATAGACTGGGGATTAGTACCTGATCCCCTTATTTGACAGACACATCAAGGAAGAACCTGATGAGAAAGTCTGTTAATTCCTTTGTTTTCATGTCCATTTTCTCATGCCTCTAATTTTCTAGCCCAATCAACCCCCCATGAGGGCAAATTAGATTTCCAGTAACAGCTCCATCTCAACAGCCCTTAGTAGGCCTCATTAAAACTCCAGAGAAGATCATTGCCATGTATTCCCTTCACATTGTTCCCTCAAGGTCTTCTTTGAGTGGAGAAACTATAACAACCTTATTTATTTACCATACAGTTCTGAGGTGGCTAGTAGGAAAAAAGGTATCTTTTAAGAGGAGTATTGCTAGACTTGGCAACCTTAATGAGCATATGATGTAACAGGGTTTCTTCTGCTTCTCATTTTTTTAAAAACTGGTGAAGTTAAATTAATGTGTTTCAAATTGATAAATACAATGAAGGAAATACTATGAAGGAAAAAAAAGCGACACTATCTTTGGGCTCCAACATCTTGTGGATCCTCTCTGACAATTTCTCTCATTGATCTCTGAGGACTGAGGTGTCTCCTGTACACTTTTCCTTCTCTCCATCTCATCAGACAGCAAAAGTAAAACTACTTCACAAATTTTGTGGCAGTTTCAAAATTCTCTTATGCTTTTCCTTCAAAATTAACTGCACACAGAGTCAGGATAATCTTTGTGGCTACAAAAACTCAGAGCATGTATAAAATAATTTAAAAGTGGGTAAGCTTTTATAATGTTTTGAAGTCTTTCCTTTTAAACGCTTTCATGTGTTTTAGTAAAATGTGTCAACACAACAGGCTGTGGCCACATTGGTAGAGATGGACATGTTATCAGAAGGTGCACAGACTGACAGATATAGGTATAATAAAATAGGCAGGGGCAGGAAGATGATTAGGAGAGGAGATGATGAGAATTACCGTGGTTAGTATTTGTCCAAGAATTCAACAGACTAATATTGAGTAGGGCAAATATCAATGCTGCAGAGAAAGACTGATAGGCAAATAGGCAGCTGAATGTATTATGTAAATGGGAAATTAGGCAGAAGTGTGCTAGATACTCCCCTAACTAAAATGCTAGGAATGAAAACATGCATCTTATACACAAAATGTTTCCTTTCAAAAAGTGAAAAATATAGTTGCAATAGTATGGGTACTATTTGCCAAGCATGGATGAGATTTGGAGAATCACTTTAAACAAAAAAAAGAATGGATTAAAATTTACAAGAAACATTTGATTTTAAAGGGATTTGTATATTTTTAATTTTCAAACAATGTCTTTTCCTAAAGCTGTGGATCAAATTTATTTATTAAAAAGGAAAGATTAGTTAATAAAAGACATAAAGAAGTGCTGTCATTCATCAGGATGAATGACAGCAAGTAAGCTTGATCTAATTAAATTGTGAAATAGGCAGAGTTATCCCCAAAAAAATCACTTATGGTGATAGCCCTGCTAGTCAGGTTCTGGTGCAGTAATAACTTCTGCTTCTAAGTACTTTGGACTCAGTCAGGGTCAATGAGAAGGTTTGGATGCAAACAATGCTGTTATTCTGAGTGCAGACAATAGTAAGGTCTCAATGAAGTGCTTGTCCTAATGTCTGTCTTCACCGGTGCTATGGTAGCTATGTTTATTTCAGACTAGACTCTTTACAAGCCCTGTCATAAGGTGCTAATAATTTCTATGATTCTGTAACTTCTAAATATGAGAGTTATTAAGTAGCTGTTTAGATGTGACATAGATATCTCAGCTCCCATTGTGGTCAGCAAACTTGCAGGGATGGTTTCAGATGCCTAATCATAGAGCTAATGTCATTTTTGGGTCCACTGAGCATTCAATATGAACTAGAATGAAGGATGCAGGTCTTCCATGTTTCCTGTATCATATCTTACCATCTTCTGCAGCCAACCCTGTTATGCTGTGTCAACTAATACAACAGTATGCATGGAGAAATGTTCCCTCAAACAAAGAAAAAGAATGGTTCAAGAATGGCTTCAGCTATGCCATGTTGCTATCTTTTCATGTTAAATTGTTGGAATTATGAAAATGTGCTTCTCAGTTATATTTTCCTCATGAAAAAGATTCATTTTTTTTGACTTTATTTGTTTCACTTGCCTGAAATAATGTATAGAAAACAAGACCAGAATCACATTACTTTTTCTGAATCAATGTGTTCTCCATAACTGACCAGGCGAAGCAAGAGAAAAAATGAGCCAGGATCTATAATGAAGGAAACAAATAACATGTAATTAACAATATTAATATAATTTAAAAATATTCACCATTGAATGTGTATTTGTTTCTAGTTTTTATTTTCTTTTTTGTGATTCAGCTAGATATTACAATAGTAATAAAAAGTAAATGAAATTCTGAGCAAAGAGACAGGAAGGGAAGCAAAAGAGAAGGAAAAAGTAAGCATGTAGCATGTATGTCAACAGTCACTTCAGTTTATAGAAACAACCAAATTAAATGGATTAAAACAGAAAGAACTTTTACTGTAACTCATGCTTATTGCAATAGGCCTGCAGTAAGAATTCTGTCCTATAGGCAAGATGCACCAAAGAGCCTGAATATCAACAGGAGTCAGTTCTGCAGTAACTCCAGTTTACAAAGTATGAATTTGATGGTATCGAGCGACTATTCTTCCCAAGGCATCCTTAAATCCCTTGTTCCTCAGGCTGTAGATCACTGGATTAAGAAGTGGTGTGATCACTGTGTAGAGCACAGATATACCCTTGTTGAGCTGTGAGGGAAGGCTGGAGGAGGGACGAACATACATGGAAATCATTGTACAATAGTATATGGTCACTACCATAAGGTGTGAGCTGCAGGTGGAAAAGGTCTTTCTTCTTCCAGAAGCAGAGGGAATCTTCAGGATGCTAAGAATTATGAATAGGTATGAGACAAGAGTCAGCAAAAAGCAACTGGAAAGGACCATGAGAGAAAGGATGAAGATGACAACTTCTGTGACAGTAGTGTCTGAGCAGGAGAGCATCAGTAGAGGAGGGATATCACAGAAGAAGTGATCAATTAGATTGTAGCTGCAGAAATGCAATCTGGAGATCATCAGACATGGCAGAAGGCCTGTGAAAACACCAGTGACCCAGGAGCCCACAGTCAGACAGGTATAAAACTCAACAGTCATCGATGTGATATACTGCAGGGGGTCACAGATTGCAAGGAATCGGTCATATGCCATCGCTGCCAAGAGGTAGCACTCAGTAGCTCCCAGGAAAACAAAGCAGTAAAGCTGTGCCATGCACTCTGAGAAAGAAATGGTCTTCCTCTCTGACACTAGATTAGCCAGCATCTTGGGTACAATTGTAGTGGTGTAACAGATCTCTAGGAAAGAGAGGTTCCTGAGAAATTTGTACATAGGTGAATGAAGTTGTGGCTCCAGTGTTACCACTGAAATAATAATGATGTTTCCCATGATTGTAAGGAAGTAAATAACCAAGAACACTGTGAATAGCAGGATTTGGTAGTGTGGGCTGCTACTGAAACCCAGCAGCCTGAATTCCAGTACTGCTGTGACATTTGTCATCTCTTGGAAAGATCTAGGATTTGTCTGCTAATGAAATATCATCATTTTAATATGTTAGCTAAGTGATAAAAACATTGTCTATAAAGATTATGGTCCTCAACTATGTCTTTGGAACAGCTTTATCAATGTCACTGCCAGTTTGGCATACTTTTTTTCCTCCTTCCCTTCCGCACTTCCATCCTTGTGCTTTATCTCCCTCATGAAACGTAAGTTTTAACATATGAACTTCATATAAAGGAATATAGAATAAATATCAATTTATCTAGTGCACAGTCTCTCCACACTCATGCACAGGATATATAAAAGGATATATAAATTTATAAAGATACCACTTAACTAATTGATATTTAAGACATGCACAAAGGGGTACTCTTCATTGAAAGAAGCATAAAAATGCTAAGACACAATCAACACCAATTAATGCATTGAAAATTCTGCTCATTAATGACTTATGAATTAAAGAAAAAGAAAAGGAAATATCTGTATGCTTGCTCTCAAGTATACTTATACACACAAAAGCATAAGAACATAAGAGCACTCTCAGAATATTCTGTCACGGAGGAGTACAAACACACACAGATCCACCAGCATTCTCATAATTTCTTTCTAGGTATTATCACTAAAGTTAAAATTTACACCTCAAGAATGAAACTACTGTGAAGATTCTATTACTACAAAATGATTCAGAGCAATGCAATTCTTAAGAATAATCTCAGTTTCCCATACCTGTAATGAGGCTGATGTATGTGGTGGAGTTATATGAACCAATGCCTGTAATAATGTGACAACCATTGTAAAAGAAAAGTACAATTTTTACAGTGTTGTCTTCCAAACTGTGAACATCAGGCTGCACTAAACCTTCAGTCTGCATTTAAGTCCTTGTTGAAGACTGGATATAGTGATAACTTACTTGTTTTATGTTGAGGCCTAGTTAGTGACAACATCTAAAAAATAGTTACCTGGTGAATTTAATCAACCTTCATTCTATAGTTTTATTCTTATTACTAATTTGCTACATGGCCATGATATTGGATAAACACCCTTTAGACCCAACTACTCCATGGTGAGTCTTCACTTTTATGTCAGGCACAGACTAAGACTGAATGGTACCATTCACAGACTTTAACCTCAGGTCTTTTCCAGTAAGAAATCCCATGGATAAAGACACTGTATGAGGCACTCCATCTACAAAGGACTGATTATATGAATGCAGGCAAAGGGCTGCTTGTAAGAGAAGCAGCCCTCTGGAGAAAATGCAGCCAGAATTCACCAGATAAATAGGTCTTTTGGTTAACCCAATTGCCCTTTTTTTAAGAAGCTCATTGTAAGAGCTGAAATAATTTTAAAGTCATATTCTATTTTGAAGATAAATATACTTTTAAAACATACAGACATGCAATAGAGATTTCAGTCCAGGGCATTTCCATAGCACATCTCACTTTTACCTAGGCTGCACCTTTTAAGTGGCATTTTGGGAAAGCTGTCAAGAAAAGAAAATCTATTGGTGCTTATTCACCACTGAGGGACTTTCAAGGCTCACTTTCATAATATCCAATTTCATAATAAATCTTACAGGAATAAAATATAAATAAAAGTAAGAAAAAAAAAGAGAGAAAATTAACTTTTTGTTACTTGATTCCTACTTAAGGTTCTTTTCGGTCAAAACAATCTAGAATGAATTAAAAAAAAAAATTCCAAAAAGAAAACTTACTGATGAAGAAAGCTTGAAGGGAGATTTTCTTCTTTTTTTCTTTCCTTTTCACATCCAAATAGATTTAATTACACAAATTATTTAAATGTACAACATATTGTATTGAAAGCTGTGGACTTCCCTACTACATCTAAGTTGATAACTACTACTACTTTAATTTGTAAACAGTTATACAAAAACTTGTTCCACTCACAAGGTAGGGCAAGATTACAAACATATATATATACAGGTAATATAATCATATTGGATCATAGGATAATTTGCACTGAAATGGTTCTCAACAGATCTCTAGTCCAAACCCTTGCTCAAAGCAAGGTCAGCTACAGGAACAGACCAGGTTGCTCAGGGCTTTATCCTGTTGACTGCTGAAACTCTCCAAGGGTGGAATGCACACAGTCTCTCTGCTACAAACTGCTCCAATGATTGATTCTTGTCATGGAAAAAAGAAAAAGTATATAGAGCATATCCAGTTGGAACCTGTCTTTTTTATGTCTTTTGTCTTTTGTCCTCCCATCGCACACTAGCATAAGGAGTCTGACACCATCTACTTGATACCTCTTCATCCACTGCAAGGCTGCTATGTTTCCCAAAGCCTTTTCTTCTACAGTCTGATAAAGTCAGACTTCCTCAGCCTAGTCTCAAAGGGCAAGTCCTTCAGTTCCCTGACCCATCCAGTGGCCTTTCACTGAACTCCATTTTTTGATGTCTTTCTTGCTTTATTAGGAGGCAGAGGGAGAGGGCAAAACTGGAAGCAACATCTAGATGTGGTCTAACGAGTGCTGAGTAAAGGAAGATAATCTCTTCCATTAATCTATTAGTTATGCTCCTGTAAATGCAGCCTGGATGCTGCTGTTCTTCTTTACTAATAGGGCATACAGATGCCTTATGTTCAGCTTGTTTACCAAGATCCTTCCCCAGAGGGATCCTCCTCCCACTTCACCCTCTCACAACAATGTTTTTATAGGTGAAAGAACCAATGTTTTTACAGGTAAAGGACCACACATTGTTTCTTGTTCAGTTTCATAAGGTTGTTGCTGGACCATTCCTTCAACCTATGTCTCTTCAGATGGCAGTCTGACCACTGAGTAGATCTACCAGAAATTTGATGTCACCTGAAACTCTGAAAAACATGAACACTGTTGTCCCTTCTAGGTCATTGATAAATAAATTAAATAGGACAATAGCACTCTTATAATTGAGTCAAATAAAATCCTCTGTTTTCATGTTGTCTGCAAATCCTAGAATGCCTTCACAGAAGACTATCAGCTTGGTGAACCACGGTTAAGAAGAAGGTCTTGTCTTCAGGATCTTGACCTCTGCTATTTCATAGTCCTTGTACACAAAGATACAACTGATGATTAAATCCCCCAGCAATTCCTTACTGATAGTGAACTGCAGATCCAGCTGTGTGTAATCCCTGGTTGGCCACCCACTAACACAAAGTAATCCCCAGCACCCTTCCAAAATCTTCTTGGTTGCTTACATTCACCATGTTGCTTTTTCAGCAGCTTTCATGGAGATTAAAGTTCCTCAGAAGAACCCGTGATTGTGAGAGTTTTTTGATTGTCTTGGAAAAGGCTTTATCTACTTCCTAACCCTGTTTGGTGATCTGTAACAAAGTCCTTGACAAGCTGGTGAGAGAGAGGCAGAAAGGAACTGCGTGAAGTTCAATAAGGGGAAGTGTGGTTGGAATAACCTCATGCACCAGCACAGGCTGGGACCTGACCTGCTGGAAAGCTTCTCTGTGGTCTAGGTGATCCTGTTTGACCAAGATTGTTCAAATCATTTTCAGGCAAATGATTTCGTTTCATGGGCATGGCTTCAACTGATACATGATAGTTCATGGCCTCCTTCCACACTGGTCACCACTGCAGCCCCTTGCTACTTAAAGCTTGTAACTTCTGCCCATTATGGACTAGATTCATCTTAACACATAAAAGGATCAGAGGCTGCCTGAGGGCTCATGTCTGTGTAGGTAGAGGTAGGAGAGTGGAGCAGGGTAGGGGGAAGTTGTTTTGCTACTGGGGCAAGTGGCTGCCCCAAGCAGCAGGCACTGTGTCAGCGATTCTCATTAGTACCCTTATCTGAGGGCACTGAGTGGGAAACCATGGAGCTGAATGGACTAAGAGACAAGCAGCACAATGGAGAGATCCTGCTGAGAGAAAGCAGAGACAGGCTTCCTGGGAGGGAGGAAAAGGATGAGGCAGGATTTGTTTGGTATGACCAGGGTTATGAGGATGCTACCCTCTATGTTCTCTGCTCACACCAGCCTTGAGGGTGATTCTTTGACAGGATTGCCTATCAAAAATGGGAAAGCCAAAGCTGAACTTTGGTGTTTTCAAATCTTTCTGGACCAGAATAGCTGGAGATCTGATAATGTAACAGGCTATGAGAACGGATTAAGGAAAGATCCATGCTCTGGATTAGAGTGGGAAGGCCTGCAGGTCCTAATCTCCAATGTGAGCCTGCCTTGGCGAAAATTGAGGCTATTTCCTCTTGTCCTATTTTTGGTACATATTTTGGAGAAGAGATTGACCCCTATCTTACTACAACCTCCATTCAGTTGTAGAAAGAAATAAGGTCACCCCTGAGCCTCCTCTTCTCCAGAATAAATAACCCCAGTTCCCTCAGTCTCTGCTCATAAGGTCTGTGCTCCAGCCCCTTCACCAGCTTCGTTGCCCTTCTTTGGAAATGCTCCAGTGACTCCTTGTCTTTTTTGTAGTAAGGGGCCTGAAGTTGAACACAGGATTCAAATTGCAGCCTCATCAGTGCTGAGCACAGGGTAACGATCACTTCCCTAGCGAAGTGCTGCTGCTGTTGTGACCAAAGTGCAGGACCCAGCAATTGGACCTCATACAGTTGATCTCAGCCCATCAATCCAGCCTGTCCAGATTGTAGAGCCTTCCTATCCTCAAACAGATCAGCCTCTCCTTCCAGGTTGGTGTCATCGGTAAGTTTGCTGAGGGTAGACTCAATTCCCACATCCAGATCTTCGCTAAAGATATTAAAGAGGACCAGGTCCAACACTGTCCCCGAGGGAACACTGCTCATGACCAGTTGCCATCTGGATTTAATTCCATTCACCACCACTCTCTGGGCCCAACCACCCAGCCAGTTCTTTATCCAGCAAAGAGTACACCTGTCTAAATCATGAACTGCCAGCTTCTCCAGGAGAAGGCAGTGGGAGACTGTGCCAGAGGCCTTGCTGAAGTCTAAGTAGACCATGTCCACAGCCTTTCCCTCATGCACTAGGCAGGTCACCTGGTCATAGAAGAAGACCTGGTTGGTCCTGCCTTTCATGAAGCCATATTAACTGGGCCTGATCCCCTGGTTCTCATGCACATGCTGTGTGATCACCCTCAATATGATCTGCTCCATAACTTTCCCTGATACCGAGATCAGACTGACAAGCCTATAATTTCCCACATTATCCATCCAACCCTTATAAGGCTAAGTGAGCTCACTTAGTCTTTCCTCATATGATAGATGCTCCAGTCCCTTAATCATCTTTGTGGCCCTAAGCTGGACCCTCTCTAGAAGCTCCATGTCCCTCCTGTACTGGATAACCCAAAACTACACTAATACCCCAGATGTGGTCTCACCAGAGCAGAGAGGGAGGATCACCTCCCTTGATCTGCTGGCAACGCTCCTCCTTATGCAGGCCAGGATCCCATTGGCCTTATTGGCCATGAGCAATGAAAACATTGCTGACTCATGGTTAACTTGTTGTTAATGTATTTGTAAAACCATTTTTTGTTGTCTTTTACAGTGGTGGCCAGATTGAGTTCCATCTGAGTTTCTGCCTTCCTAATTCCCTCCCTACATACCTTAGTGACTTCCTTGTACGCTTCCTGAGTTGCCTACCCCTTCTTCCAAAGGTGGTAAAACCTCTTTTTTCCCCAGAGTGAAAGTAATAGGTGCCTGTTCAGCTGGGCTGGTCTTCTTCCCCTTCTGTTTGTCTTTTGGCACATGGGGGTAGCCTGTTCCTGCACCTTTAAGATTGCTTTCTTGAGAGAAGTCCAGCCTTCCTGGACTCCTTTACTCTTCACGACTGTCTCCCAAGGGACTCTCCCAATCCTAAGCAATCCAAAGTCTGCCCTCTGGAAATCCAGTGTAATGGTTTTGCCGACACCCTTCCTGACTTCACAAAGAATTGAAAACGCTATCACTATGCCCAAGATAGCCTCTGACCACCACATCTCCCACCAGTCCTTCGCTGTTCTCAAGGAGCAGGTCCAGAGCTCCTTCCCTGGTAGACTCACTTACCAGCTGTTGCAGGAGCCTTGGTCAATCAAGAGAATACAATGAGTCCAGTTACTCTGGACATGTCTACTTTAAATCAGATGAAGGCCACTTTTGCTGACAGAGCAGGAGACCATGTCTAAAGCCTAAACTTTTGCTCCTGGAGAACAGGCTGGTTCAGTCTGAATAAGGGCAAGAGAAAAGGAAAATATGTGGCCAAAGTTGATAATCTTCATGTTTGGGTTGGAATGCATGCCTGAACTATAAGATGACAGGAAGTATAAAACTATCCATAACACTTTTATTCTGAGCTTTTCATGATTTTTTTCTGAATACTGCATTGTGCCTTTCTTGTCAAAAGAGGAAAAACAAGGAGTTTGTAATAAGATCACCTTTATAAATTCTGCAGAAATAAGTATCTGTTCCTCATTTTATGCTGTGTTCCACTGTCCTGCACCCACATTCTCCAATGGGCAACTTCAGAGATACCTGTTATGCACATGATTTATTGAAGATTTATCATGTTGTTTATCTCCATAGGTTACTGATTCTAATAATTGCTCATAAGGGATCAGATCTCATTGGCTGCTCAAGAGAACCCATGCATTTCTCTTAGTGAACTGTATTTTCTAGAGCCAGCTCCTTTCAGAGGTAGGGCAAAATCCATGTGAAAAGGAAGGAAAGCATTTTTTACATATGGGTAATTTTGTTGCTCACTCTTCCATTTTTGTTGCTATACCATGATTTCCATGGAAACTTTGCTTAACATACATTCTGTAAGCTAGACGGTCTTTGTTCTTCCCAATATTTATCTTCATGACACTGAAAGACACTCAAAATACAAAACTTCATAAATTGTCTGACACAGACTGATCCAATCTAAGAAGCTCCAACAGTACATTATTTTTAAGTAGGCCAAAATGCTATGTCTGTGACATCAGAAATCTGGCCATAATTTTTTAGTCCAAGATTCAGTCTTCTTGCTCAAAACAGATAAATAGGTATGTCCATATTATTGCTAGTTATCTCATTTCAAATTCCTAAAATGCTGGGATAAAATTTTCCTCAAAGTTACCCATGTGTCTCTCTCACTTGTCCAGGAAATGAGTTGAAAATTAGACTATATTTACAGGCAAAGTATTATGGGCCCAGAGATGTCTGAGAAGAAACCCATTCTCACTGCGAGGAATGATGACATGAGTGTATGTGTCTACATATGAAATTCTTTGCACCACTTAGTACCTAATGACTCAGTTTCTGAAAATAAATGAATCATGAGGTAATTCCATGAGACTGGATTCTGATGTAAATGCTGCAGATGTGTTAATCTGGACTGCAGCTTTGAATGCAGCAGGGACTGCTGGGGACTGTTTTCCTCTGTAAACAGCAGATACTATTACTGTTAAAATACTGTTTAGAGTTAAAATCATAGAGTTTAAGATTGCTACTCTTATGTCCTAGCTTTAAGTTTCTACAAGATGATTTCTGCATCTAGGATCAAAAGTGAGAAAGTAGTTAAAATTGAAAAAGAAATTTTGTGAGTGTGATTCACCTAATAGCTTTTTTTTAGCATAAGCTGAATCACACCTTAGAGATGTTCACCTGATTAAAGAAGAAGCTGAAATATTAGACAATATTCAAAGATTTTGATATTTTCTGTGAGATGCACATTGGTTACAAAAACTGGAATGTTGGACAATAAGCTTTCATTCCTTACACTTTTCTCTGGTAGTACTTTGAGAGAGGTATTTGGAAAATAAAAAATCAGACAACCTAAACAAATATAAATAATCATTATTATTATTATAAGACAGAAGAACACGCTGAAAATGTAAATAAAACACAATTCAGATACTTTTATTTATAATTGTTTATGAACTTTGAAATAATTCTTTTCCCATTCCTAATTAAAATCAGTTAACAGTATAAAAAGGGAGAAAAGGTTTTCTTTGTTCTTTCCACCTCTTTGTCACTTACAGTAGTCTTAAAATATAACAGAAATGCAAGACATGTTAACTATCTCACTACAAAATTAGGAGCATTTTTCAGTGAAGGTTATGTCACACAAAAAAATTGAAAAGGTACTATTTTGATAAAGGAACTATCACACAAAAGAGAATTTTATTATGTGTAATTTACCTTGTCTTGCAACATCATAGGATGTATTGAATGTAGATTTAGTCTCCATGACATTTGGGTGATGTTCATTTCATCGGAATGCAAGTATCTAAGATGTACGGATGTAATTAGATGCCTTTTTCAAACATTTATCTAGATAGCCCCAGCTAAACTAGATGTCTAAGCTCCTATTACACTCAGTGTAGATTTAGGGCTTGATTCCTTCACTTGAACGTGTGTTTAGTGCCATCTGAGATTACGAAGGATGTCCAGGACTTCCTCTTTGGTCTGCCAGAGATGACAAGGACATCTACGGTATCCTACAGATGACACTATGGAATTTCCATGACTTACATTATAACCAGGAGCTCAATCCCAGTACCCTAGGGCATTTTCAAGTGACACTGGGTACCTGTTTGAAAGCAGCTCAGCAGTGAGTCACTGAAGTCCAGAGAGTGATTCATCCCTTTATAAAGGCGTGCATTGGGCCACATGTATCATTCCATAGTCGCCAGTGACTGTAGCCAATCCCATGTGTCAAGTAGCAGGTGTCCATGCTACTGGAGATGTCCGCTGGCTCCTGCCCACTACCCAGCCACTTTTGCAGAAGGGAGCAGGTCTTTTGCATGTCATATATTCAAGTCCTTGCTGATGGCTGCAACATCCCAGGGGATTTCAGGTAGCAACAGATCTTTAGGTATTGGCAATAATAGCTCATTTTCTAGATATCAAGGTAGCAATTCACATGCCTAAAGGTACCTAGTATACCTGGTATCATAGGAGACATCCCATTCTGTTCAAGATGTACATGTGCGACTGGCAGCTGTAACTTAAGACCAAACTGAGAATCACATATTTTAAAATGGCAACTGGAGGCTAGGTATGCAAACACTAGCATATGCCTTTCTTTAGAGGCTTGCTTTCTTGAACATAGATGAGATGAATCACTTCTTATCCTAAATCTTGATCACCAGTCTTTCCTATACCCCTCTGGAAATGTGCCAGTGCCTCTTCTGAAGTGAAATATTTGTGGATTGTTGCTCAGCCGAAAGGAACTGACCTAAGAGTTGGCGTGGAATAGTTTCATTCTCATTTTAGAGAGAGCCCCTTTCACCTCTCTATTCCTAAGGCTGTAGATAATAGGGTTCAATATGGGGGTCACCACAGAATAGAACAGAGAGAGCACTTTGTCCACATCCATATGATAGCTGGATTTGGGGCGTATATAGATGAATACAGCTGTCCCATAAAATATTGTGACTACAGTGAGATGTGAGGAGCAAGTAGAGAATGCTTTGTACCTTCCTTTGGCAGACCTGATTTTGAGGATGGAGGAAATGATGAGTCCATAAGACACCAAGATGAGCAGGAAAGGCATCAGGATGACAAAAGCAGCAGCCAGAATTATCTGGAGCTCATTCCAGTAAGTGTCTCCACACACCAGCATTAGCACCGGCTGGATCTCACAGAAAAAATGGTTGATCACATTGGAGCCACAGAAGGGCAAAGAGAAGATAAAGGTAGTGTGCCCAAGGGCTACGAGGTTGCCACATATCCATGAGGAAGCAGCCAGCTGCATACATACCTTCTTATTCATGATATCCATGTAATGCAGAGGGTTGCATATAGCTCTGTAGCGGTCATATGCCATAGCAGCTAAGAGGCAGCACTCAGTTGCCCCAAAGAACAGAAAGAAATACATCTGTGCAGCACAACCTGCGAAAGAGATGGATGTGTCACCGGAAAGAAGGTTAATGAGCATCCTGGGCAGGGTGACAGAGGTGTAGCAGATCTCCAGAAATGACAGGTTCCTGAGGAAGAAGTACATGGGGGTGTGGAGGGCAGGGTCCATGTTAATGACAAGGAGAATGATTAGGTTTCCCAGCACTGTGATGATGTAAACACACAGAAACAGGATGAAGAAAAAGACTTTCATATCTGGGTGTTGAGAAAAACCCAGGATAATAAACACAACCACGGAAGTTTTATTTCCAAACATTTCTTCTTCAGAGAATTTCATCTTGAAACAATAAAGAAACAATAACAGCAACAATTAAACAGTATCATACATTGCTTAAGGCAAATAGCTATCTCTGGGTAACATTTGTCTACACGGGCTTCAGAGGACCAGTTCAAGAGCCTAAAGCAAGACTTCTCCTTCATTTTAGATGACTGACAGTATGCACCATGACCTCTTGCTGCCATGCATATATCTGCTTGTGCATCTTGATATTAACTCTCACACAGAAAGGCTTCTCATTTGTCTAATGCATATCACAAGTTCTCAGATACAGATGAAATGTATTATTTTCAATTGAGATTAACAGACTTTAATATACTGTTGAAGTTTGACATTAGCTTTGGTTCACAGTTAGTGATG
Organism: Crypturellus undulatus; assembly: GCA_013389825.1. Classification (NCBI taxonomy): domain Eukaryota; kingdom Metazoa; phylum Chordata; class Aves; order Tinamiformes; family Tinamidae; genus Crypturellus; species Crypturellus undulatus. The sequence goes on from VWPW01010096.1 coordinate 36,782, forward strand.
CTGAATTGTAAATTACTATGCTAAGCTGTAAATTTAAAGGTAGTGGTATTTGAGTTCAAGAAGCCAAAGAAACTGATCAGATTCAGCCGAACCCAGAGTTTTAGGTGTAATTCAGTCAAAATGAGGGAAAAAAAATATAGTCAAGCCAAAAAAATTCTTACCTACCTCTGCAGCTTTGCCTGTGCTCTCTCTCCAGATTCAGGTGGGGAACTGAATTATTTTATATTTTTTTAGCAGCCCAAGAGATCCGGTCCTTGTTGAATTGCAGGTGCTCTACAATTTCAAATCATAGGAGAGACACATAGACAACACATGAGCTCTACAGAGGCCTCTCCTGAGAGATAAGCAATGAAACAGCAAAGGGAGTTAGTATGATATTTGCATCCAATTGCATCACATAAATTGGCTTTTCATCTTTTGGCTATTGAAAGCACTGAATTCCAGGTACTGGAATACTGAATACTGGACAGACTCAAAGAGTGCTTAAGATTGGAAGGGACCTTTAGAAATCATGTAGTCTGACCGCCCTGCTCAACCAGGGTCACCTAGAATGGGCTGCCCATGACCCTGTCCATGTAGCTTTTCAGGATCTCCAGATATGGAGATTCCATCAGCTCTCTGGGCAAACTCTTGCAATGCTCAGTAACGAAGTTTTTCCCTGTATTCTGAGGGAACTTCCTGTGTTTCACTTTGTGTCCCTTGTCTCTTCTCCTGTCATTTGTTTTACTTTTTTTGACAGCATCCCTTCAGTTATTTATACATATTGATAAGATCCCCCCACAGTCTTTCCTTTTCCAGGCTGAACAATCTTAACACTTTCAGCCTTTCCTCATAGAAGAAATGTTCCAGAAGATGTCCTTAATCATCTTAGTAGTCCTTCACTGGACTAGGTGCATGAGCTCCATATCTCTCTTGTACTGGGGAACCCAGAACTGGACACAGTACTCCAGATTTGGCCTCACTGGGGCTGAGAAGAGAGGGAGGATCTCAACTTACTAAAAGTATAAAAACTTTCTATTTTAAACTTTTTACTTCCCTCTATAGATTTTGTGTTTATATAATACATATACTGTATAAAAATGAAAACACAGAATGACAACTTCTACATTTTCATTAAATAATTTCATCTTCATTTTTTAAAAGTGGCAATTTATTTTCTGATAATCAAACTCTTGTCACAATTGTTTTATTCACTGATTTCCATAAGGATATACGTACAGACACTGATGCATACAAACACACTTGTGTGTACATATATGTGTATGAATTATATTTCAGTGAAAGAAAAGGACAATTCTAAAACAATAGTTTGATGGCACTCAGAATATTTGAAACAGCACAGTGATTTGACTACTCGTCTAGGCTCCTTCTAAGTGGAATGGCAAGCAATAGACATTTGAATAGGTGATTCTTCACATTCTAAGGATCGCTCAAAATAGCCTAGTGAAGCACATGCTAGAGGTGCCAGTTCATATTCTCCTATGGTATGACTTAATTTGGAGGTCCAAAATTTGGATGAAGCCATACTGGAACTGAGGCCTCTAAAGCTATATGGTGTCTTCTCCAAAAGAAGATAAGTAGAATACATGAACAGATTTCTATGGGTAATTAAGGGAGAACATTTCCAAAGACCCCCAACTGCCATGGAAAAGCATCTGGCATGCATAGTTAACAAAGACGGAAACAGCAATGCTCATGAGAAGGCACTTCAGTTGCTGCCTGGGGCCTGTTGTACTGTTGGGGCAATCCTCTACACAGTCAGGTAGCAACAAGGACTGTGCCGCAAGCAGACAAGCCAGGAACCATACAGGAGTACAACACAAGCAGGAGAAGGACCCTCCGCAGTTGGGTGCTGTTTGATAGCCCTCAAGCAGGTTCTTCAGCTCCTGACTATGCTGTAGCTGTGGCATCCTCATTGTCACGCTATATTTGGTTCAGATAAGCATGCAATGAAGGAAAAAAAAAAAAAAAAAANGCTCAGATAAGCATGCAATGAAGGCAAAAAAAAAAGACAAGGAAAAATCTGAAGCAAACAGTTGAAGTAGCCCATGCTTCTGATAATCACCATGGCAGAAAGGACATGTGAAGGAAGGCAACTCCTGCCACAGCCTATCCCTGGGCTACTGCAAGATCTTTTGTGGCTTATTCATTTCAGCAGTCAAAAGCCAAAAGACTAGGACAAGGACGTATGCCTGAGCTTTTGTGTGAGGGTTGCTCATAGAGGGAGAGGATCTTCCTGCTCCTCTAGTTTGGGAAGGGAAGGTTTGGGTATGAGGACTTCTGGGAATGCTGACAGGGTGGTAGAATAATGGGAAGGGATTAAAAGGACTTGAAATCCAAGTGGAAAGAGCAGCATGTCAAGCAATTAGCACAGCCCTGCTCTGAATTCAACTTGGATCTTACAGTAAACATGTACTGAGATCAGTTGAGGAGAAAATGACTCTGTTCACGGCTCTAAATGTTTTGGGAGCTGAAGGGCACAAGCTGAGTAAAACATCTGATCCTTAAGCACCTGGTCAAGGAGTGTTGCACCTGTAATGACTGTGGAAACATACCGGGGGAAGCCAGCAGAGCCCTTGAGGGAGGGTAAGTGTCTTGCTGCATGATGGGACTTGATGTGCAGCTGCGCAGCTGGACAGTCTGTTCCTGCAGAACTGGGCTGCAGCGTGGTCTTTCCAGGTGCACCAAAAGAAGATGGTACCCCATAGCTGGCATGATTAAAACCTGGAAACCCCAACGGATTTCTAGTCTATTACCCTTACCACTCAGCCACAGCTACCTGCCTCAAAGGCCTCTGCAGCTGTGAGCAGCTGCCCTGTGCATCAATCTCTGGCTGCTGGGGTGTTTCAGTGGCAGGCTGTGCTAGCATACGTCCTTCGTGCTCTTGGCCATGGTGAATCTGGGGATTAGAGGTACCTGTAGTCAGTGTCTGAAGAGAAAGAAGACAGAGGAGCCAAGAGCAGGGCTATGGCTGCAGCTCCTAGTGCCTACTCCTCAGGCTAGCCTTTCATGTTTGCTCATGCTGGTGGATGGCTTCCCTCTTAATGTGGGGAACATGAAGTTCCAGCCTGGTGTGAGCAGATAGGTGCAGGGGTAGGGTGCTGAGCTCATCATCCCTGGTGCATGTTCAGGAGAAAAAAATCAATTCTCACAGCCCGGGACAGGGGGACTTGCCTGTGTCTTACAGCCCTCTGGTTCCAGCATGCTGTAGCACTTACTATCCCCAAAAGAATTTGATGGGTTGTGAGCGCATCCAGGATGGTGGATGCTGAAGCCCTGAAGAAGAGTTCTTCTCCATGGAAGTTGCTCTGAGGACCCATGGCTCAGAGGAGGAAGGTGACAACCACTCAAGGAATTTCTTGGAGAAGCACCAGTTGATTCAGCTGTATCACATAGACAATGTGGTTACATTGAGTTAAGATCAGGACAGATGGGAGGACAACGTTTTTTTTCTTGAAGTCCTTTCTCAAGGGTCCTGAGAGCAAGAGAACTCAGGATTACCACATAGACTGGGTGTCCTTCCTTTCCTCAGCAGATGCCCTGGATTTGCCATTTGGTGCCAAAAAATTTTGGAGATGAGGCCAGTACAGAAGTTAGGTGCCCAGTTGGGAGATCAGCCTCAATGGCTGGTGAGAAGGGTCTGCCCAGTGGGGTACTCACTGCAAATGAGATGCTTCTGGGTAGAGCGGAGAACGCAATAACTGACCAGTGAGGAGTAAGGAGTAGAGCAGGAACATATCTGCAGCCTAAGCACGGGGAAGGAGGTGGACTTCCATAAGGAAAAGTCTCTTCAGTGAGATCTGTGTGGAGAGCAGAGAAGCTGGGGATGCCCCATGGGTCTGGATCAGAATCCGATCTGACCCCAAACAGAGTGTTTGTGTGAGCATGAGACCTGCCATGTACTTGCGCTGTCCCTGTGTCAAGGCCTAGCTGTGCTGAAGGAAGCTGCCCATGGTGAGGGTAGTAGTTCCTCTGGAAGGAGCATGAGAGAGTTGTGCAAAGAGTGAGGTGCCCTGTAGAAGAGGGCTGTGAGTGCACGGTGTGGCATGTCCCTGGAGCAAGGCTGCTCGTGGTCATTGTGAGGAGCAGAGGAGAAAGTCTGTGTGTGAACGTGGACAATGTGGCTTGATGATGCTAGTGAGTAATGAGTGAGAGGAGGTCCCATGGTGTAATGGTGAGCACTCTGGACTCTGAATCCAGCGATCTGAGTTCAAGTCTCAGTGGGACCTTGGCCTTTTGCTTCCCTGGGTCTTTCCTCAGCTGCTGGCACATTTTACACTAGCACATTGTCCTTGGCCAGATTGCTTCTCATGCAACAGGCTTCCTTCCTTCTTTCGCTGTCCTCCCGCTCTCTTCTTTCATGACTTCTGCATCATAGGAGTCCACCTGTGCTGAGACTGAAAGTGATTTCTGTTCTGCTCTTTTCCTTATTAGACCTCTGCAGGTGTTCTGGCCACTGGGCCACCTCTCTTCCCTTGTCCTTGACAGGTGGTTTGATAGAGATATCTGTCAGGGTATCACAGAATCACCGAAAGTCCTTTCAGGGCTTCCGATTTTGTTGGCACAAGCAGGTTGTGTTTCCCGTTCTCCCCACGAAAAGGAGTGGAGCACCTGCATGCATCCCCTCTTTGCCTTGTGATGCTGAAGCGCCTGGGTGAATTGTGCTGTATGTGCAAGGCCTGTGGGAAGCTGTGGGGAAGTGAGCAGAGCCCTAGAGGAGGGTGGCTGTTTTTGTGCGTGCTGGGGCTTGCCATGCAGCTCTGGCACTCTCTGCAGGATCGGTGCCTGCAGGACTGGGCTGCAGCGTGCTCTGTGCAGGCAGACGCGCCAAAAGAAGCTGGTGCCCCGTAGTTGGCAGGATTCGAACCTGCGCGGGGAAACCCCAATGGATTTCTAGTCCATCGCCTTCACCACTCGGCCACAACTACCTGCCCCAAAGGCCCCTGCAGCACACAGCAGCTGCGTTGCCGGCAATCTCTGTCTGCCTGCACTTTCCACCACCACGTTGCACAATGGAGCTCTGAGCCAGTCTTCTGGCGTGTGCCCCGACCTCACAAGGAGAGGCAGCCTCTGTGCCCCAAAGCAGGCATCTCCTGCGTCCGCCGAACAAAAGCCAAGAGAGGCAAGAGCTGTGTCAGGATGGCCGAGCGGTCTAAGGCGCTGCATTAAGGGTGCAGTCTCTGTGTGAGACGTGGGTTCGAATCCCACTCCAGACAGCCTGCTTTCATCTAGGGATGTGCAGGGGACACTGCAAACTCTAGGGCTGGCCCTACTTTCATGCTTAAAAGTCGTTCTCTGCGTGCCAAGCCCTTCGGAGAGAGCCCCACTGCTCCTGCTGGAGGAGGAGGTTGGGGAAAGGGAAGTCCCCTCCAGGCAGGCCTAGGACCTCAACTTCTACAGAACACAGTGCTCTGGCCTTCTGGGGACACAAAGCAACACATCATGGTCAACAGGGAGAATTCTTTCCTCAAATACAGAGGAGGGGGAAAAAAGAAAAAATAAGAATAAAAAAAGCCTCTTCTGGGGATGTCCTCCTGGAACAGGCATTTTGTCACTCCTTTATTTTGCTTCTAATGCCTGTGGACAAAACCACTCTCAAAATGCGTGCAAGGGAGCTAGGCTCACTGCAATACCACCAACACATGCACATGCACATGCACGCCTGCCTTCTGCTCCCCACACTTCATCTGCTGCTTCCACCTCCTCCCTCTCGCCCCACTGCACACCCATTTTCCCCTCTCCAAGCTCTCCGGGCTCTTGCTCATCAAGTGCACACGTCACACGTGGTGGAGGTGTGAGTTTCTTGCAGTCCTTGCTCCTGTGTTGGTGCTTTTGTCTTCTGCACTCCTTGGTGCGCAAGGGCTCTGCAGTGCAGGCTGTAGGTGTGTGTGTTGTCCAGCTACAGAATGGGCAAGGAGTGTGAGGGACCCATGTGAGGTCAGCACGGTGGTGAAAAGCACAGGCAGGCAGAGGTTGCTGGCGAGGCATCTGCTGTGTGCTGCAGAGGCTTTGGGGCCTCTGCTTTGGGGTTTTGGGTGTCTGGTTCAACTCCAGGTGCCCCTTGTGTTTTCTTTTCCCATTGCCTTTCATGCATTTTGCGAGTGGTTTTGTCCACAGGCATTAGAGGCAAAATAAAGAAGTGAGAAATGGCCTATTCCAGGAGGACTTCCCCCCAAAAGACTTTCTTTCTTTCTTTGTCCCTCCCGGGTGTTTCCGGTAAGAATTCCCCCTGTTGACCATGGTGTGTTTGTTTGCAGCCCCAGAAGGCAAGACCACTGTGTTCTGTAGAGGTCCTAGGACTGGCCAAAGGGGACTCCCTTTCTCCCTCGGTCCTCCTCCATGCAGGAACAGTGGGTCTCTCTCAGGAGGACTTGGCATGCAGGGAAGGACTTTTGAG
>VWPW01010100.1:0-29540 GCA_013389825.1 Crypturellus undulatus
ACGGAGCCCTTCCCGGCGGGATGCGGCGCGTGGATGGCACGTGCGCTCCCAGCGTGCTGCATCCCCCACGTGCTGCGGCGCTGCGCAGCGTCCTCGCATCCCCGCTGCGGCTTTGCAAAGAGGGCAGCAGTCCCCCGGGTTGGCGACACGGTGGCCTCGCTCCACGGTCATTAGTGCCACCCTGGGAGGGAGCTTTGAGAAATGCATCCGTGCTATTTCCGCAGCAAACATAGGGGCAGGTTTTGCACTTTTTTGTTCATTCCTAACCAAGAAATGCCCATCAAAACATTCTGTCAGGGGCGAGAAGAAAGGACGTTTCCAATGGGACTCGGGAGCGCGCGATGGCGTTAGAAAACTTCCACTCGCTCCAGTAATGAGATTAAGGGGGCTGCCAGATGAAACCATCTGCCTAATCTTTTAGCCGGAGCCGCTCCATTCCCAACTCCCATCCAAGGACGGGAGCGGAGCCACGTTAGGCCAGGAGCAAAAGCCACCCCGGTCCCGGCGCCCGCCGGCGCTCGGAGCGCTCCGGGAGGCGGAAAAGGAGGGGCAAAAAAAATGGGAAAAGGCGCTCGTAAAAAAGACAGTTTGACATTTTCTTGACTGTTTTGAAATTTTCCTAGCACAACAAGCTGTTTATCCGCCACGCGGGCTCTTATTGAATTAAAGTGCGGAGGGGGTGTTAGGAGGGAATCAATCGGGGCTCCATATGCCGCTTCGGTAGGGAAGGCGGCTCCGCGCGCGCCGCGGAGCGCGGAGGGAAGGTGGGGGAAGGAGAGATAAATCCATCAGCTAACAAGATAAGTGCCTTGTTCCTCCATCTGTTACCGCTGTGTCCTTATCTGGGATTGCAGCGTGGCAGCGGCGATACATCTTGTGTCAGGTATTATATTCCAAATTCATACGAATGAATTTTCACGCTCGCGCCGATCCGATGGCGCCCGCGGGCCCCGCGCTGGCGCTTTGGGCACCCCGGTGGCTGCAGCCGCCTGGGTTTGGTTTGGAGTCACCGTGGCTTGGGCTAGTTGACCCTCTCGGTCTAGCTTGGGCATCTGGGTTGCTCCAAAACGCCATCCAGCTTGGTGGGAACTCTTGGATACGTCAACTGCTCCTCATGGAAGGAGCCCCGTTGGGTTGAGGAGCAGAGTTTAGATGGGATGAATCCCCTGGGTGTTAGTTGAGCCTCATGGATCCAACCTCCTCATGACGTTCTCCATCCAGATACATGGCAGAGCTCCAGATGTCCTTGGCTGCGGATGGACCACGTTGCTCGATGGTATCTCTGTTTAGACTCTAATTGGCTTTGGCCCGGCATCAAGATCTCCGCCGGGTTCAATAGCCGCACGCGCAGCTGGAGGGCTCTGCAAGTCGAGTCTGGAGGCTCAGCCAAAACTGGCCTCTCCAGGCTCTCCTAATCGACGATAGGAGCGAAAACTGCCAAGAAATTTCCTGGAGAGACTTCAGAACTCCGGTTACCCCATGAGCAAATGGGTCCCGCAAGGTTGGTCATCACGACTGCTCTGGGCAGCTCTGCATCTCCAAGGGGTGGATGAACGTCTGGATGGGGCAGCAAAGACCTTGGCAAGTCCATGTGTTACCGCAGTGCTATGTGGCGGGGGTGGAAGGTAAATTCAGGCTTCATGGTTGATTTTGGAATTTTTGGGGTCTGATTTTGGAATTTTTGGATGCGCTCGTGTTCTCCGTCCTTCTGGCTTTTCCTTGAGAGGACACTGTGGCGATGCAAATGGTTCAGATGGGGAATAGGAAAGCGTCCAAGTCCTCTCTAGCTGGCCATACGTGACCGATGCTTTCTGCACCTGCGGCCTCTTGGTTGCCCTCTAGGACTTTCCACAAATTCAATCTTTTAAGTGTTTTTTCCCTAGGAATCTTTGCAGAGAGGCAGGTTTCCAAAGGCGCTTAGCTTGGAGGTCACTTTTCGGAAGGAGACACTTGTCCTTATGCTCCCCATCCATCCAGGTGGAGCTTGGATGCAGGGAGGATGCGGATGCATGGAAACCCATCAGGCGTGCCGAAGCGCTCCCATCCTTCCCCGCCTCCTTCCTTGCTCCGGAATAAAGATGCTATTTTTATTTTCCCTTCTGTTGGGCCCCGCTGGGCTTAACCCGTCTCTTCAGAGGCCCCGAAATCCCAGCTCTAATTTCAATTAAGAGCGTAGCCCGGGCTGGGGCTTGGGATCCCTTCCTAATCCCTATATTAGCAGCGATTCATCTCCTCGGCGAGCATCCTCGTGCGCGGCCCCTCGGGAAAGGAGGGGAGGGATCTTTCGGGAGGGTAAATACCATTTGTTTGTGTTTGTATTAGCTTCCACGCCGCATCCTGATTACACCCCGCGTTTTGACACAACAATTATTATTAATTTCCCGGCGCCTGCGTTTGGATCCTCGCCGCCACAAAGGGAAGATGACGGATAATGTCAGGCTCGGTAATTAGGTGAGGGAAGGAGAAGGAAAAAGCGGGGTTAGATGGGCTATTATTAGGTTGCAAAGCCAAGATTCCCATCCTTCCCGTGCCTCCGCGTTATCCGGCCCTTCGCAGCCATCCTGCTTGGGATAACCCGGTTGGTTCCTCCGCTTCCCGTGCGGGAGAAGCTTGGAGTCGAAGCCGAGCAAATAATAAATAACCCAAAGGAGCTAAGGGCGGCTCAACGAGCATCGATTTCCAGCGTCGCTTGTGCAAGCAGCGTCGCTCCTCCTTGTCCAGGAGGACTCGGAGCGGAGGAGAGAGGGACTTTTGTACCCTCTTCTCCCGGGAGAAGCCGTTTTATCTCTAAATGTGCGTAATTGATGCCCAAATATTCCGGCGATGAGCGCCTCGGAAATGCATCCGCAGTAATAACCTCGCATCCGTTCGTTAGGGCTCCGAGGGAATCTAATAGCAGCGCTGATCTAGTAACACCGCTGCTTTTGCCTAATAGAAGCTCCTTTCATCCCAGGCTAAAAAAACACAAGGAGTTGCAGATGGAGAAGCCCCATTTGAGGGCCGTGCGGTTCCTCTCCCTCCCCGGGGGCTTTGTAGGCATTAAATAATTAAAGGGAGGTTACAGCCCGGGAAGGAATGAGGTGGGAAAAGGGAAAAGCAGCAGCTGGTGGCGGCACGGCCGAGCTCCCTGGGCGCGCGCCCGGATGCAGCCGCTAGCGGAGGGCACCGCGGTCCGCGTGCCGAGCGGGCTCGAGCCAAGAGTTTGGGCTCCATCCGGCTGCGTTGCCCGTTCCCGGAGCAGATGGGATCCGTCCCGGGCGGGCGGCGACGCGGGAGCGAGGCAGCGGCCCAAGCTCTCCGCGCTGATCCGTGCCGGGGGCATCCGCTCGCTTCCACTCGCTCGGAATGATGCAGCGGCCGGCGGTGCCGGGCTGCATACTAATGGAGCCGGAGCTCGCCAGGAGCAGGGCAGGGAGAAGGGAAGGAGCCGGGCTGCATTCCCGGCTCCCCGCGATTGATTTATGAGCGGCTTCGCTGATGAAGGATGAAGCGGCGAGCCGGCCGTAATTAAAGCAGGTGTTTTTGGGAAGCGCCGCTCGCGCGTGGCCTCTCCGCAGGGGCAAATTCCCCATCTCCTTTCCCATCTCCGGGTCGGGATGCATAGATAGGCAGGTGGAGGGATGCAGGCGGCGATGACGGATAGGCAGGAGCGGATGTGCGAGCGCATAAATATATATTTATATATATACACACCCAATAATAGGTGGGAAAGGGTCTCTCCGATGAGCGATGCGTTGGGAGAGATGGATAGACGGGATATTTATAGTGAGTGCCAGGTAGATCGCACGGGATGGGCGCTGATGAATAGGGGATGATGGATGGAGGATGAGGATGCTCAACGCGGTCGGACACGCTGATCGGACACGTCCGCATCCATATGCATCCCTGGGAAAGCGCGAGGAACTCCATGGGAGGGAAGCAGCGGGTAGGAACAGGGGCAGGATGGCTCCTGGCACCTCCATAATCCAAGTCGAGCCTTTGTAGCAATCACTTAACTAACCTTATTAATATCCTCATTGCGCCTTTCGCTCTCCCCTCTGGTCTGCAGCAAAGGGGAGGTTTTGAACTACTCCTCGTGGGAAACTGCAGGGTTTTTTTTCCCTATTTTTCTCCCCAGCGTTTGCAAAAACGTTACCGCTCCGTATGGCGAGGCAGGCTCGGGTCCCCTCGGATTGATTGATCGGCGTGGCAGCCTAATAAGCGATAACAGCCCAGATGCCACCAGCAAACAGCCCCTCTAATGAATTGATTGACATCCGCGGGATTCGCCTTGATACGCAGCCCCCGCCGCAGATAAGGTTAATGAGGGAGAAATTAAAACGCAGCTCAATGGGTAATGAATACAGCATGTGCCTTGTTGCAACACATGCCAGATCCATCACTCTGCATCAAGCGGCGGTAGCAATTTCTAAATTATTTATTGCACCCATCTCAAGGGAGGAGGCGCTCGGACTGACTTTTGGATTTCTTTTTATATATATGTGTGTCTAAGTGTATCTACCTGGGCACTGCGAGGATCCACCTGCAAAGAAAATTGCTTTGAATTTTGCAATTTCCATTTTTTTTTTCAAACTGAATAGCAAAAAAAAAAAAACAAAAAAAACCCCCCTACAATCCAGAACCTGTCATGCCATTTGAATCATAATAGCTACAAATTCACTCCCCTGAATAAATGGAGAGGCTTATTTATCAAATATACACGAGACGGCTGTCTCGTTGTTAACGCGCGCGGGTACGAGTAGGCAGAGGCAATCGAGAAAGTTTACATATTCCCGGCTTTCTCCAGGGACCTTTTCCTTTCCTCCTCCTCCTTATTCCCGATCCCTCCCCCCAGCTGCGTCTCCGAGTTGCTTTGACTCGCTCCGTTTTTTTTCTGGTATTTTTCCTATTGCTCCCTGTTACGCTGGGTGTTCCTTTGGGATCGCCAATGTGGAGCTCTGGGATGTGGGATCTTTGGGATCTCAGCCCTGGATCTCTGCTCCAGGCTTGTGATGGGGCAGCGGGTGGCACCGCGTGTCCTTGGATGCTCCTGGCTTTCCGGGGCTCAGGGGCTAAGCCGGAGCATCCCTGCGGATGCCGTAAGCTCCTTGCGGGATTAGACAGGTCCATGGGCAATGCCAGGACACAGTAAAGTGGCTCGTGGCCACCTTCTCCATGGGTGGCTCCGGGGACCACGTTGTCCCGATGCGCCGTTTGCCGAGGGATGAGGATGCTCCGGTGCGGGAAGGCTCCCCATGAACCGCCCTGATCCCAGCGGGAACCTGATGGGAGAGAAATCCCCATGGAGCTCCTGAGCTCGCCCAAGTCGGTGCCAGCAGAGCCAGGCCGGAGAGCTCTCCCGCTAATTAGAAATCCCTAAATGAGCTCGAATTAGCAGCGTCTCCGCCCCCGGCAGCAGCTTGGTGGCCTGGTTTGGAGCTCGGGGATCACCAGGCTGCAAAAAGACCAGCCCGGGCTTCATTTATTTTATATTTTTTACATTTTCGTTGGCATTTTCTCCACGTCGCCAGCAGTTAATCCATTCCAGTAAATCATCCCAAATAATTTGCGGCGAATAGCAATTTTCGGTGCGAACTCCTCGCCGGCTGCAGGGAAGTGTCTCCGCCGACACGGCTCCCTAATCCCGCTGATCTCGGAGGCAGCGGAGCGGCCGGGGAATAAACGGGAGGCAAACGGGAATCCCAAGGGCTGCCTTTGGCTTCTCCGTTTGGAGTCTCCTTGGATTCGGTAGGGAGAGCGTCTCCCGCGCGGTGCCTGCGCGCTTGCAATTCCCTTCACTTTTCCAAGCACAAGAGGGGACGATGCCTTTGGAAAACCCTTTTTACATGCCCTAAACGTCTCCCCAAATATCCCCATCTTTCCCTGTGCTTTTCCTGCAGATTTGCACTTGGAAAGAGCTGGAATATCCCTCGGTGGACGGTGCTGGTGCCGCTTGCTCGCGGCCGTCCTTCCCATCGGATACATCCAGGAGGGATGCTCAGGGTTATCCCTGGGGATACCGCAGCCCCGTTTAGATCTGGGGCACCCATTTGCGCTGCTGCAGCCAAGTCCTGATTAAGGGAACTATTTTTAAAGCACCTGGATGCTGGCGAGGGAGACGCCGGAATTAGTCGGCTGCAAACCAGGCTCGGAGGGGTGCCCATATAAACGGGCAACGTGCACCTCCAGGCAAGGGGCTGGCTCGTAAATTATTAATTAATATATATTTATATACATATTTGAGCATGCAATTTTTTTCAAAATTGATCAGAATTGCTGAGTCGAATATTAAACTTCCTTGGAAGGCAGATGGAGCGGCTGTTGGCGCACGCTCGGGCCGTAAATAATGCACGGAGCCCTCTGCTTGCAAAGAGATTCCCAGGAACGTATTCCCAAGAACGTGCAAGCGTTTGTGTTAGGCTAAGAGCTAATGAAATCCTGGGAAGTCCCTAATATCCATCCATCACGGTGCTGGGTGGGATGCGAGACTTGCAGGATGGGATCCAGATCCCTGGATCATCCGGCTCCAGGGGATCCAAGCCCTGGGAAGGGTCAGGAAGGGGATTTTGCCGAGGGAAGGTTGGTCCAGGAGTGCCACCTTCAGGGCTGCCGTTCCCTGCTCGGGAAGATGCCGAGAGGAGGAGGTCGCTGCTCCCACGGCTGCATCCCCATCCGTGGGCACCTCCTGGGCATCCGTGGGTATCGTTCCGCCCGCTCCAAGGGCATCTGGAGGAATCGCGGAGGATTCGTCGGCTGTTTTCTGCGGGGAGCAAAGAATTTAATTGAAAATGTGAGGGAAAACAAGCAGTCGAGGCGGCTGATTGCAGGGATGATGTAGGAACAGCAGCCCGAACGGTGCGGGCAGGGGCACCGCGGCCGCCCCGTTCCTCTGCCCTTGGGCGAAATATTACCAAGGGGAAGAGGAGGGGAAAAAATAGCTGCTTTTTATTGTTGTTTGTGATTTTTACATAAATTTTGCAGATTGCAGAGTCTGTTTTTTCTTTTTTTCCTTTTTTTTTTATCTCCCTCCCCGTCTGCTCTGTTTAATGCAAGCGGCACCTTCGCGCTGATTGCAATCACGCGCTGATTGAGGCTGCGAGAGCAGGGGGGAGCCTTAACCCTTTCCCCATCGCCCCACTCTCCTCTCTTGCCCTCTTTCCCTCCCGCTTCCATATGCACGAGCCCATCCGTGGTTGGAATTCATTGCAAGAAGCTTTGAAATAGATAGAAACCCGCCTGCTCCGGGGCACAGCCCGGCTCCGGCTAATGGGATTAGGGAGAAACTTTGCTCGTGGTGCAATCTATCTGCCCAATGCAGCTTCCAGGACCGTTCTGCAGAACCTTGCAAAGGCTCTGAAGCCTCCATAATCCTTATTGCACGGGTGCAAACGTCCTGGTGCAGATGCATGGGCATTTGGTGCTCGCTCGGATGCGATCTGGGCTCCGCAGCCCCGCACGTCGCCTTGGGGCTTCTATCGGAGCATATTGCAATCTGGCAGGCGTCTGGTGCAGCGAATCCGCGCCAAAAAAATGGATTTGCTCCCACATTGCTGCAGAAGGGCCCTGCTTTGGGTGGGATCGAGCAGCTCCGAGCTGCAGGGTGCTGCTCGGTGCAATTTCTGCGCCTGAATTTTGTTGCATCATGCAAAAATAGCCGGCGGGAATCAAGCTTGTGCCAAGTCCCCTCTTGCAAGCAGGCGCATCCCTTAATGCAAACGCTGCATTTCCCGGGTCTCCCGGGCTGTGATAAAGATGCTCCATAGAGATCCGGAGTCAGATCCGGGGCCGTGCTCCGGGGATTGGATTGTGTCTCCCAGCTCTAGATAACATCGTGGTTTGCGACATCGATCATTCCAAAAGGGACCTGCGGAGGGATTTTAATGCCTCGCAAATTGCTTCCCCTTCCATTCCATTTACATCCCGCGATTGCGCGGAGCGTATTCGGGAGCTTTCCAAACCGCCCCAAACAATGACAAATCTCTCCCGAAACTGCTCTCCTGCTGCAGTAAATCCGACCTGACAGGGGAGAGGGAGAGGCTTCGGCTCGACACTGCCCTTCTGCAGCGCGGTGGCCTCTGCTGTCCCCTGTCCTTGGCGAGCTGCAAAGCCAGAGCAGCTGCCTCTCCAAAACTCCAAGTTTTTCAAGCTTTTTTTGCCCCAAAATTGCAAACTCAAGAGGCTGCTGCTGGCCCAGATGCACCCGAGCACCCCTAAGCTCCCACGATTGGTTTTCCTAAACGGAAAACCGGGGAATGTCGGCTCAGCTCCGTGCTCGCCGGGGCTAGGACACGCGAGCGCAGCGTCTCCCCGAGCGAGCGGCCCTCGGATTTGCTATCTGGCACCTGCCAGAGCCCCGGCTGCGAGATAGAGCCAGAGATTTCGACTGGAAAATGTCAACCGGCCCTGGATGGATTAAGCCCAGGAGCTCTGGCATCATTCCTGGCGCCGCTTTATCTCCTGCCTCCACGAAACAGCGATCCCAGGAATAGCCGGGCGCGAGGGGGGAAGCGGCAATCAAAGGCAGCAGGGAATAAAGCGCCGGCAACGGAGCGGAACGTGGTGCCAGGGCCCCAAACGGAGCCATGGAAAGGCTGGAGGGAGCTAAATCTTCCCACATCCACAGGGATGGGACCTCCTGGTGTCTCTCCCATCCCTTCCCAATGCTGTCAGCATCGAGGGCTTCACCCCTTTGGTGAAAAGCATGGAAAAAACTATGGTTTTTGCAGAAAATGAGACGTTCAGACGGACGAGATGCCCTTGCTCGCCTGAATCCAAGCTGGAATGGTGAAAAATATCCCGATTCTGCTCCCTTTCCCCTGCCGTGGCCTCGCCGAGCCAGCCCTTGTGTTGAATTAGTGCATGTGCCGTGGCTGGTCGTTAATCTTGGGCGCCTTTTGGAGCGCTCCTGATAAATCTGCCCGGCTTTTCCTGCGTTTGGAAGGCTCTGCCCTTGCTCCGAGCTCAAGGGGATGGGATGTGGGGGGCCCTTTAGCACCTGGATGCGGCGGGTGCCGCATCTCCCGCCTTGGAGCATCCCATGGGTACCGCATCTCGGAGCATCCCACTGGAGCGAGCGGGCACCTCATCCATCAGTTTTCCATCCATCCTGAGCGTTTTCTCTGCCCTTTAGGGGAAAANGCATCTCCCACCTCGGAGCATCCCATGGGTACCGCATCTCCCGCCTCGGAGCATCCCACTGGAGAGAGCGGGCACCTCATCCATCAGTTTTCCATCCATCCTGAGCGTTTTCTCTGCCCTTTAGGGGAAAAACGATAACCCCCAACAAAAGCAGGAGTCGCAGGCGGGCGCTAAGAATTCCTAATGCCAAACTTACTCCGGCCGGGACACCGGGGGCTTCGGCAATATGAGATTAAACCTGCTGTGCCGAGACTCTATTACTCCATATATTACCGCGTGCTGCCGGACGGATGGTTCTCGCAGGCGGAAATATAACCCTTGGAAATGTCAAGGCACATAATAAAGAGACCTAGCAGGGGCGGCTGGATGGCTCCGGGGATTGATAAAGCCTTTACGGCGCGAGCAGGATGCAGATGCCTGCTGGAGCTGGAGCAGGCTGGCGGATCCATAATTCCTTCCTTCCAGCTTTTCTCTTCTTTCCAAGAGGCTCTTCCCACCTTGCAGTGGCCACGGATGCTGCTGGTGCTGGTCCTTTTCCTGCCTTTTCCCCCAAATCCCGCTTTTCCGAGCTGAGAGCTGCTTCCGAAAGGGCCATGTGTGACCCTTCCCGGCGCTCCTGGGCTGCCGTGGGCTCGTTAAGGCGAGAGGAAGGGAATAAATCCCAGGATCTCATGAACTATTTACAGCCGTGCTGAGCCAGCAGCCCGCGATTATTTATTTATTCTCCCTGTCCAGGGCAGCCCGGATAGGCTGCTCGTGCCCATCTCGAGCTCCTTCTCCTCCTCCGAAGCGTGCGATTGCATCCGTGGAGCGGGAACGGCAGCATCCGTGAGGCTGGATGCCTGCAGCCTGCCCGCTCCGTGCGCTTTTCCTAGGAATCTGCTGGCGCAACGGATGAGGATGCGCTCCTCGCCCGCAGCTTCATCTCCATCCATTCCAATGGGGACGAGGGGACCCGGCCCCTCTCCATCCCATGGGATTGCTCTGCCGGGAGCGCTAATGGGATTCGGATGCGCTGCCAAATGGGTTTCTTTAGAGCTGCCGTTCCGTGGTTACGGAGTCGCTCCGACTCCGGGACAGCCCCATAAATCCTGCCGGAGCCGGTCCCGGCGCCCCTAGACGTTTTCCCTATTCCCCAGCTTTTCGGGATAGTATCCATGGGCGCTTGGAGCTGTTTTTGCTGGTGGGAAGGTCAGGCTTGAGCGATGGATTTGGATGCTCCGTGCCTTCCGCATGGGTCCCGAAGGGGTTAATGTGCCCGTAGCGATGGGATCCTTCCCATCCTCCGCATCCAGCGCCATAAATACTGCGTCGCGGCATCCAATCTCGGCTTGGGATTGATTTTCCTGGGAGATGGGACTATTTCCCGGCGCAATCACGGCTTGATGGGGCCTTGCAGCTGCTCCCGCGCTCGGTGCCGAGAGCGGAGCTCGGGCTTGCTGCAACCTTCCTGCCTTAAAACAGCGGGAACGCGTGTGCTTTAGCTCACCTTATTGCTATATATCACTATATTCCTATATATTGCCCTTCCCGTTGCATTTCTCCCCGTGTTTCTGCTTTCCCAACCTGAAGTCCGTCATTCCTCCCTCGCTTGGGGTAGCGGGAATGAAGTTCACGGCACCGGGAATGTAATGGAGCAAACGGCCTTTGCGCCGCTTATCAAGTGCCTCTGCTCCGCTTGGGCATTTAATCACCCGCAAAAGCCATTTATTGCCTCGTATCCTCCTCTCCTATGAACATTAGCCCTTAAATACCCGGCATAATTAAAGGTGAAACTGCAGCCCGCCGCTAAGTCCCGGAGCCAGGGAAGGGTAACGGATGAGGTAGGAGTTCTGCCGGAGTTCAAGGTGAGAGCCGTAAAGCCGATTTTCTGCATGTGTCAGGGACATTATTTTAGGAATGTCTAATTCCGCTCGCGAAAATTGAGGCTGGCTCGAATCATAATTCACACTTAATGAACTTAGAGTTATAGCCGCGGCTCCGAGCTTCCCTCTGCGCCTCGCACGGTCCATTTGCCTTGTCAGATGCTTAAAAAAGGATGGCGACAAAAAGGATTTGATGGAATTATGCGGAATTCCCCCCAAAAACCCATTCCTTTGTGTTTCCCAGCCCTGTCTGGAGCCTCTCTGCGGCTTTGGCTCGAATCCATGCAGCTCCTCGATGGAGAATTTGGGGGTTTTTAACCTTGCGTGTGGCTCTCGGTGCGGAAAGCGAGCGGCTTCCCTGCATCCGTGCCAGGGAATAAAGCTCCGGATGGAGGGGGGTTAATGCACGGAGCTGCGCGGAGGTGGCACGTTTAAGTACCCGTCTGTCACCTGGCTGACACTCGCGCAGTTACGCGGCAATCAGGCGTTCAAAGGCTTCATCATTAACGTCGTTATCCTTGTAACACCCCTTGGATAGTAAATTAATGGGCTGTGGGATGTAGAACATGAGGCTATTGCTGCTGCTGCCGGTTTTATACCCGCGTCCCGGGGAAATAATCCCGTCCCAGGGAAATATCCCGCTTGTTCTGGACGTCGTAACAAGCCGTGGGCAACGTGCTGGAGCTTATTGCAAGAAGGGAGCTCTGTGCAAGCCCAATCTAGTGCCCAAATCATCTGTTCCAAGGCCAAAAATGTCTTTCCAAGGAGATTTGGAGGTGGGGATGGGCTTCTCCTATTGCACTTGTTGCATTGGACGCTGCAGGCATTAAAAGCACTGGGCATCCCTATGAGCGAGTGCATGAAGTCACTGCTGTAGCGGTCGTGTTTGTACAGCGAACCAAAAAGGCTCATTTTACCCATCCGAGGTCTGGAAATGATTCCTCCAGGTTATGTGCGAAGCGTTTTTCCGAGCGCTGATTTCATTCCGGGGGAAAAAAAAAATTAAAAAAAAATCAAACCCAGATACTCTTACAATGGCACGTTCTTCCCCCAATGGTAACTTCATCCGTGCTCCCGGCTCATTGCGGAGCCATAATTCATTTTGTCACGAGGAGAGCAAATAAATAATAAGAATAAATTGAGCAGATTATCTCATCTTTGAGCCGTGCTCGGCATTCATCAAATCCGCGCCAAGGAACGGGACTTATCTGCAGTCAAATTGATCCTACAAGAACACCTACCTCCAGCTCCATTAGTGCGCTCGGAGCTGCTCACCCATCTCTTATGTTCCCCCAGGTCCCCGGCTCCTAAAAATGAGCAGTTATTTAAGTACCATCCGTTTCCCCTATAAAAGAGCTACCGAGGATGTATGTTTTCTCCTTCTTTCCGTCGATTTTTACTGAATAGGCACCAAAATGTACAAAGGCAAAATTCAGCGCCGCGTTGCAAGCGAAAAATCATCCTTTTCTCCCCTCATTTCAATGGGGTTTTAATAAGAGATGCTGCAGGGAGTTTCCGCGGGACTACGGGCTCATTACTTTTACAGCAGACACTGCTGCATTGCAAAGTGTTATAAATAATTAACATTGAACTGCAACGGATAAACCCGAGCCCCGGTGCTACTAATTGGTAAACAGCGTTTTTACTTAGGATATAAGAGGGATCTTACTGCTCTTGGTAGGATGAATCGCCCGTATATAAAATTGCGCTTATGAGCAGCGATTTAAAGGGTTGCTGCTTGCTTTTATTTATTCCCCATGTCTGGAAAAACGGGAGCTGCGTCGGCAGGCGGACACAAAGGTGAGATTTGCTTTTTGCTGCGGAAAATATCTACTCCAAAGTCTCCGTTACTGCTGGAACCAACTTGTTAGCAGGTAGCGGCGGCTTTCCTGGAGGTCTCTTGTGTTAAATGGAAATAATGTTCGTGCATCCGCTCTAAGGCTTTTATTTTCCCCGCTTCTTCCTCAAATTTAGAGCAAAATAGCAGCTCCTGAATGCAAAATAAGGTCGCTAATTTGCACTCTGGCTCTAACGGGGCGCGTGGCAAAGGTCCTGTCGGCAAAACAATCCTCCCCGTCCTTCAGGATGGGTTAAAATATGGATTTAACCTCATGTGTTTAAGCTGGGGAATGGGCAGGGGTGGAAAAAGTCTCCGCTTTGACTCGGCTCGACCGGGAACATATTTAAGGTTAAATTGAAACAAGGTCCTCTTAAACGCAGTGCGTGTTTGTTTGCAGCAGCGCGTGCCCCGTTTTGAGGAGGGTTTTTTTTGCTTAATAACTGCAAAAAAAGCACTTTTTTGGGCTCCTTGCAGCCAGGGTGGCCTCGGTGGCGAGCGCGGCGAGGACGTTCCTGCAAAACGCGTCGGATTTTGGAGCAAATCCTGCAAAAAAGAAAGTTCCGCGGTGACTCAAGCAGGCGAGCTGCCAGCGCGGTGGCACAAACCACTCGGAGCCTATATATAAATATCTGACCTATTTTCTTATGGATAGCACAATAAGGCCTCGATATCAAAACGCCATTGAATTCTGCGGGAGCCTTTCCGTTGACTTCAATGGCTTTTGCATCGGCCCCTATAAATGGCTCTTGAGGAGCAGCTCGTGGTGCATTTGCCTGCCTATTTTTATAGCGCGTTTGATCGCTCGCCGGGTGATTTCTCCAACTTGGGGCACGCAACGGGGAGCTGGTGCAAATTACAATGTTCCCCATCCAAAGAACCGTCTCTTGGAATTGAAGCGAGCCTCATAAAGCAGATAAATGCGTTGGCGTCCCGTGGCCCTCGAGATGAAAGGAGAGCATTAACACTCATTAAAAGGGACAAGTCAGTGCCACGCTTTGCCATGACCCTGTCACAGGAGCACGGGGCCTTTGTGGCTTTATTTTCCTTTTTTTCCAGTTCTTCCAGCCTTGTAGGGATGTGAGATCAGGCGGGCAACTTGTCCCTTGTCCCTTTTGGGAACAGCTCAGTGCCCTCGAGCCCAAAGATTTGCTTTATTCTCTTAAATATAGGTATGGAGGTCCTCGTTGCTTGCATAAAGCTTAAATCCTCGTGGTTGGCCTTGGAATTCTTCTTGCTCCTGATCCCTGTGGCAAGGAGGTCATTGAGGTCTTGGATTGTGTGGCTTTTGGAGGAGCTTCCCGCTGAATTTCATGGAATGGCTCCTGCGTTTCCCTTCTAGGAGGAAGGATGGGTTCTGGAGTGCAGGTTTATGGTGGAAACTATTCCCATCACCACTTACTGGCAGGGAAATCAAGTCTGACGAGGTCGGTTTTGCAGGGAGACCTCAATCGCTGTCATTCCGTGGGCCGGAATATTGTGTCTTTTTGGTCTTATTTCATATAACAAAGCAGAAATCTGCTCCTGTTGAAAGGTCACAAAATATTCCATGGGATTCTGTGTGACGTGAGGGTAATTCTCGGTTTCAGAATTGTATCCCAAGTGAAATATGGGCCTAATTTCAGCGTTTCAGAGGCAAAATCCCCCATTTTGGTTTTTTTTTCCCCCTAAGGATTAAATATACCTAGTCTTCCTATTGCAGAAGTTGAGATTCAATCTCTTTTGATTTGTTCATCCCAGCAATTTGGGAGGGAAGGTCCAAGCCTAATGTGTAGGTTGCATTAGCCTTCGCTCTCGGCATTTGCCCTAGGAATTGGCTCCCAGAGGAGATGATCCAATTTGGTTGGGATAAGGAGGCTCCCTTGGGACCCGTTGACTCCTCAAGGTCACCCGTTGTCCCCGGCGCTGCCGTTTCATCCCGTCCTCCGTGCCCGCGTCCCCCTTGAATATGCAGAAGTCCGGGAGAGGCGTCTCCGCATGGAAAACAAGGATCTGAGCTTCTCCTCCGCGTCCTTCCCCTCTAATTGTCCCCGGCAGACCGGCTCTGCCGCTTCCTTTGAAAGCTTCCCGCGTTTGATATTCATGGATTCGAGGTAAATCCGCTCCGGAGAGACGGAGGGAGGCTGGAAAAGGCCACGCTGGCACCATTGACCGGAGCAGAGACCCTTTTACTTCCCAATCCGCAGGTTCTCCGGGGTCACCGGGTGCTTCTCTGCTCTTTGCTGAGCTCTCCGGCCTCGATTTTCTCGGCAAATCCAGCTTTTCTCTTGCCTAAGGCCCTTTTTTCCCTGAGTTATACCCAAGCCGGTGCTTATATTTGCCTTATTATTTCATTGAGGTGGATCCCCATAGCAATGTCCCATTGGAGTGAGCTGGTTTGGTGCAAAACTGCGCCTTTTTGGGGCTCCTTTAAATAAATGCATCGCAATGATGCTGTCCCTGGTCCTTGCGTGTCCCCCAGATTGTCCCCTTCCCTCCCTCGATCCCGCTCCGAAGCGGATCCTTCCCCAATAGCCACAGCAGGACCCTCTCCCAATAGAAACCCATTATTTTTTGCCTAAAGCGGAGCTGAAAATTAAGCGGACTGATCTGTTTAAACCTTTATAAATACATGTTTAATATCCGCTTAATGCGAGCTGGAATTTATGAGCCATTAAGTGGTGCTAGATGGGGTTTTTACAAGAACGGAGGGAATCTAGGGGGAAAACTTCCTCCTGGGACGTAATCTCGCATTATTATTTTTTTAAGAGAAAGAGATTTAATGCGCGAGAGCTGACGTTTGCGGTGACACTGGAGTATTTCGCGTGTTGGAGCTTTCAGAAGTGTTTTATAAACCTTAGAGCATTTAATGAAGCTTTTATGCCCCGGGGGAAGATGCTCCCTGCTCTGCCCATGGGTAAACTGAGACACCTTGCAGGTCTCAGCCAACTCATCGCAGCGGTTTACATTGCTCCACGCACCAAATTCCCCCTTTATTTGGCTTGCTTTTAATTATTTTTTCCGTAATTCTCTATTTTGCAAGCAAGGAGTGCAAAGAAGAAAAGAAAAGCGACAGAAAGGCAGGGATTGCCGGAGAAATCATCTTTTTACATTTTAATCTGAGCGGTTTTCGAGCCGTTTCGATAAGGCGGGTTGCGGAAATGTCAGCTGCCCCTTATCTCTAATTGACTTAAAGTAGACGGCGCCTTTAATCCCCGCATGCAGAGGAGCTCGCGACGGCCAGATGAGGCCAATTGATTTCTGCCTTTTTAATTAACCATCCGGCTGCCTTCAAAACCACGACGAAGCGGGGACACGTGGTGGCATTTGGAGCGCGCCGGGTGACGGGCACCGTCACTTTGACGGGACGGCGACAGCGGCGAAAACAGAAGGAATCCGTCAAAGCGCAGCCAAGGAAGAGACCTGCTCGTTTCCTTGCCGCTATTTTTGCTTCCCTTTTCTTGCCTTTCCATATTTATTGCTTGTTTCGTGCCGTCGCGGGGCGGGGAGGGTT
Organism: Crypturellus undulatus; assembly: GCA_013389825.1. NCBI lineage: Eukaryota > Metazoa > Chordata > Aves > Tinamiformes > Tinamidae > Crypturellus > Crypturellus undulatus. The sequence continues at coordinate 16,313 of VWPW01010100.1, forward strand.
TGGGAATATGGAATTTTAAGCGGAGCAGGGGAGGGATCCGCAGCCGCGTGCGTCGCTCGTGCGTCTTTACGGTGTCATTTGTGCTGGGTAATTAGATCGGAGCTGTCAAGTTGCCTTTATTTTTAATTTATTTTCTCGTGCACGTGCGTTTTTGTGGCTTTCCGTCGCGTTTTAGATCATGCATTCCGCAGGTTTTGCAGCAAGACATTTGGGAATGGGTTTGTGGTTGCACGGGATCCCATGGCTGTCCCTTTGGGATCCTTTGGGATGTCCCTGTTGCTCGGCTAGCAAGTAGCAAAAGGGCACTGCAAATTCCATGGGAATCGCTTCGCTGGGAATTGCGTGCAGACCTGGGAATATAAAAAGAGAAGCCAAGGAATGTCACACTCCATACCAAACTCTTTTAGGGCTCTATATGGAATTGTGTTGCCCTTCCCAAGGGAATGTGGGATGGATTAGGGACACAGACCCAATTCCCTGCTCCTTTAAGAGCCTCCGTTGGCGTCATGGAGTCCTTGATCTTGCACTAAGTCCCAGGCAGGCGAGTTGGAGTCAATTCATATTTTTGCAGTTCGTTAGCGGCTCGGGAGGAAATTGCATTTATTATAATTGCCTCTAATTGCGCCAGATTAGTGATTACAATTATTGATGGTGGCCGATTATTCATTAGCCTTCAAATCAATTCCCCGGCTTCGTCAGTACCCAAAACACTCGCTCCCATGGAGGGAAAGGCCTGGAGGAGCCCACGGCCAGGAGCCTGTTTTGCTTCCATAAATTGGCCCTCGAGGCTAAGGATTCCTTGGGATGACGGGAGAGGGGATTTTCCAAGATGTTGAGTGCCTTTAGGGGTCGGATTTGGGTCTGCATCCCGCCCAGAGCATCGCTTGGCATCTCAGGTGGCCTCCCAAGGAGGTTGCAGCATCCCTACCCTTCGGAAGCATCCGCATCCCAACACCGACGCGGTTCACATCCCACTGAGCNTTCCAAGATTTTGAGGGCCTTTAGGGGTCGGATTTGGGATTTGGCATCTCAGGTGGCTTCCCAAGGAGGCTGCAGCATCCCTACCCTTCGGAAGCATCCGCATCCCAACACCGACGCGGTTCACATCCCACTGAGCGTTTCTCACAGCAAAGAAATCCCATTTTGGGCCGGAATGGCGATTTTCACCCGTCTCCCGGGATGCGCCCCGATTTGCAAGGGGCTTCGGCGGCGAATTGAGGAATTTTTTCTTGTTGTTTGCTTTGGAATTTGCTAAGTAAATGAACNGGAATTGAGGATTTTTTTTTTGTTGTTTGCTGCTTTGGAATTTGCTAAGTAAATGAACTCAGTTGCTTGGATACCTGTAAAGGGAAGCGGGCCGGAGGCACGGTTTATTTGCTGCCCGCTGCGAGCAGCGTGGTGCCCATTCTTGTGCGTGTTGCATACCTTGCTGCATCCAGGGCTTTTATTATTTCAGGGTTTTTTTTTCCTCCTTCGGGAAGAAAAAAGGTTGGAGAATGGGGAGGTTGGGGGGAAAAACGCGGTCTCTTTGTGCATCTTTTTTTGCGCGACGCTCCAAGGCCGCGGGGGAGGCAAGGAGCAGCTTGGAAACATGGAAATAAAGCGGGGTTTAAGGTTCGGAAAAGTGTTAGCAAACGGAACAGATGCCTCAATAATATCAAATCTCCTGATTCCGAGGGCTAGGCTCCTCCTGAGGGTTTTGCATTGCCGTTTCCCCCCCTGAATTAGTTGCCAGCGGTTTGGATNAACGCGGTCTCTTTGTGCATCTTTTTTTGCGCGACGCTCCAAGGCCGCGGGGGAGGCAAGGAGCAGCTTGGAAACATGGAAATAAAGCGGGGTTTAAGGTTCGGAAAAGTGTTAGCAAACGGAACAGATGCCTCAATAATATCAAATCTCCTGATTCCGAGGGCTAGGCTCCTCCTGAGGGTTTTGCATTGCTGTGTCCTCCCTGAATTAGTTGCCAGCGGTTTGGATTTATAGCAAGCAAAAGTCCATCTGCAAAACTATGGTTAGAGAACATTAAAAAGCTACAGGGAGAAGAAAAAAAACCCTTTATAAAGTTGCAATCGGGAATAGAAATGGCATCGCCGGAGCCATTCTAATAGAGGAACTCAGCTGGAATTTGACTAATGAGCCTAAGAGCTTAAAAATAGGGATGTATATATATATATCTGATAACTTGGAAGCGCTGGCACTCGGATATCTTCAGTTTTGGAGCAGTCTGCAAACAAACGGAGCGGGTTGCGCTGTCATATCCGCTGCTTGCACCAAAATCTCTCCTCTTGCTCCTTCTGGCTTCATTTATAGAAGCCGTTCTCCGCCTCGGGGGGATTAAATCCATGCCGAGCTCCTTCTGGAGCGCCTTGTGCCCTTGGGGATGGGACAAGGGTGTTTTTTCCCCCTTGATGTTGGTTATCTCGCAATTCCGAGATGTCCCAAATTTAGAAAACGGGGAGGAAATTGGGTGGAGGGATTTGGAAACAACTCCAGCGCGGTTCCCAAATCCCTCATCCCATCTCAAGGCGCCAGGGAAAGGTCCCGGCCGCTCATCCGAGCGAGGAGCGCGATCCAGGGCGATGCCCAAGAGCGACAGCCCTGTCATTCCGACGGGTGATGGATGAGGGGGAAAAAATCCCATTTCTCCTCGGCGCTGGGAGGACGTGGAGTGTGAAGCAGGATGCGCCGGGGCGCTCCTCGAGCCGAGTGCGGGCAGAGCCTGAAGACACGCGCGAAAAGCGAGGAAAAAAGTACAGGGAAATTCATTACGGGAAGGATAATCTCCCAGGGAAATATCAAAATGTCAGCGGCGCCCCAGATAGGGGTAAAGGAGAAAAATTAGCTGGTGGCATTTGTCAGCTGCTAAACCAGGCGTGCAGGCGCATCCGAGGGGGAAGCGGCTGAATCCTGCGGATCCCGGCGGAAGAAAGCGGGGAAAGATGCCCTTTCCCGCTCCGGCGTTGCACCCGCCGCATCCTGCATCATCCACGTGGGAATAGCCGCAATCCCCGGACACGGTCCTTAGTGCAATAGTCGGGATTTGACACCAAAAAATCCCCTTTTAAACGAATCTGGGCTTAATTTACTGTGGGAAATGAGCCGACTTCAACAGCTCCCAAAAAGCCAGTATTTTGTAGGTTTTTTGGAAAACAAATCCGAGCTGCATCCTCGTTTTAAGGGCAAAGCTGGGAATTTGGACCCTTCTTCTCACCGAGGCCGGAGACCCTGTGTATCTCCCACCACCGGGATGCGCGGCAACTCCAAGGGAATTATTAAAACTACCCGCAGGGATGCGGCGCTTGGGCAAAACGCGGCGGTTTCCGTCCGCTTTCATTAAGCTGCGCTCTAAAGCCGGAGGAGAAGGAGTGATTTTTATAGCCTGCGGCGTCTTGTTTGGATTTTTCCAAAGGCGCTCGCTGGAATATCAATTACCTGCGAGGAGAAACCCCGCCGGGCCCCGGCTGGAGCGGGAGAGGCTTCGGAAGCGGCCGCTGTCCCTCCATCCGGGCGCGGATGCTGTTGGGAGAGGATAGGGAGAAGGGGGGCGATGCGCAATCCCTCTGAATTCCCGTAAATGCCAGAGGGTGCCGACACGGAGCCCAATCAGCGGGATGGAGCCGCTCGAGATCTCAAGCTGATGAAGAAGAGCGCACAATTTGGGATGAGAAATCAGCCGTCGAGGAGGGATCTATCCGCGGAGAAGAGGCAGAGCATCCCTAATCACATCCCGCCATCGCCGTCTCCATTGGGACCAAGCGGGAATCCGAGGCTGTTTGTGGGCGCAGAGGGGTGAATTTGAGGCACTTTCAAGCTTTTCCGTGATATTTTTGCTTCTCCTCGTGCTGGGAGCGGGATGTCAGCGGCTCTGGACGAACGCAGCGCAGCCCATTTATTTTTTTATTTATTTATTTTCGCCTTCTTCTCTTTCCGCCGCCAAAACGAGAGAATTTCATGCAGTCAATTGAGGCTATCGAGTTGTTTTGCCGCTAAAGTGCTGAGGCATCGACTGCATAGATCCGCCGTGTCCCCTCGGAATAACATCCCTGTTAACCGTGCGCCGCCCGGGGAGCCCCGCGCCGCCTTTTCCAGGTTTTCCGGGGCCGAATTCCCGCTTTTCCACCCAAAAAGCAGCAACCCAAAGCAAGTTGCGAGGCGAACGGGAGGCTGCGGCTCTTCCTCGCGCACTCTTTTAATAACCGCAGCCCATCAGATAATAATGTTGTTATAAATTAATGATCTGTTTACAACCTTAACTCCGTTCTAATGAATTTTTTTTCCCTTTTTTTGCTCCCTTTGTTGAGGAAAATAAAAGCTGCTGTAATTATACCTTGTAAACGCGAGGTTTTATTGCCGGCGAACTCACCCAGCAAGTCGTTTCCATTAGTTTTTTCCAAGCGTATATTCTAGCATGGATCTTGTGTATTTATATATGTATTATATATGTATTTATATATGTATTTTATATCTATTTATATATGTATTTACACGTGCACACGCATATACCTATATAGGAATGCACAGGGGCCACCTGTGACCACACTGGCTGCATCCCCATTCCCATGGGATCGCTCGCAAGCGGGAATTGCAGGAATTATTAATCCTTGCAATGTCATTATATGTCTTAAGGCCTCGCTCGGGCTCTGCCGACAAAGGGGGACACCAAGGAGACCCCTCGTTGTTTAATAAATAAAAGAAGAGATTCATAAAGCGTCTGGCCCCTCTCATGGAAATGTTACGGGACAACACGGGATGAATAATAGAAAAGGTTATTGAAAAATTCATAATTTCCAAGCGCCGGCCGCGCTTCTGTGCCGCTTATTTGCCTGTAGAGAAGTGATTAAAATGTATATTATTGCCCTGTCTATGGGAGAGTGTGTTATTAAGTGGATACTAGAATGGAAAATCCATTTCGGTGCATTTAGTGGCCGGGGGTGGCAGCGGGAAGGGGGCCCTTGTGTAGGAAGGTCGGGCCTTGAGAAGAATGGTAAAAAATATATGTATATATATAAAAAAAGTTAATTATGGGGGGTTAATTATGGCTCTTTGCCGCTCAGCAGTGCTGTTTTTCCTCCGTTTTCGTGACTTTTTGCCTTTATTACTGTAATCGCCCCAGGGGGAAAACTTGGAGCGTCACCAAACTCCAGTTGGGAGAAGGTTTTTGCCCTTGGCTGCAATTTGAGGGGTCGGTGCGTGGGTTTCCCAAAAGTTTTTGGGAATTTGGGAAAGGAATGGGATTTCCAGATGCCGTTGGAATGCTTTGGATTTGGAGTTTTGTCCCTCTGTGTCCAACAGTGGATCCTTGAGATGGGCATTTTGCAGGGAATCTGTGTTGTGCCACAGCCCAAGGCTCCAGGGAGGATATTTCCTCTATTCCCTGCCTCCCGGCTCTAATTTCATCCAGGGAATTGAGGCAAAGAGCCCTTAGCTCCCTTAATATCGCCGGAAATGCATCGCTCCCCATTGGCCTGGATGCATCCCAACATGGAAGCTTTTCCTTGGATCTCGAGCAGGGTCTCTATTTGCGGCGCTAATGACTCGGCGGCTCCTCCTTGGTTTTATTCATAGATCCCATCTGGGATGCGTCGGAAATAGCAAGGCAGAACCCACGGAGCGGGAGGACTCGAGGCGACGCGCTGCTTTTAGCAGGGAAACGAGGAATAGGCGGGGATTAAGCTCCTCGTTAGGCTGCAGGCATTTGCTGCTTGGCTTTAATTAAAGAAATTAAGAGGTCGAGGCACCCTCTGGTTTTTATTTTGTGTTTTTAATGATTATTTTGCTTTTGAAGGGGTGTTTGCATATACAGAGTCGAGCAGGACCTCCAGTTCATCATCCCTGAAGCATCCTCTGTGCATCCCTGCTTGGAAAACTTGGGAAATTTGGCCCTTGGAGTTAGATGCTTGGAAATAAGCAGCTGAAGGGGGTCCTCTTGCTGAAGCAGGAGAGGGTTTTGCAGTTCCCTGGGTGCAGCTCTGTAATTGTGCCCGGAAAACCCGGCTGGAAGCAGAGGGATGCGGGAATGGTGTCGCAAAGGAGGATTAATGCGGTCAGATCGTGTAGATAAGATCCCTGACCTGATAGCAAGCGATCAGAGTGATGCTGCCTTCCTCCTGTCCCCCTGGAAAATACAATGCTGGACGGAAAAGGGGAAATGAGGGAATATTGAGTGGCTCCGCTCGCTTCGGAGGTTTGGGATGGGAAGGATGCAGCTCATTGCGGGGGGTAGGAGAGCGCGGGAGCATCCAAACTCTGTGATCCGCACGGCCAGTAGCCGGACACAACCTCCGAGATGGGTTATCTCTTATTTTTATTTATTTATTTTCCTTCCCCCCGCAGCGTGCAGCTCCGTTTTAGCCTCTCGGCACTGCTCGGCCCTCCCCGTTGGCCATCTCGGCCTGATCTAAATTAAAATCTGTTATCGCTTCCCGGATAATCCCCTTTGATGCCCTGAGTACGGCGGAGCCTGTCCCGCTCCAACCTTGCATGGAAGCGCTGATAGCTCTGGAGCAGCTAAATGGCTTTGTGCAGCTCATACAAATGCCTACCTGGCCCTGATGCACGCCAGCAATGTGGGATACGGCTGGAATTGCTTGGGAAAGATCCCTGCGCATTCCCTGGCGTCTTTCCAGGAGGAAAAACACGGGACAGGGTTGTCCCAAGCTCCTGGAGAGCCCAGATTGGGTGTCACTATGAAGAGCTCGTATGGGCTTTGCATAGGGAAATGCACAAATGCGGATGACCCATCCCAAAATTCCTAACCGAAAGTGACGGAATTCCCGACGGAAAGGGTGCCAAGTCGCAGGGCTACAGGAGCGGGATTAATCGCTCCGGCATCATTTGAGCAAACTGTATCTCAAACCACTTTCTGGAGCTAAATGACACAGGACGGCGGGTAATATATGGTGTAAATTGCAAGAAAACAGCGGTGCAAAAAAAAAATAAAAATACGGCCGGGCGGATAAATTAGAGCCTTCCGTCACAAAGCCAATAGCAGGGAAAGGGGGAGTGCAGGGGTGGCAGCGAGGGAGAGGAGATTTATTTTCGGATGAGGGATGGCAGCGGCAGGGAATCGATGGCTGGAGCACGGGGGATTTCATGCATGTTACTAATATATACCCGAATATATACACTAATATATCCCCCAAACGTAGCCCCGTGTGGAAGGTGTTTGGCTTCTCCAGCTCCGTTGGAAGCGATGCCGGCTGCTGCTGGCATTGCAGCATCCCGGGGGTTTCGCATCCCTGTTTTCCAGCCCGGCTTTTAGCGGGACGCGCCTCTCCGGCGCGTGCGGCAACGCTCCGTCCTATGGAGCCGGCAGCGCTCGGAGGCTGGCAGAGGAGATTAATTAATGCTAAAAGACACAGTTTGATGTGGCAATGAAATTTCGATTATAATAATCTCTAATTATCTTGTAGCACAAGTGCCTTGGCGCTCCCAGGTGCCTTTCCCGCTTGGAAATTGTTATTTGGCGGCATCAAAGGGAAAAGAGGAGCCGGCGCAGGGGGGTACCAAGACCCTGATGCTTCTTTCCCCCCGATGCTCTTTGCAAAATGATGCTTGGCCAAGCGAGCTGTTTCCTTCTCTACGATTGCCTCCCCGCTTTGCATCTTTGCATGGCCAAAAGAAGGGGAAATCACCCCAAAAAACCCCTCGCGAATGATCTCGGGGGTCTCCGTCGAAAGGGGCTGCTTGGAAAATTGTATTTTGCTGCAGCCCCAAGCTGCGAAACGCCGGGATAATGGGCTATGAGTTGTAGATGTGTTTGATTGCAGTGTTGCAAAGGGGGAATTGTTTTGCAACATAGATTCTTAATCACGGAGGCATCTATGATTGAATGCGTCGAAAATTGGTTGAAATTGGAAGTTAACTATACTGCAGACGGCTTATTCTTGTGTATAATTGAAAATAAATTCTAATAACTCTTCCTGAAAGGGGCTGCCAGGAGGAAATTTCGAACCTTGTCTTCTCCTCAGCCTATTCCTCTCTCCAAAAAATGGAAATTCATCCCTCTCCGCTGTCCCCAGTCCTCTCCTTTTCCGTGTTATAGAGATGGGAAATAAAATCTAATCTCGGCACGTCAGTCCCCGCGTAGCCAGCTGTAAAATAGACAACTGGCGAGTGGTTATTGTCATCACTACTGGGGATGGCAGTGGTAAAAGAAGGATATAAAGACCCGTGTGTTTTGGAGAGGATCCAGACCCTTTGCTCTTGAGTCCTGGGCATGATTTGGATCATCCCGTGGGATCCTAGGGGAAAACCAGTCCAAAATGTGGGTGTGCAACATAGCTTAGGCTATGGGCTGAGGTTGAGGGTCGTGTTTATGGGCATCTTGACCCAAAATCCATCCCCTTGGTGTTGCCACCAAGCGCCTACAACCGCAGCAGGGGCTTGTGCTTTGGGTGCTAATGAGTTACTGCTCCCTTTGCCCGCGGTGTTGATGGAGAGAGCAGGGTTTCCTGGCCAAATATTTCAATTCTTGAGCGTTTTGCACTATTCCCGGGCTAGTTAATGATAGAGAGAAGGTCAACCGCGACTCCGGCGCGCGCGCTCGTAATTCAAGATTCAAGGGCCGTCCGGCGGAATTAAAAATTAACAAAATTAAGCCTGCTACAGGGGAATTTTATATCCGTAATAAAATTTTAGCGGGGACAATTGCCCTTTGGAACCTCTCGCCACGAGTTATTATCGAGGCCAAGAGTTGAGCGGGTCTCGGAAAGCGGCGACTGCTGCTGCGGGGAGCATCATCCCCTGTTGTACGACACGGGGTAGAGTCTTTGAAAGACATTGCGTAAAGACAGGAGGTTTTTGCCTGCATATAGAGATGGAAAGCTTGGTTTTGGGTCCGGTTTAAGTATCTGCCGTATCTTGACGCAGAAAGTGAATGCTGGAAGTATCTTCGGCTCCATCTGGGTACCGAGGTCATCGTTGAGGCTGTTATTAAGTATTTGTGATGTGTTTGTAGACTCATGTGGACCAGCTCCTGGGCCAAGAAGCCAAGGGCACATTCCAGGGATGGGGAGCAGAAAGCCCATGGGATGGGGAGCAGAAAGCTTCTCCATGGGCATGTCCTAGGGAGAGCGGGTTGGATTTCTTGGTGCATGGCCAAGAAGACTTGGGGCAAGACTCCCTCCTTTGGGGCAAATAGTGCAAGTTTTGTGGTTGCTACCGCTTGTTTGGAGCCGGGTTTGTGCCCGATCAGGATTCCCAAGGGATTCTGTTAGCATCCTGGCGTAGAGTCATCCTCCAGACCTGGCGTTTTGGCACCAACCAGTGAGATGCCCAAACTGCAAACCAAACCTAACTGCGTCATCGCTCGCTTTAGCAAAAAGACATAAATCCACGAGCTAAAATACCCCTATTTTAGCCTTCGGGCAGCATCGCCTGCGGAGGTGTGTGCAGCGGGAGCGCCCGGAGCATCGCCGGGAGATATTCAATCTCCGCAGCCTTTCCCGAGGCTCCATAATTCATAATCTTGCAACGCGCCGGCTGATAATTGCCCTAATCACTGGAGAAACATGGCCAAAATGTGCTGGAATAAGCCATAAACCTCATTACACGATAACAAGATCCTATCTATTCTCGGAGGTCGTGGCGGAGCGCCGCGGGTCAGGGAGTTAATCACCTCCTTCGGCGGGAGCAATGCGGATAAGAGGCAGCGCGTGCGGCTGCAGGAGCCATGGGAGCTTCCGAGGGTCTTTTTGGGGGATGGAAAAGGCTGGGATGTGCGGGAGAGGTGTCTCGGGGCACGTGCTTCCCAGCTGGGTTTGTAGGGATGGACCCAGCGCAGCTGGATAAGATGCGATCCTTGGGAAATGCTCGTTGCGCTTGGAATTGCACTCCTGAGGAATCCGTCTCCTCGTGCCCAAATATTAATTGGTTATGGAAAGGTTTGGCAAGGGGAGGGAATTTCGGGTCTCTCCAAAGCCCCGTTCTGCAGAGTTTCATGTCTCTCCATCCTCTTGCATCCCTCTTGCATCCCTCTTGCATCCCTCTTGCATCCCTCTTGCATCCCCCTGCATCCCTCTGCATCCCTCTGCATCCCCCTGCATCCCCCTGCATCCCTCTGCATCCTCCTGCATCCTCCTTGCTCCCATAGGGAAGCCTTGTTTTACATCTGACTTTAAGGAAGCACCAGGAAAATGAGCCAAGGCCCCTTGGTTCCAACTCCTCTCCAAATCCCAACCTTTCCATCCCATTCCTCCTGGCTGCCCTTCCTGCACCCTTTGCACCAAGAATTTAATTTGTGGTCCGGGATGGAGCATTTTTAGCAGGGAGACGGAAAAGACCCTGTGGTTAATCGAGAGCGTTTTGTGGGTAGAAATCCAGCACGGAGATGCCGGGATGCTGCAAAAAGGGATCATTGCAGGTACCGAGCATCGCCCGGCGCCAAAAATCAATAAAATACTGCAAAAAATCCCAGTGTGCAGGAAAAGCTGCTCCGTAGGGCTCTGTCCCCACCTAGCGATGGCTGCACTGCGGCTGGTGTCGATCAAAGCAGAAAAATCCCCTTTTCTTTTCTTTTTGCTCCTCCTGCTGGATGCTGATTTTTGTGTTTTTTCCCCCCGTTTCTTGGTGCAACCGCGGGATGTGGTTCCCTTTTCACCAGATGCTGTTGAAATGCAGGAAAAAGAAGTGTCCTGTGGGTCTGATTCCTCCCCTTTAATCCCTGTTTTTGGACACGGGCGCATCCAGAGCGGAGAGCGGGAGAGGAGGGGAATTAAATTAACGAACACAATTTCTCCCTGTCATTGAACTCTGACTAATGAGTCTATTTCTGGGTAATAAGAAGGAGCAGGAAGTGACAAGGCACCGTAATGAATTAGTGGCCCAGAACCTCGTTAGTCAGAATAATCTCCCCGTGAAAGATAAACGATGCAAACATTAATTATGGGGCCGCGGCGGAAACGCGTTTTGTTGGTTGGCGTCCCGTGACCGTCCCTCCAAGTTATTGCTGGAGCAAAGTGCGTTAGGAGGGGAAAAAAAGAAGGAAAAGGGGGAAAAAAAGGGGTTATAAGGAGCAGTATTTTGGTGCCCAAGCAGGGTCACCGCTCTCCATGGGACTTTGCAATTTTGCAAGGGTCTTGCAACTCTTATTAGTCATGCACCTTCCAGCAGTGCTTGCAGAATCGGGTGAGTTCTGCATTTTGAAGGGGTTACCCGCCTTTTTTTTTGCAGTTTTATTATTTATTTCCATGCACGTGCGTGGTTTTGCACATACTTAAAAGCAGAGAGGAGCAAACTGGAGCAGCGCGGTGCAGGGCAATGCTGGCCTCGCACGGCACGGCCGGGAACTGCAGCCGAGCAAGGCGAGCGCACCCATTTTCCGCCGTTTTTCCCCCAAAACGAGGGGTGAGGGGGCCCTTCTGGTCATCTCTACCCTTTCCCAGGGAAAAGGAATCCCTGGGAATTAGCACTGATCACTTAAAGGGAATAAACTTTCCTGGGACATTGGGAGTTCTCTTGAAACATGCCTTTCCCTCCTTCATTGCTATGCAGATATATGCAAATGTGCCAGCCTCCAAACGCGGCTTTGCTGACCTCCTGATTTGTATTTATTTATATATATTTATATATATATTTGTATTTATTTATTTACCCGATGAAGCAGTTTTCGCCTGCAAATGCAATTTAATTAGGATCCCTCCTTCCCCTTGCAGAGGGGCTCCCGGCGGCACCGTCCTTGCTCGCTTGGGCCCAACCTGGAGGCGCTCGTCTTGCAAACATCCTTCCCAGCAGCCTGGCACGGGAATCTTGATAACAATAATGATAATAACAGCAATAACGGGCTGGCGCCTCTGCTGCCGATTCGTTCCGCCTAGTTAGAGGCTCTGCAAAACCCAGGAGAAGGGATGCTCGCTTGCAGGGGATGCTAGTTTGCAGCATGCACTCGCTTGCAGCATGCATTCGCTTGCAGGATGCACTCGCAGGATGCACTCACTTGCAGGATGCACTCGCTTCCAGGGGGTCCACTTGCTTGCAGGATGCACTCGCAGCNATGCACTCTCAGGATGCATTCACTTGCAGGATGCATTTGCTTGCAGGATGCACTCGCAGCATGCACTCCAAGGATGCATTCACTTGCAGGATGCACTCGCTTGCAGCATGCACTCACTTGCAGGGGATGCACTCGCTTGCAGGATGCACTCGCAGCATGCACTTGCTTGCAGGGGATGCACNATGCTTGCAGGATGCGCTCGCGTGCAGGGGATGCACTCGCTTGCAGGGGATGCACTCGCTTGCCGCATGCACTCACTTGCAGCATGCGCTCGCTTGCAGGATGTACTCGCTTGCAGCATGCACTCGCTTGCAGGGGATGCACTCGCTTGCAGCATGCGCTCACTTGCAGCATGCACTCGCGTGCAGGATGCACTCGCGTGCAGGATGCAGTCGCTTGCAGGGGATGCACTCGTTTGCAGGGAATGCACTCGCTTGCAGCATGCACTCGCAGCATGCACTCGCTTATGCGCTTGACTTGCAGCATGCGCTCACTTGCAGGATGCACTTGCTTGCAGGGGATGCGCTTGCGTGCAGGATGCACTCACTTGCAGCATGCGCTCGCTTGCAGGATGCACTCGCTTGCAGGGGATGCACTCGTTTGCAGGGTGTGCACTTGCTTGCAGGGGATGCACTTGCGTGCAGGATGCACTCACTTGCAGCATGCACTCGCAGCATGCACTCGCTTGCAGGATGCACTCGCTTGCAGCATGCGCTCGCTTGCAGGATGCACACGCTTGCAAGATGCACTTGCTTGCAGGGGATGCACTCGCTTGCAGGATGCACTCTCGTGCAGGATGCAGTCACTCGCAGCATGCACTCGCAGCATGCACTCGCTTGCAGGATGCACTCACTTGCCGGGGATGCAGTCGCTTGCAGGGGATGCACTCGCTTGCAGTGCACTCGTGTGCAGGATGTACTCACTCTCACTGCTTCCCAATCGGAATCATGGTTGCAGAAGCTGCTCTATCGTTTTGGGCAGGTTTTTGCACTAGATGGCGAAAACGAGCTGCAAAAGATGCCCTGCATTCCTCCCGCAGCGAGCGCGCTGCGGATGCGGGAAAAAAAAGCACCAAGTTTGGGGAACCGCGTTGGTCCGCGAGAGAATCCTTGGAAATCTGAGTCTAAATTGCCCCGAATGCCGAGCAATTTGGAAATGCATTGAAATCAATACGTAAAAGCGCAGCCGGAGCAGGGACGTTGACCGGGAGAAGCGACACGGAGCGGCGGCGTGGAGGGG
>VWPW01010101.1:0-21978 GCA_013389825.1 Crypturellus undulatus
CTATAGAGACCTTGATGTATTTGGAGATCTCAGAACAGCTTAAAAGCATTACAACATCACTCCACTGGGCATTGCTTTGGCATGTTTCTTAACTGGTTAACTCTTCAAGAAGTGTTGCTTACCAAATCTTTGTACAGTACCTAACACAACAGGGGTCTTATTGGTATCAGCAACTCTGGACATTTTTAATATCTACTTAATGATAATAATTACAGGTGACTAAAATGAGGTATAAAGAGATTAAAAGTGATTTGTTGGACTGTGCACAGCCAGAAAATAACTAAGTGTGGAATATGCCCCAGGGTTCTATGTTCCTAATCCTGTCTCTGAGATAGCAAATTTATAATTTCTGAGAAGAGGATTTGATCCTCATGTCTCAAGATCTCATCTATCTATTACAATCTCTAGCAAACAAAATCTAACTAAAATAGTAATATTTATTTTCCCCTGTTANCTTTTTCTCTGCATATTCCTAATCATTCTACTTGGGTAAGTAGGAAGGGTGTGATAAGTATATAGAGAGCATGTTAAAAAACACTTCATTAACACATCTGAAAAACAAATTAGACAGTTGGAGACCCAAAAGATTTTTTTAGAAACTAAGCTAAAAAACATCAACAAAATCAGTTGAAGTTTGACTGAATTTTTCAATGCTTAGTTCATGCCACTGAAATTCCCAAATTCAGACAAATTTATACTTCTTTGTTTTGCACTCTTTGCAGTTGTTTATTTCAATGAGAGTTTTTCCAAGCAAACTGGAATAGTTATTTATTTATTTCATTTGAATTCCTATGTATTCATTATTAATGGACTTTTAAGGGCTGGAAGGAACTGTTATGGCTATGAAATCTGACCTCCTTCAAAACATATCACAGAGAATTTTATTCAGCAATCCTTGCAGAAATTATTCCTGATTCTCTGATAAGCCAGTACTACCCAGGTCATCAACAGGAAGTCACCAGTGACTAAATATCAGTGTGCTGCTTTTTTTGTAAAATCACTTTTATAAGGAAAAGATTTCTTCAGCTGACACCTACACCCTTATGATCATTTGGGGAATAATCAGTGACTTTGACTATTCATGTATCTTAACAGCAGGCAGTGAAAAAGCAAAGGGGGTGAGAGGTAGATAGACATTGTTTTCTTCTCCAAAGAGCCAAAGTTTGCTCATGTGATGCATTCATCAAGTAGTTGGTTTACAACAGTGAGGCTCATTTTATGCATAATTCATGTCAAGAAAAGAAAAGAACTACATATTTTACAGGATATTATGTTCATCAAATAATTTGGCAATGTCTAATCAAGAGACAGGAGGAGAGAGAGAAATGACCCTTATGTTCAATTCTTTTTTTCTTAATAAAAAAGCAAAACACACAAAAGTCAGAAAATGCTGCAAAAGAAGGATAAAGGGCACAAAATAGCTGAAATTGGATGATGATGTGTAGGACTGAGACAGCATATTACATTCTGGGATCTCAAAGTCCTTTTCAGGCATCAATTCTACAAGACTCCTTGAAGAAGTATCATTATAAGCACTGCAGAGATAATCAAGTTGATAAGTAGAGCACCTATGACTCATATTTTAAGTTATACAGTAAGTCTTAGAAGAGCCAAACCTAGGATCTAAAAGCTCGTCTCTTTGGTAACTTTCTATAACTATTGCAGATGGAACCAAGGATTGGAAAGTCATTCTTCCCCTATGAAACCAGGTAACAATTTTGGGATTTACCCTAAATTGTTTTTGTTTTATTTTATTATTCTTTCCAAGATTCCTGAGGAAATTACACTTGTCAGGTAATTCTGGTTGCTGTGACAGGACATTAATTACTGGGTTGGGTTTGCTCCAGACAAATCTCAGCTATGGGCTTTCTCTTTCTTTTTCCAGAGCAAAGGATGTATATTGTCCACATGTCTTTCCTGGAAATGAGACCAAGTTTCTCCCTTGACCCAGATGACCAATATTTTCTCCATTTCTTCATGACTTTCTGTGTAGGAAGAATAAGCTTTCCCAGAGTGCCAAATACACACTCAATATCTCTTTCTTATCATTGACTTTCATTTCTAGGCATCCTTTCCCCTTGCACTCCTCCTCTGAAAGTTACTGAGTTTCTAAGTACCGTCTTTAAAATCTGCGAACTCTGTTCTACCCTCTGTATATTTTCTGTTTTCCAGATTTCAACCCCTTTGGACAAATGCAGCTTCAAGTTTGCTTATGTGTCAGCTACTTCAGGATATTTCCACTTGACTAGGAGCCAGGAAGGTTGAAGAGTCTTTTATAGTCATACTGGTGTCTGTTCCTGTTTAAGAGACTTCACAAACCAAACAGCATTAATAGGTAAAGCAAATCACCCATAACATTGCATTGACACCATTTTGCAGTCTGCAGTATTTTACAGGCTATTGTTCACTCAGCCCAGGCTTGCCGTAGGCTCATGATCTTGGCTGCCTGGAGAACACATTTCATCCTTCAAAGTTATCACCACTCTTCTTCTGCATGTCATTTGAGTCCGATGGAGACCAAAAGCCATATATCAGCTCTTCAGTGGTATCCCATTGAAAGTTCCCATGGCACTTCAGTCACTTAGGCATGATCTATGGTCTCAACAGTTAAAGATAATGACTTCAGGAATAATCTTTCATAGGTTTTATATTAAATGAGACTAAAGTGCAAGCAGGGTATTAAAGCACCTTGTTATTTGCAGAGTGCTTAGAGTAACCTTAAATATGGAGATGATCAAATTTCATGACCTTTATTTTTAATTTTTTTCTCTTTTTTCCTCTTATGTGTAAAAGTCTGGCATGTATGCATGTCTCATCTAGAAGGGTGGATACCCAGACATCCATAAGTGGTACATATGTTCGTATATACACAAACTGCACATTGTAGAGTGTGAGCAGCTCTGTCCTTTAAACTCTGCATAAAGAATAGTGCAGCCAACAAATTTGTATGGGTCCAGTTTCTTATCTTCCTTTGATTTCTAATCTATATTGCAGTGACCTGAGCTTCCAGCTCATGCAGGTACAAAATTTTTGGCAAATGAATAGACGTAGAGGCCTAGGGAGGGTTTCCGTGGGCTTTTGTGATAGTAGGATTGGGCCTCCATTTTTCAATTAGATGCAGAAATATTCTTTGCTCCCTCTCCTAATAGTGGTGATCTGCACCATTAAACAGTCACTGCATTGCATACCACTATTGACTGCATTTCAATCATGCTAGGGTAACTTATTTACAATTTACTTATTTGTAATTGCACTGGCTATGAATGCATCTGTGCATATGTGCACAGATGAACTATGCAGGTGATAACCTGAAAATAACCTGAGGACGAATTCCACAGATACGTAGATTTTAAGTTGTTGATTTTAGTGATCAAAATAAAGCTCTTTGAAAGCTGAAGTCCAAGTTATATTATTATTTTTTTAATAGGGAAAAATGCTAATTTTAATCTGCTTCCCCTCCTATATGGATGCAAAAGTATTAAATAATCTTCGTAGCTGTCTGATATAATGTCACAGGAAAAGCAAGGATGTATAGTGTGGTATATTGTACAACATTGTTTGCGTTTGATTCACTTTAAATAGAAGTTTCTGTGCAGCTGCTTGACTCTTTCATATGTTAGAAAGATTTCTGGCAAGTATAAAGGTGATTCAGTCAGAAAAAAAAAGGCAATTTACCCTGTGATTTTTCACAGGGAGCTCAATAGCAAAATGAATATTCGAAGTATAATGGAATATTCAGTGCAGTGCCAGCAATGTCAACCTTTGCTGCTCCACTGCTCAAATTTTCCCACACCGTATTTACAATTTCCTCCCTCTGCGCGCAGGGAACATCTTTCATGAATACCTACAAAGCCATGTCGCCTCTCCGTTCAAACCCCGCTTCGCCTCGCGCTGCGGTGACTTGTTAGAAACCCGCCCAGGGCACCTCTGCAGCCCCTTGCGAGTGCTCGGGGAACATGGCCTCTTCCTCTGGGCAAGTCACCCATATGACTTGAGGTGACGTCCTCACCTCCCCTCTTCACCACAGCCAATTTTGGCCTCTTGTTTTGCGCTTCCGTGAGAAGCCCCTTTGGGGCAGCACCATCTGCCGAGCATTGGATCTGCAGAAGCTGCAGAGAGCCCGGCCGGAGGAGTGAGACCTCAACACGGCACGTGCAAATAAATAGTAATATCCGTGGCCACAAGCACCGATGTGCTCTGACTCCTTAAGGCTGATGCTTGCGCCAGTTCAGGCTTCTGAAAACTACTAATATGGGCTGACATAACAAATTAACAACAAGGGAAGTTCACAGAAGGGCAATGCAGCCAAAGCGTGCCAAAGATATTAGCATTCATTTTGCAACCTTGTCTCCAGCTCGTGCAAAGTTGATGGTTGGAGGTTACGCTTTCATTAAAAATTGACAACATTTTAAATGCTAATCAAAGCCACTTGTCCTTTCTACCTCTATTTATCTTGCGGGGAGGGAATGGGGGGAGGAAGGAATTAAAAAAAAAAAAAAAGAGGGAAGGCGGGTGGGAAGAAAAGAGAAACAAAACATGAAAGGAACCTGACTTTGAAATGCAGCAAACAGGCTCTCCGTGCTCTCCCTCCCAGCTCCTGCGCGGGACAGATAAGAGCTGTGCAGGCGGCGTGTCCGAAGCTTGTGGGGCGGCACGGGGGACGCAGCGCCCCCGAAGCGCGCGATGCTGCACGCGGGCAGCTGTGCTGTGGAAAAATGCCCGGAGAGGAAGGAGGGAAAGGGAGGGAAGAGGGCAGAGTCCTCACAGGGTTTGTGAGAGAGGGGGTATTTATGGAACGGCAAATGTTCGATTGCATCTCTTCTTCCAAAATGCTTGAGGGAGCTCACTGGGAAGTAACGCTGCTGTTCTGGTGTGGCTGGGAAGGTACTGGGAGGAGGAAGCATGCTAACCTTTCAGGGGAAAACAAAAGAAAAAAAAACATTTCAAACTCTATTTATTTTAGATTGTTTTCATTTATAAAAACACTTAGAACCTTTTTGTTTCTCAGAAAGTAAATGCTAATCCCTGAAACCAACCCACAATAAATTTTGAAAGGTGCAGACAGACTTTCAGGGCTTGAACACAAAGCTCCCCTCACCACAAGAAGTCTTCAAATAAGCAAACATAAAAAGAAAAAATAATACAAACACCACAATAAAATCATAAATAATATCAATAAAATAAGCATATAAATATATAATAAATAAATGAGAGAGGCTTTTTTCCCTCCTTTCTGACCAGCTCCATCCCGCTGCCCTGCAGCAGTGGTGTAACACAATGACTGGCAGTGGAGCCGGCAGTGATTTGACTGATCCGATGTACAGTCAAGCTGCAATCTCACGTGTGCCCCCGAGAAATGAGTGAATTACTGCAAGACAGCAAAAATAAAAATGCTGTGGGCTAAACATATACATATATATATGTATTTTTCCCTGTAGTTTTTAGCAACATGCAAACCTTATTTTCAAATATGGCTGTGCATAACTATACTTTTAGCTCTTAGACAGGCTCCTAAATCCATGTGCCAAGACGAGCATTTATAAGTCACAGCAAAAGAGTTTGAAGTTCTTATCTGTACAAATCACTATTTTTCCTTCATTGTCAAAACAATCGTGCAAATTTGTGTAGGACAGGAGCCCCATCCTACAGTTTTACTTCATTTTTCCTGTAAAAGTTCAATAGATTGCTGTTAAATATTTAAGAAAACATAAATCAGATTTAAGCAAGATGAAAGGAAGAAATTTGTTAATATTTCTCTCTCATTTTCTTTTCCTCTTTATTTGTTTTTAAGAGACACATGACACCATTTTTCTTTTTTTTCATTTAAAAAAAAAAAAAAAAAAACCCTTGTCTTACAAATCAAATACAAGGCAAATCCCTTTTCAATCGGCCTTTTGTAAATTCCTCTTGCTTATTCCATCGGATCAAATATTCTTTATAACCTGTGCTGAAATATTTTTTCATGTTCCTAGTTGCTGTTAAACGCTATATCTCATACCCCAGAAGTGGCAGATTTTCAGCAGAAAGTTTATAAAGTGTTTCAAGATTTCCGTAGGATGCTATATGAAATAAAAGATGCTATTATTATGAAATCCTAGTCAGCCATGGAATTAGGATCCCAAAGCAGGGACAGAAATAAATATGCCCTTTAGAGGGAGAAGGTAGAAGAGAGGAAAAAAGGATCAAATTAATAATATTTCAGGCATTTTTTATTTTAAATTAAAATGCATGGTTTAGACCATATTTCAATTATCAGCTCAACATTACTCTTTAAGCAAATGACTAGAGTTAACGAGAGAGCTACTACATATTGAATACATTGATTTTCTGCTTGGTGTAAACTCTAAATAGCCGATTAGAAAGCTGTGAATCAGAAGGACTTAGTGTACCTAATATACCCAGCAATAAATTACAAGCTGAAAGCTGAACAAATCTTTGAAGGAGAAATGTATTCTATGCATGTGACTATGGAACTTAAATGCATAAATGTTAATGGCATACCTGCCCTATCTACCAATTTAAGAAATAGTGCACATTTTGATATGCATATCAAGCTAATGCAGAAAACTACTGAGCTTAAAGGTATAAAGATATCTCAGATTTATTTAAAGAAAAAATATTACTGTGAAATGAATACTTAATTGAACAGCTTCTAATAGAGGACTCATGGTGTGCTACCTTTTTTTCTCATTCCTCCTCATAACCACACAGCCTCAGCTGGTGTCATCCCCATGTAAACGAGAATACCCGGATTTTGAGCACTGCTTCACTGGACTACATGTGTCCTTGGAGTAAATGTGGTGAAGTCTGCATTTTTACCACAGTTGAGATTGGAAAGTGCAATTGATTGCAGAGATTGGGGCTCTATGAACAATGGATGAAGTGTGCAGAACAGGAGGGGAATTGCTGCCTTTTCTCAAAAGATGAGACACAGGTTTGTTGGTAGAAATAGACTGGTGATATGAATTGTTCTACTCAAGTCCCTTTCAGCTACCTGTCTGTTTGCCTTATTCTTACACTTGTCCTTATACTTACTTTAACTCTCTAGCTGTCCATCTACTTTAATTAGTTGTCTATCTGCACCTCATGGCCCTTCTTAATGGCTGTACCCTGTCTATCGGCTACATCTAGTTGTATTACATGTATCTGATCCTTGTGGAGGTTCAGGCCATCTATCATACACATACGGTACTTCTGCTGTGTCAATCAATGTCAACCTGAACTTCCTGCTTAATGTCTAAATGGATGTCTGTTAATATTTTTTTTAATTCCTTGGGACAGGATCCATTTTTTCACTTGGTGTATCCACATTACTTATCATAGTGGCCTATGTTCCTGACAGTGTTCTTCTTTTACTACCAAAGCTATCGTGTTTTAGTAGGAGTCTTCACAATAAGGACAAAAGCTTCAGCTGTCAAGACCTGCAGTGTTCTCAGCTCTCCTTCTGCAGTCTGAATATCACGGAGAAAGAACTAGGAAAGCATTTCCTGTTAACATACCACTAACTTCCAGCATTAATAAGCCTGGTTTGTAAACAGAACCATATTTTGAAATTTTTAGTTTATGCAGATAAATGTATAAAATTAGGGTTTTTTTCCCCCTAACTCTAGACTTCATTGTCTATGTCTTAGTAAGCTGTCCTCGGCAAAAAGAGAAGCAGAGGTTTCAGGAGGAGTTCCATTAGGATTATGTTAAGCATACAACTACGAACAAGATGATCCCCCTTGTGAAAGTGTATTTTTTACTTTCATTTCCTACAGAAAGAAGTTAGTGAACTGTCTGAGATTATTATCTATTTTCTGAACAAGTAAAATAGGACAGAGAAATTCCACATTTACTGTCCCATACTTAAATAAACATACAGGTGTTTAATCTTTCATGGATTGGATCTCTTAACTGTGATAGTCTAAAAACTCAAAGTATAAATGAAGGACCTAATCAATCAAAATTACATTTAATTACATTTTTCCTCTTTTTTTTTTTCTTTTTCTATCCACTGAAATGAATCCTGAATATCTCATCCTAGAAAGTATTAGAAATAGTGTGTATTTGGCTATATTAGGAAACTTATATTGGACTGTTTCTCTACAGATTTCCAAGGTATTTTAAAAATACCCTTGTTCTTTCAGGGATGGTGAGTTAATTAATATATGTTTGAGCATCTGTTTTCTTTTCCTATCTATAGAAATCTCAGATGATTCTGTATGACTAAGCTCCTCCTTTCAGGAGGAGAGTAAAGATTGATGTGGGGGCTTTTGGTTGCATTCTTAGTTTTATTTTGTTATAAAAATATCTGGTGCATCACTATTTGGGGTAGAAACTCAATATTTCCTTCACTGTACATTGTTTAAAAAAAAAAATCCTGAAGTTGGCCAGAAGTCGTATCGCTCTGCATATCGGAGGCCCAGACTGAAAGGCAATGCCATGAGGGGGATCCTGAAAGGAAGATAGAAATGTCTTCCAAAAGCAGGGAAGACCCTCCACGAGCCATTCATTTCCTAGGAGAAACATCCAGGGACTCAAGCAAAAGAGAAGATATGCAGGTAGCTTGTAAAGAAGGAGACATTGAGTTAAATTGAGGGTTGGCAGCTTCTTGTATATACTGTTCCCAGTATATACAATACTATTTTTTAGCCTTAGTATATATTTTGCCGTAATTCATAGCTTGAAACCTTTAAGGAGGATCCGTCTGAATCCAACTTAGATGTAATGTAGGTAGCACAGTGCATACAAAATCTTTCTTTGAGGCAATAGCTACCATCAGTGAAACAGGAGGCCCGTGTTTGAAATATTGCAGGTCAATAACAGTCTATTTGAAGGAGATCTGTGAGCAACAGATTGTGTGGACATGTTTAGTTACAAGGGGAGAGTCATTTAAGAAGATGCATCTCAACGTTGCTGGTCTCTGCTGTGTCCTTTTACTGAAGAGTAGGACTTACCTGTATTCTGGTTTAGGTAGGGGCTATTTAACTGTGTGGCTTGTGGAGTAGCAGGCTAAGGCTTGGGCCAGAGAAAGCTGTATAGCTCTAGCTGGTAATGATGAAGAGCCCCATGTTGAGTAAATGTTTGATTCCTGGCATAGAAAGGATACATCAACCCTTTTTCTCTTTTGTTTGCTAGCCTAGCTTTGGAAAAACAAAACATACACCTTAACTTGTACTTAGATTGTAACAGCTTTGTACAGCAATAAAAATATTGATACATGGGCTACACTGGCTGAGGTCTCCTATGGGTCATAGCTTGAATAAAGAAGAAGAGAAGCAAGAAGGCAGAATTAACTCTGCAAAGTCTCTCCTTCCTCTCCTATACTAAAATTGGCTGCTCCAAAGACAAACTCGGATCCTGTGTGTTTTATCTAATGAATCCACTTTCCAGTGGCAGCAACCAAAGCTTCAGAGGTGCAGCTTTTTGGAGAAGGGCTGCTGAGGGGGAAAGAAGGGAGAGAAAAAGGGGTGTAAAAGAACCCTTTCTGCTCACATTCACAACAGGCAATGATTTACCATGGTTCCATAATGTGTAATCAAGATGTAAGCACAAAAAACCACTGATGAAATATCGTCACAAAAGTCACAGACTGGATAATCTGTATCATTTACCCAGTACTGCTGACCAGTAGTTCATCATGAGTATCACAAGATTAATGTTGGACAAAATAATAATCATAACAATTAAAAAAAAAAAAAGAGTAAAAAAGAATAACTGATCTGAGATCAGTTAACACACAATACGGTGATTCATTGAAATTCTGCATGTTATGAGAAAATACCGAAGCAGAGCAAATCTGGTTGTTGTTGTTTCAAATGCTCTGCAGCATGCCTAATAAAAATGCTTTGCAAAAATATATTGCATTAATTTCAAATTTCTGTAATTAAAATTGCTTATTCTAAAAGGAGTAAAATTCTTTGGCGTTCTGAATAGTAGGTTATGTAATTAATAATGAGGCATGCTTCCTGGAACACTTATTAGGGGGATGAAATACAAATATCTTGTAGATTAGCTTCTGCCAAAGCCAAAGAAATAAATACAATTTATGTAGTCACATTCTGCTTCGTCTGAGGTCCTTGATCACTGAATTGCACCTACTTCCAGCTCAGGAGAACGGGCCTATTATCCTGTGTTAGGATCTATTGCATTTCACCTCTATCCGCCTGCCATCAAAAGGTAGCAAAGAAGCAAGCTAAATCTTTGTTAGTAAGTAGTGTGCAACAGGAGTGTGTGCACATAAAGAAAAAGCAGCTGGTGTAGGGGACCATATGAGCACTGTGTAGGCATTACCAGTGGTTGCATCAGATTAGGTCCAATCATATCCTGTGGATCAATCTACTATTAAAGTTTGAGGCATAAGAGTAAAGCACATCCTGGTTCATCATGCTGCAGGCATCATATTCATGTGCTCTGAGGCTGCTCTGCGACACAAACCTAGGAATGGTGCATGGGGATGACAGTAAGATTCACTCCAATTTGAACTCTTGATTTGAAGAAAAATGCTATTTTAGGTGCACTCTGAATGGTTCATATCACTAGCTCAGAGCCATGCCAATCAGTACCAGAACTCACGCAGAAAGCTGTCTCCAGCCTGCTCAGAAACTGAATAATAGCATGGACAGTGGATGTGTAGTAAATAATACCTGTCTTTTCAAAGTGAATTAATCCTGACCTTAATATTTTTGCAAAGTGGGCTACCGGTACCATATTCAGTTAATATATATAACTGTAGAAGCACAGGTGAAAAGACAGCAAGCAATTCCATCAGGTCACCTACTACATGCTCTACCTCAGGGCAGAATGTGCAACACTCAAATAATTCCTGAAAGGTGATTTTATAACTCATTGTAATTTGTTTTGGTTATTATCAAACCCACAGTATATCTTACCAAAAGTAGTGCTAATGTAATCCTCTTTAGCTAAAGCTGCCTCTATACATTGAGATGTGCAGGGTATTTATTAGTGCACTTTTATGTAAGNATGGCTCTGCACATCGGAAGCCTAGACTGAAAGGCAATACCATGAGAGGGATCTTGGAAGGATGATAGAAATGTCTTCCTAAAGCAGTGAAGACCCTCTATGAACCATTCATTTCCTAGGAGGAACATCCAAGAACTCAAGGGAAAGAGAAGACATGCAGGTAGCTTGTAAAGAAGGAGACATTGAGTTAAACTGAGGATTGGCAGCTTCTTGTGGATCAGGTAAATGTTCCCAATATTTACAATATTATTTTTTAGCCTTAGTATATATTTTACCTTAATTCCTAACTTAAACTCTTTAAGGAGGATCCTTAAATCCATTTTAGATGTAATGTAGGTAGCATAGGGCATACAAAATCTTTCTTTGAGGCAATAGCTGCCATCAGTGAAGCATGAGGCATGTGTGTGAAATATTGCAGGTCAATAACAGTCTATTTGAAGGTGATCTGTGAGCAACAGATTGTGTGGACATGTTTAGTTACAAGGGGAAAGTTGTTTAAGAAGATGCATCTCAACATTGCTGGTCTCTGCTCTGTCATCCTTTTACTTAAAGCTTATCTGTATTCTGATTTAGGTAGGGAATATTTAACTGTGAGGCTTGTGGAGCAGCAGGCTAAGGCTTGGACCAAAGGAAGCCATATAGCTCTACCCGGTAATGATGAGAAGCTCCATATTGAGTGAATGTTTGATTCCTGGAATAGAAAGGATACATCAAACCTTTTTCTCTTTGGTTTGCTAGCCTAGCTTTGGAAAACCAAAAAGTACACCTTAATTTGTACTTAGATTGTAACAGCTTTGTACAGCAATAAAAATATTGATAGTATCATGGACTACACTGACTGAGCTCTCCTATGGGTCATGGCTTGAATAAACAAGAAGGGAAGAAGCAAGAAGGCAGAGTTGGCTCTGCAAAGTCTCTCCTTCCTCTCCCATATTGAAATTGGCTGCTCCAGAGACAAACTCTGATCCTGTGTATTTATCTGATGAAGCCACTTTCCAGTAGCAGCAATCAAAGTTTCAGAGGTGTAGCTTTTTGGAGAAGGGCTGCTGAGGGGGAAAGGAGAAGGGAGACAAAAAGGAGTGTAAGAACCCTCTTTGCTCACATTCACAGCAGGCAATGATTTACCATGGGTTAATAATGTGTGACCAAGATATAAACACAGATAACCACTGATTGTCACAAGAGCCACAGAATCATTTATCCAGTACCGCTGACCAGTAGTTCATCATGATTTTTACAAGACTAATGTTGGACAAAATAATAATAATAATAATGATAATAATAATAATAATAAAGAGTAAGAAGAAATAATTGTAAATCTGAGATCAATTAACATGATACAGTGCTTCATTGTAATTCTGCATGTTTAGAGAAAATACCAAAGCAGAGTAAATCTGGTTGGTGTTATTTCAAATGCTCTACAACATGCCTAATAAAAATGCTTTGCAAAAATATATTGCATTAATTCCAAATTTCTGTAATTAAAATATGTTTATTCTAAAAGGAGTAAAATTCTTTGGAGTTCTGAATAGTAGGTTATGTAATTAATAATGAGGCATGTTTTCTGGAACACTTATTAAGAGGATGAAATACAAATGTCTTGTATATTAGCTTCTTCCAAAGCCAAAGAAATAAATACAATTTATGTAGTCACATTCTGCTTCCTCTGAGGTCCTTGATCACTGAATTGCACTTACTTCCAGCTCAGGAGAACAGGCTTATTATCATGTCTTAGGATGTATTGCATTTCACCTCCATCCTCCTGACATCAAAAGGCAGCAAAGCAGCAAGTTAAATCTGCATTAGCAAGTAGCATGCAATAGGAGTGTGTGCACATAAAGAAAAAGCAGCTGATGTGGGGGACCATATGAGCACTTTGTAGGCATTATGGGTGGTTGCATCAGATTAGGATCAATCTACTACTAAAGTCTGAGGCATGGTAGTAGCGCACATCCTGGTACANCTACTTCCAGCTCAGGAGAACGGGCCTATTATCCTGTGTTAGGATCTATTGCATTTCACCTCTATCCGCCTGCCATCAAAAGGTAGCAAAGAAGCAAGCTAAATCTTTGTTAGTAAGTAGTGTGCAACAGGAGTGTGTGCACATAAAGAAAAAGCAGCTGGTGTAGGGGACCATATGAGCACTGTGTAGGCATTACCAGTGGTTGCATCAGATTAGGTCCAATCATATCCTGTGGATCAATCTACTATTAAAGTTTGAGGCATAAGAGTAAAGCACATCCTGGTTCATCATGCTGCAGGCATCATATTCATGTGCTCTGAGGCTGCNGCAAAGTGGGCTACTGGTACCATATTCAGGTAATATATATAACTGTGGAAGCACAGGAGAAAAGACAGCAAGCAATTACATCAGTGTGGGAACATATCTAAGGGACAGAGGCTTTCCCATGGGAAGCGACTACGAAGAGCTGAGCTAAAGAAGATAGTGGATACTCCCTGATCTGAAGAAATGTAATCCTGGAAGGTCCTTGAACAGCAAGCATGAGAAAGGTGGGCGAGACGGAGTTGTAATTAAACTTGTCAGTGNTGCAAAGTGGGCTACCGGTACCATATTCAGTTAATATATATAACTGTAGAAGCACAGGTGAAAAGACAGCAAGCAATTCCATCAGGTCACCTACTACATGCTCTACCTCAGGGCAGAATGTGCAACACTCAAATAATTCCTGAAAGGTGATTTTATAACTCATTGTAATTTGTTTTGGTTATTATCAAACCCACAGTATATCTTACCAAAAGTAGTGCTAATGTAATCCTCTTTAGCTAAAGCTGCCTCTATACATTGAGATGTGCAGGGTATTTATTAGTGCACTTTTATGTAAGGTGAGTCTGGACACCCTTCACACTAGATATGGTTACATTCATGGTGGTAGGTAGCTTTTAACTTATCCAGATGGAAGATGACATATATATGTAATCTTCTCTTATTTTGTTCTGACACAACAGGATTTAAAAGAAGGACAAGAGCAGAGTTATATGAAACATATTCTGAGATGCCACATAATGCAGAAAAGAATGAAATCTTTCTATGAAATTGTTAAACCATTATACAGAATTTTATAGAAAATAGTATCCTTGCAATGTAATACTATATATTGGTTCTGAAAATCCTGTAGCAAGTTTATCATGCTCTGTTACATTTTATAGGCTTTTTCCATAGAGCCATGTGTAACACAATCAAGACAGAATACCCTTTGGGGGGAGTTTACTTTTACTATAACCTTATTATTAAACATAAAGCAAGATATGCCACAGACAACCATGAGGCGGTAGGATTTTCATAGTGGTGGTGGTAGGAAGGCCTTCCTTTTTATGTAGTTTCTGTGCTTGTAGAATATATTTGTCTCATGTTCCTAATGATTTATCTTCTAAATATTATTATTTTTGTGTGAAGGCTGTTTCTCATGCATTCCTGTGACTCTACCAGCTTTCAAACAAACAGAAAGAAGCAAAGCACAACTAATGATAAATCACAAGAGTTCATTACTTTATGTGCATCTGACTGAAAATTACATAATCCATTCTTGTATAAATAGAATTTAAGACTGATTTCTATTATGATTGCCTGTTTTGAAAGCCTAAATAAGAGAGGTCATAGAAATTCAACCTAATACTTTATGCTTCATGCTCAAGAATTCTTATTGAAAAAGAGTGTATTTACAAGAAAGAAGTCCATTAGTTATATATTTTAAATAAATATGCTGAAGAATTTACCACATCCTTTAGTAAATTGAACCAATGATTAATCACATAGGCTATTATGCATCTTTATAATTTACTATTTTGCAACATAAACCTCCAGCCAATTAATCTTTTAGATATAAGAGGCAGATACATTATAGTTGATCTTAAAGCTGATGGATCAAATTCACTGCTTGCATAAGAGAATATAATTCCACTGGAATTAATTCAGTTATAATTGAGCTAGAAGGATCAGAGATCAGGGAACCTGTTATGGTAAGGTGTCTATCTCTAGATATAGGTATAAAGGTATCTGCTTCTTCCTTTAATGCATCCAAGAAACCAGTTGCCAGGAATAAAAAATATACATTAATTAACCATAAATTTCCTCGGAAGTTTGTAATCAGAATTCACATTCTAGTGTTTGTATGCGATATACTGCATAGGATGAATCTCCTGTAGTCTAAACTAAAGGTTAGCTCATGGAAATAAACTGGTTAATAGTGACTAAATCTATGCAGATACTTCAAAGTTCAAACAATTTTTAGCACAGCTAATGTTGTAGATTTCTGGAGTACTGTGTTAAACTCCAATTGCAGAAATGCTGGCGTTCTCAGGAGTGAAAAAATACATAAATGTGCAAGGGGAATTAAGCAAGCTCCCAAAGCAGGGTGGTAGTGGTGCCCCTTTTATGTTTTGGAACAGGATGGGATACTCTCTGGTTCACAGGATTTTCTAGACGGGTAAAGAGGGCACTTAAGAGTCAGGCTGATTGTCGCCCAGGCACTCCTATCTGTACTGGAACTGCTAATAGGTCTGAAATGACAGTACATTCTTCTTCCAGGGAAAATTAGGTAGAGCAGTGGCAGATTTCTGCTTCTTATACAGAAAGTTTTAAACTGGATGCTCTTCAGGAAGGAAGGGATTTTATGACCTTCTCATTGTCTGAAGAATGCCAGAAGCTTTTCAAAGTAATAGTAACCCCTGTAAAAGAATGTCTGAATTAAACCGAGCTTTTATTGTGTCCAACATAGTCACTTTCTGTACTTTCTGCTACAGGAAAAAAAAAAAAAAAAAAAAGCAGCAGCAAGCAATATGTTGCAAGAAGGAATTCATCTGCTGTATTCATCTGATATTGAACATTCAGGCAACAAATTAAATATGGGAGAGGGGTAAGCAAGGAACCAGGATTAAACCCTCCAAATGATAGATGTTTTATGTATGTTTTATATATCTATGTATATATATGTATACATGTATTTGTATATAGGTATGTATAGGTGTATAGATTTTTTTTCTCCAAATGGCTGTTGCAAAGAGAATTCTGAACATGTTTGTCCATGAGGCTCAGCCTCAGAAGAGCCTCTGCTCTTGTTTGCACTGGTTGCTGCAGAAAGAGTTAGAAATACTAAAACAATTTCAAAATGGTTTGTCCTGAGCTAAATGGCATGGTATGGCATCTCAGGAAAAAAAATAATAAAATCTAGATCATGGAAAAGGTATAGTTTTAACTGAAGACCAATGGAAACTGCTGGCACACCTTTGCAGTGTTAACCTCGGTCCTGCACCATGGTGCCCGCAGCTCTGGACAAAGTGGCTGCAGGTCCACGTCAGTGTCTTTATCACTGTTAGCCCCAGGTAAAACATCAGGTTTGAGTTAATTTCAGTCCAGGGCTTTTAGCCAACCCTGGGGAAGCCTGTGAACATCAATGAACTTTGTTTGTGACATTGTCTTTACACGTGTTAAAACAGTGCCCGTTGACTCGACCATAGTTCTGTTATGACAGTCCCTGCACTGGACTCCCAGTATAATGCTCCAGGTCCCTTACTCTAATCACAAGCTTATAAAATTTAGCGGATGCTTCTGAAATGGCTTCTCTGTGTATTGAATGTCACTATTTCACTGCAGATGTTCCTGATTTATACATTGGTGGAATTTATTGTTGTTGTTGTTGTTAGAGTGACCTTGTATGAAATTTTGATCCATCATACTGAAAGCTAGATTGCAAAATGCAGCAGTGAGTACACCCTCCTGCATAGAAAGTCAAATGTGTTCTTGAAAAGTACAATGTACATCGAATGAGCCTGGGGAACTTCCCAGCCTCTTCTTGCTTGGGTTTGTCATCTAGCAGGTTCAGCCCCAACTCACAGACTCACAGAATGGTTGAATTTGGAAGGGACCTCTAGAGATCATCTAGTCCAACCCCCTGCTCCAGCAGGGACACCCAGAGCATGTGGCACAGGGCGGCATCCAGGCAGGTTTGGAAGAGCTCCAGAAATGGAGCCTCCACAGCCTCTCTGGGCCATGACCGAGAAGAGTTTGGCCGCATCCTCCCTACATTCTCCCCTTATACATATTGATGTATGTAACATATATAAGTATGTATACTTATACATATTGATTAGATCCCCTCTCAGTATTCTCTTTTCCAGACTAAACAGCCCCAGCTCACTTACTTAGTCTTTCCCCATAAGATACATGTTTGATTCCCTTAATCCTTTATTTGTTGCTCTCCGCTGGCCCCTCTCTAGAAGCTCCACGTCCCTCTTGTACTGAGGAGACCAGAACTGCCCCCAGTACTCCAGGTGCCTCCCCAGAGCTGAGCAGAGGGGCAGGATCCCTTCCCTCGCCCTCTGGCAATGCTCCTCCTGATGCAACCAGGAGCCCATTGACCGGCAGGAAGTTGCCTCTGTCTTCTAAAACTGGAGTAAGATGTATCAAAGAAGCCACATTATGCCTGCATTCCTGAATACCTATATTATTTGTTTACATGGCGTGAGTACAACTGCAGCTTTAATATTGTGTCCAGTTTTCATGGCCAAAATCCTAAACAGCATTGGAAACCAGGCTCCCTTCTGTGGGAGGACACATCTGATTTGTGAAACTTCACACAAGCTTGATCTTGATTCCTTCTATTTAGTTGTCAAAAGGTTTGCAAGACAATACAGGAATTTTGACCTTCAAAACAAACAAAGCCTGGGAAAAGAAACAACAAACTCCATTGTTTATCATACTTCTACAGAGGTAACTGGTTTCTCTTCTCCCTTCCTCATTTATTTTCCATCTAAGCAGCTCTGATACTTTTGTATTACCATTTGCTTTCTACATGGCATAAAATTAAAATAACAGAAGCACTAATAGATATCAAAGAAATTATTCAGCTTAGCAAATTATTTCTATACACTAGGTCAAAGAAAGGTCTTTCTGAAATCCCTTTACCATTTGTTTCTAAACACTGAAAAATAGCATTACAAAAGATTTGGGCCTCTACTGTTCCCTTGAACTACCTGTCTGAGCAAGGCAACCAAGAGCTGTTTGCACCTCTCCAGTTTTCTAGTTCACATCCTGGCACCTACCTCAGTTTCTTAAATGGATTTTGGATCTTCCAAGCAGAGATCCTTGCAGGACTGAAGATTTACCCTTTCCATTTATTGGACTTGAATGGTTAAAAGATCGAGGAGGTTTCTTGTGTGGGGTATATGTGCTGGAAAGGGTTGAAATCTGCCTCTGAAAGAGGTGCTTGTGTGGTTTGGGCACTTTCAGTCTTAGAAAATTAGGATAAATCATTGCTCTAGACATATTATCTAGTTGAAGCATGTCAGTTAGCTTTTTCGAGAGCTCACACATGGAAATTGCAGGCACAGAGAAGTTCCAGTGGCCAGATCAGCAGGGAATACTACTTTCCTCCCATTCTATGACAAAGCATATAACCATCCCATTGCATTAAATCAGACTGGGAACATCCAGGCCTGCTGCATCCTGTAAGTTTTTGAGCAGCAGATGCAGAATCAAATGGTCCATTGGTTTGTGGCTGACAGTCAGGTCCGCTGTGGAGGCCAACCATTTCAACAGTGTTCCTGAGAAGTTTTGTAAAGCTTGATTCTTAATAGATATCTCTCAATGTAACCGAGCTGCAAAGCTAAGTTTTAGAGAGGTAACAACGTACTTGTACTAATGATCTGACTGTTTTATTTCATTCCACTACATTTGAAAAGTCCTTGGTGGGATCATTTAGCCGTGTCGGTACTGAAAAGTTTATATACATTAAATAGTTCTACATTAAAAAGACATGTTTTTCGGTATTCACACTTCAAGAAATATGTTGAGAAATATGAATGTAATTTCATTTTGCTTTGCTGTTTCTAAAGAAACACTCTGGTTCAATCAAAGCAATTGAACTTGCAACAGTAATTAATTCAAGGAAATCCTATGGTAGTGCTTTGCATGAGGTCAAACTGGAAGATCATATTAGCCCCTCCTGGACCTTAGGTCTATGAATCTCTGAAAGAATCAGATGAGATGCCTGCTTTACAACCCACAAAATCAGTGGCAAAATGAGGAACATATAAAGAGAATATATTTACACATGCATATGTGTATAAATATAAATATATTTATACACACTGGGTAACACATTATAATTTTAAGTGAATATCATATATATCATATTACATTTTACACTAAACTTTTTATGTATCCATACATAATTTGCTTCTCAAATAGTGGTCTGCCATCCAGAATGGATGACCACATATATTTGCAAGAAAATTATGAGGTTACCACATTTTTTTGAATGAAAAATAGAGCATAATCTTGTAAATATTGTTAGGAATTATTTCTGCCAAACTTATGTGTATATATTTTCTCATTTCTCTCTTGACCTGATGGAATAATTCTGTTAATAAAATCTTTAGATCTTTGACTTAGAACTCTATTTTGACTTTAATTTCTCAAAGACAATGAAGCCATAATATGCACATGGGCTGCCTCTTTCACACGAGTGCATGTGAAACTAGAGTATCTCTCAACATTTTCCTGCCTCAAACCTGAGAGTCTTCCTCCATGCGGCTTTTCTTCCTCCATGGGAGTACCAAGAGAAATTCCCACCCTTGGTGACTCATTTCCCCACCATCCCTACAGTTCATTATCTGCTCAACTGTGCCGCCACTGCTCTTCAGGCTGCAAAGCAGGTTGCCAAAAAAAGTTTGCATTAAAAATAAATAAGTGGTGACTGCTGCTCTGCAGATACAAACTGTGCATGAGGAACATTTCGCTGTCCATAATAACCCCTATTTTTTTCAGTTCCTAGCATTTCAGTGATTCAGTTTCCATGGTCCCTCAGGCACATACCATTTGCTACAATTCCGAAGAAAATACATTATGGCAGAGGAAAGAGCATGTTTCTAGGGCAGCAAATATATTTAGTTGTTTTGTGGGGTGATATTGTGTTTGTGTGTTTGTTTTTTTTTTTTTTTTTAAGAACTTACACATGGTGTTGACTTCTTCCATATTTATCCTTACAGAACTATTTTTTTTCTTTACTATTCCAATTATCTCTTTTCACATCCTAGCAAATATCAAATATCTCCCTTTGTTTTCTTTTGTTTCTTTTTTTTTTTCTTTCCTTGACCCACTCTGGGAAATAAAGAAACATTTGGTTCTTGAAACCAAAGAAAGCTTTAAGAAATTCTTACATGTGAACTGAACACTTACTATTAGCATGTACACTAACTGAAGTAATTATGACAATAGGACTCATTACTGTTGTAACATAACAACCCAAGGCAAATTTCCTTAACATATTGTGAAGATTTCTCATTAAACAATTTTTTAACATAGAAGATACTGAACAGGCTTGGGAACTTACACAATTTATTGACACTTGTTCCTTCCCTCTTGTCTAGACCCAACACCACTAGGGTACCTGAAATACTTACATTATTTCTATAAGCCAATTTCTTTGTGGTGTTTCCAATCTACAAATGCAACATATATGTTTTTATCCCTTAATACACACA
The DNA here is from genome assembly GCA_013389825.1 of Crypturellus undulatus. Taxonomy (NCBI): domain Eukaryota; kingdom Metazoa; phylum Chordata; class Aves; order Tinamiformes; family Tinamidae; genus Crypturellus; species Crypturellus undulatus. Next base: position 20,467 of record VWPW01010101.1, read on the forward strand.
CAAGGTCATGATAGCATGGCTTACCACATGAGTTGGTAAATAGTAAAACACATAGTAAATCACAATTTGTATCTCCATATCCTGAAACAAACAGCAGTTTTATGCAAAAACATAGGCCTGAGAGAAAATAGCTTAAACTAATGTTCTTCACCTCACATTTGCAACGTGCTCACTTTACCAATGGTCAGTTAGTGCAGCAATATGCTGTAACACATTAAGCATCAGTGGCAAAGTTGGGATAGAATATGTACATTTATGTTAACTGTAGTTCAGGCAAGAGCTGTAGAAGTTTATTCTGAATTCTTTAGGAGACGATAAGTAACGTGTAAAAGCGTTTCAAAATTAATTTTTAATAAATGTGTTTTTTATTTTGACTTCTTGCCTTTTCTCAGTTTTGTTAGGGCCTGGCAAAGTAGGAAATTCATGATGAGTGGTAGTACTGACTTTTTGTTATGTTTTCACACTTTAATCAAAAGCCAGAAATGAGAGGATAAAATTATACCTTTTTTTTTTCCTTGAAGATTATGCATATTTTATCTTGTATGCTCAGACTCCTAAAATAATGCTGGACAAGGCTGAAGTTTGAAATAAGGCCCAATGAATTCAGTGAAAACTCCAGTCCTGAATTAGCTAGCCAAATCCTTTTCCTTAAAGAAAGGAATACATAGTTAAAAATGTGATTCTCAGAAGTGAGAAAACAGAGATACAGCTGAGGTCATCAACACACAAAAGCTCTAAGGTCTCTTTAGGGGAATTTTCCTCTATGCCTCTGCTGAGGAGAACCTTTAGTTTCGCTTATTTATTTAACTCTTACTCAGAGTTTTCAGACGGTCAGTTTCAATGAACTACACACCAGGGTTTATCACTTTATTCTCATAAAGAGAAATAAGAACATGCTCTTTGCCAGTCCATTGCCTGCCGTGGATCATCATGCTGGAGATCTGTAAGTCTTGGTTTCAAAATCTTCCTTACCTAAAATAGATCTAAATTTCCATGCAGGTAGTACTGATCCAGAAGATCTATGGATATTGGGGCTTTTCTTCATGTGATCCCTTGCAGAGGTTTGGCATTGGAAGCAATTTGTGGTCAATTCGCTGAGAAAGCAAGGCAAAGGTGAGCTAATACAGAAATCAGGACTTACTCAAGAAGAATGGATGTTCAAGGTCAATTTATAAACTGAGAAGCTTTATAAGCTTGGATACTGAGCTGCTTGTACCTAGCATTATTTTGTTCATGCTTAGAGAAGTAGGCATGATAGTTAAGCAAATTCATTGATTCCTAAGGAGTTTAATCATTGGTGAGAAGTGATTTTGAGTGTCTAGAGTTTGTAGATAGGAGTCAGCTGTGGCTGCTAGAAACAGAAATATATTACAGATGTAGTCTTTATTCTCTTTGTAGAACCACTTCCATTGTTTACTCCAACAAAAGATTTAGTCTCACTTAGTATGTCGACCCTCTAAGGCAGGGAAGACTTTTTTCCAGGAGTCATGATGCAAAAAAAAAAAAAAAAAT
>VWPW01010104.1:0-21630 GCA_013389825.1 Crypturellus undulatus
TTTAAAGCAAACTGCAGAGGATTTTGCAGGCTTTTTGCTCATTCTTCGCATCTGCAAAATGCCACTTTTGTGGTTTATATCAGTCATAACGCTACCATATAATGTGTTCTGGGCCCAACTGGCCCTTATTTAGAGATCAGGAAGTAATGAAGGTGCAGGGCAATGGTATCCGTGCAACTGCTGAAAAATTTCAGCTCTGGCTCTCAATTTGCCGGCGAGAGCACAGACCCCATGAAGGGAAGAATGGTGGCTTAACTCATTCCTCCAAAATGGGGCATCTCCAGACCCCACACTCAGAGCAGGCGAATGGGAAGCTGGTTTGCCCGACTTCAAAGAAACTCCAAGGAGCACCCTGGCTCCTGGCGTGTCCCCGTGGAACCAAGGCTTGTTTTGCAGCTGACTCCCTGCACCTGGGCCGGACTCGCTGGGGACACGAGGCCTGCCTGAGCTTTTCCTCTGCTTCCTGCTGAACTTCCCAAGACACCTGAGGAAGCAAAATGCCCACTCTCTGCTCAGGCTACTTGGCCTGATTGGATTAGCAGGGGTGATTGGATTAGCTGCTAATGAGTAGTTGTCACTTGAGCTATTGCATAGCTCCCTGGGTGTTGCTGAACCAGCATGTGCTGTCAGCCCCCAGCATTAACACCCCAAAGCGCAACTTGGCTAGTGATTTTGGGGCAGGCGGGCAGGCAGGATTAAGAGAGGTGCAAAACGATGCACAACTACAATTTTAGAGGGGTGCAGGGAGCTGTCTGTGCAGAGCAGCAGGTTGCACAATAAGCCTGAGTAAGGAAAGGTAACCTAGAGCATGACATTGCATATTGCTGCATATTGGACATTAATATGTTTGGAAGAAAACGATGTAATACACAGAAACTAGTGCATTTCCTGGAGTTCTGGGGTTTGGGGAATCCTTTGGATTCTTTTTTTTATTGGATTTCTCAAAAGCTACATGAGCAGCCTAACCACATCTTCCCTGTAATTCAGCTCATTCTGATGGTGATTCAATTGAAAAAACAAAATCTCTAGCTGAAGGGGGGAATCAGCGTGTTGTATGTGTGCATTGCGAGAAGCCGCGCACATGCGCTCACACGCTCACTCATCTTGTATAAGGTACGAACACTTAAATCTGGTAATTAGCGTGACAGATAAGATTAGGGGGAACTGCTAGATAGATACAGTGGATATATTTTTCTGGAACTTTTTTTTTCTCTCTCTCCACATTTCTAACACCTTTTTTTTTTTCACAGTTTCAATACGTTTTTCACTCTGCCTCATTTTTCACCCTACTAGTTTTTACTCTTTTACCTTCTTCCCCCGTCACACTCTGCTCCTTTGTTTGCTGCCTCTCTTAATCAGAACATGAACTCAATAGCGTCAGAGATTGAGCAGAGATTTTCAAACCCAGGATGTTTTAGTGGCTCTGAAATTAGGCAAAAACAATTGCCCTCACCATCTCTACTCATGAGGAGATCTAGTAGATTTTACAGCATAACAAGCCCCAAAGCTCTTTCCCCAGCATCAGTTTGAGTCAGTATTCATTAGGAGGCAGGGCTGCTTTTCTCAAATTGTTCATGTTATGGCTCAATGCATAGATTTCATATTCCCATACCCTCTCCTCTCCCGTACGGTGTGAGCTGTACACAGAACACCCTCGTGGATTTGTCGGAGTTCAGATGTGTGTTTAGATGGGGAGAGGATTAATGCAGTCCTGGTTCCCCCACCAAGGGCAGGCACTACCCTGTGGCGACCTGGGTGCTTGGCTGCTTTGTCATCTTGGCCAGATAACCCCCTCCCACCGCTTGTTAAACTGAAGAAACAAAGTCACATTTCAGCCCTCTCTTCTGCTTATCAGATGCACACACAAATTCCAGGTCTGCATGATTGCCTTGCTGAGGAAGGGACCTTTGGTGCAAACTGATAAGGGTTTGGCCCATTTGAGGAGCGCCACGGAGCCGAGATAAGGTCAGGAGGGGGAACAGAACATAAACACCACGGTTACTGTTTCTGCAGCACTATTTGCCCAGATTAATACAATTTGTGAAATGACAATCCCTGTGGTGCCTTTGTCCCTGCAAACGTTTGCTTTTTGGATTAAGCCTCATTTGATTTTATTTTCTGTTTCTTTCCCTGGGAGCCTCAAGCTTGTCTCTGAGCCCCATCGATGGACCCGGCGACTCTTTGTGCTGTTCCTTCCTCACCAAGGTGGAACAGGGAGAACTTCTTTTCCCTACGGTTCTCCTGCCATCCTAGAGCAGAGGAGCAGCAAAGGGGGGGATGGGGAGATGGCCTTTCTCCGGCAGATAACGGTGGCTTTCGCAGCTCTGTCTCTGGCTGTGGGAACTGGAAGAAAAGACCCCAACAACCTGCTGTTCTCCTCTTCCTCTTTACATATTTATATGTATGTTTTTAAATAAAGCATATGTATAAAACGTAACTGTATAAATATGGACCCATTTTAGTCACAGTCTGATAAAGTGTAGGAATTTCTTCTCAGAAAGCAGCATCCTGAATTAGTGCCTTGAAACTCTGAAAATGTTGCTAGGACCATCACACCCTGTGTCTGGGAGAGCTATTTTCCCCTTCCGCTGTCCCGTACAAAAGTCTAGGCTGGAAATATCTGATCTTGTGATATGAGTGCTTGTATCTGTCTGTCTGTCCCCTCTTCTGCTTCCTTTCTGGTGTTTCCCCAGTTTGATGCACCGTTTAAAATCAATCCTTATTCCTGTTATCTCTATCTTACTCCCCTGGATAGCTGGACTCATCTTCGCTCAGGTCTCTTCCACCGTGCTGGATACCCTATAGTAGTGGTAGGATCACCAAAGATGCCAGGGGGAGAAATAAAAGGCGGCGGAGCCCCGCGCAGTCAGGGCTCACCAGCAGTGGGGAGAGGAGCAGGACGGTGGTTTATTCCTATTAACCCTCTCTTGCGGGCAGCACTGACAGAGTTCACCTCAGAGAGCGGCACTGGAGAGGGGAGCCTGCGTGCGTGGGCGCAGGGTGGGCAAGGATGTCTGGGCTGTTGCACCTCTCCAGCGCTGTTGTTTGGAACAGCACAACCAGGTAAATGCCGTGATAGACTAGACTGCATCGCCAAGATAGCATTACTAATTTGATTATGTCGCTGTGACATTATTAACCCACTCAACCATCCTTTGGATGCTTCGCTGCATCCTGAGCTGTGCATTGCTTTTCCTTCCCAGTGACAGGCTAAGGATTCTTTCTCCCTAACCTATTGTTCTACCCGACTCCTGCTTTACACAATAATTTCTTACAATACTTGACTTTCCTAACAGCTAGCTAGCTCACTCGCTTTTTCTTTTATATTTCTGCCTGTCTGCCTATTTCTCTATCTTTCTCTTGCCTGTCTAATCATACTGTCTTCTATAATAATTGCACAAAACATTTCTTTCCTCATTGTTGTAACCATATACATAGGGTATATTCTTGAAGAATAGCCCAACCTCTCTTTTAGTCTAGAAGAAAAAAGTCGGAATGTATTTTGTATGAAATCAGCACTGGATAAAAGGCAGGTGTATTAACTTTCCCACTCCAAGGTGTGCTTTCTGATCTCTGAGCTGTGCAGATATATCCCTGCTGCTTCCCCTTCTTCTCTTCTATATATTTTTTTCTGCCTTTTTGGAGCTGTTCCACAGTGTTAGGGGGTAAAGGATGCATCTCACCCCTCTTTAAAATGTAGCTTATAGCTCTGTGGAATGAAACTTTTCCCAAGAGAAAAGTTTGAGTCCCTTTGAATGAAGGGGCTCATCCAAGTTCTCCTACAGCCCAGACAAGAACTATCACCTCATCCTTGTAATGACTGAACAGTTTATGCCAGAATATTTCAGCCTGAAGCAACTGCCCTGCCAGCAAGGTCTCCCCACATTGTGTGTAGAAAATGGTTAGACACTCAAAGCTGGGCTCGCAGGCAGTTTGAGTCCTCAGCATCAGCAATTGTGTTGTGCCTGCATGTGCTCTGTCTTCAGTGGAAGCTGTTGGGAGCCCGGCTGCAGTTCTGAAAGCCGGGGCATACGCACAGAAGCAAGCGCCACTCGACATAGTGAGACTCAAATGCATTTTTAAGTCTGTGCTAAATCAGGACTTCAGAGTGTTCCTGGGAGGGGATTTCTTCTCTAAGGCATTGTGCAGAGCTGTCTCTTCGTATCACATGAATAAGCGTGATATTGGGCTCTTAGTGTTAGAGATGCCTTCCTCTTTTAGTTATGCCAAGGAATCATTTTACTGGGATCTCAGCTCCCCAGACATCTTGCTTTTGCTCTGCTTCTCTGCTTGAGGTCTATGATTTTTCTGCAGCAGGAGCAATGCTGTAGTAACAGCATTAGTAGTCCTAGGCTTGGGATCCCACACAGGGACCAGGATCCCGCTGCGTTAGGTGGAGGATCACAGATGAAACAAGCCCCTCCATCAGCAGTGGTCTCCTATAGCTTCTTGCCTTTTAGTCTAGTCTTCTGATACCTGTGTCCTGCTGTGACTTTTTGCAGTGCTTGGGTACTTATGTTTTTATGTCCATCCTGTGTGGATTCTCTGGTGTCTCTGGCATGAAATTTTCATGCCTTTCCATAAACAGTCTTTAACACAGTCCTTGTGCTCAACATCAGACACCTATTTTGGTAAGAAATTGACCTATTGGAAGCAGTTTATTTGTCCAGTTTGGTAGGAATTGGGGAAGAGGTTCAAAGCAGACCAAGGGGAAGAGGAAAGATTGTAACACACTCACATGCACAGGCATCTAACACTGATTCTTTCCCATATGGAGAAGCTTGCTCAAAGTATTTGCAACTTTATTGTAAGGACAAAACTGTATGTTACTTCTTGAGCCTAACAGCTTAGAGTCACTGTGAGATGGAAGAGGTTGGATTCCCTCCAGGACACATCTTGCTCTATCCATGGCAGTAGCTCTGTGGCTCATCTGGGCCAAATCAGCACACTAAATTGACATAAATTAACAGAACAACTGGAAAAAAGAGGGGATGGCTATTTACTGAACTAAGAAGTTGAACAAGCTCAGTGTGTGACAAGCAACAAAACCACTGCAGGGGAGAGTGGCAGGACTACATGGCCATGGACAGGTTGTCCTGATAGGGACTGGCCTTCCCTTTGTCAGCAAAGAGTTGTTAGACAGGAAACCTAATTTCGCTATAAAACGGAGGAGCAGACCTGAGAAGAAAGGCAAAGGAAAGACCCTATAGCACTGAATAGCATGAAAGGCAGTATACAGCTAGCCTCACCATCGTGCTGCTTTTCTGAGCTCTCTGCCTTTAAGCTTTTGGGAGCTTTTAAGGAAATGCAGTGCTGAAACGATCTCCGGCTGGAGCACAATGCAAATATGAAACGATGATGACTAATATTAAAATGAAGCTGGATAAAGCACAGGGAAAGTAATCCAACAGGGAATAATCTCGCATCGAATTTCTCGGAGCCCCAGTGCGGCAACTTATTAGCTCTCTTATAGCTCAAAAAAAACCAAAGAATCAAAGATTCCCTTAGCCCATTTGACAAGGAAATAATTTAATAATAGTAATAATTGTAAACATAGGGGTAGGAATAATAAAAATAATGATGCTAAGACTACACCTAAAATAAAAAGAAATAATTTCTTCGTACACTCCTACAAAGAGCACCATATAAAATAGCACTATTTGTACCTTAGCATCTCTTTGTTCACTAGCAGCCCCTGAGAGAAGTATCCACCCTCACTGACTATTAGAAAGAGAAAGGAGATGTTGGGGATCTCTGGTGATTCTAGCGCTTATTTCAAATCACTGATTCCTGACGTGTATTCAGCTTGAGCTCTGTCTCATTTGCAGGGTGCTCTGAGGAACCAGCCCTAAATAAGCATTCCTTGACCTAGCTCATCATAGTGCACAATGTGAAATAAAGGAGACTCCTAAATATTATTTATAAAAATAAGCTAGTTTCTGTTAGCTACCGGTGAGCACTTTGTTGTTCCTGCTACTGATGCATCCTCTCCTGAGCTGCAGGGAAAGTCAAAGACCAGTTGTATTTTTTCCCCCTTATTTTTTCCCCTTTCAGGCTGAGAAGTGCTACAGCATCAGGATGAACGTTATCTGTTTCCCTCCCCACTCTCGCTGCTGCAATGGGCCTTGATTTTCCAAACAGAGCAGTGTGTGGCCCCTGCCTCATTCCTGCATGTGTAAACCACCCCTCAAAACACAAAATGTGGGAATACTTCCCAGTGTCCAGCATTTCCCCTGCGTCCCCCTCAGCAGAATAACTGACACGGCGCAGAGGTGCCCCGTCTGCTGGTCTCTCTTTGCACACCCAGGATGCCCGGGACAGTCTCCCATGTCACTCCACAAAGTATGTGCATATTCACACTCCGCTTTAATAGCTTACTGCCATACAGAGGAAATAATGCGCTTAATGCATACAGCCACAGACAGCTTTCCCACGGACACGCAAACATGCAGCGTATGCGTGTGCTTGTGTCAGGAAACCTGCGTATCTTCATGCAACGCGTGCACGCACACAGCATGCACAGCTCGTCTTGCACGGGGTATTTCTTGTTACCTCCACACACCCTCAAGGACCTACAGTAGATCAGGGTACCGCACACACGCTTGTGCACCCCCCGCCCCCTCAATGCACAGCACAAGTAGTTAGATGTATGAATAAAGAATGTAAAAAAGGGGGCCGCACATTAAGAGGAAAATAACGCTAAGATGGGTTAGATGAAGAGGCATGTGCTCTCCTCTGCCTCCCGAAGTGCCTTCCTCTGAAATCTTGGAAATGTTAATAAGAGTTAAGCAGGTGAGACCGTCAACAGAAGGGGCAGTGGATGTGTTGGAAGCTGCTCTGAAACACCTGTCCCCTTTCACAGGGAGCTCGACTCTGCTGCTAGTGATTCCTCCTTCACTGCTGAGGGAAAAATCAGATTCCAGCACAGATTTTCAGTTTAATTGCTCTATAATGCCATCTTGTGGCTTTTTGACTCAAGAAGTTGGTTGTTTGTTACACTAATCTTCAAATGAGGCTTGGTAAAGACAGAAATAGAGAAGGAAAGAGGGAAAGGAAAAAGGAAAGGGCTCATGCTATGAACTTCTGCCTGTGTGGGCAGGGGAGTGACAGCTGTGGTGGGGTGGCTTTCTCCCCAGGTGACAATTTATACTGTGAGGAGACACAAGTAGTGGTCTGGATACACCTGCATCCAGCTGACCTTAGCAGACTTCTTTGAAGCAGTCTTCAAGTCACCTGGAGGACCAGGTGATAGAGTAAAAGCGTATTATTATTACTGAGTGGAAGTTCACGCTTAGATGAAGCCATGGTGGTGCTGCGTGGTTTTAGCTCTGAAGAAAGACACGAGTGTAGAGATCCTTTTTCTCAAGAAGAAATGGAACTTGGTGGTGGTTGATTCTGCCTGTTTTGTGGCAGGACTGGTGCCATCACAGGAGCTTCATAACAGGCATGAGGCAAAGAGGAATCTCGTTCAGAGTGCACCGGCCATAGCCATAAAAAAAGAAAGTTGTGGGGAAGTCTGCAGGAGATCCAAAGTGCTGGGGGATCCAGACAGTACACACTGAACTCTTAACACTAGATAAGTGGAGAAGTGAGGGGAAATTATGCATAAGAAAATGAGCATAAAACCAAATCACATCACCCAAAATGTTGGCTTCAGGAGCTGTTCTCCCAAGTAAGCCAAATCAGAGCCCAAACACTGTGTCCTAGGGACATGTGTCTGATAGCCTCTGTACATGAGCTTTGGGGTTGTTTGAGTCAAGATAAATGTATCCCAGAATTTGATTTTTCCTGTCATCAAAGGAAGTGTCTGACCGGCTAGGAAGGAGCTGCTATCTTCAATCTAGTTCCAGTTAAGGGGTGTCTTGCATCAAAAATATGCCCCTCTCCTTCAAAATAAGAGCAAGAACCAGGGTCATTTGTGGTCAGCTTCACCATAAAGACATCAAAAAGGCAATAAACTAGTCAGATTTGAGCTGCTTGCTTATCCTAAAGATAATCCCATTAATATCAGAAGTGTAGTTTAATCCAGCTGACTTAGTTAGCAAAAGCAGGAAGGCAGAGCTTCATCCTGGTTAGAGAAGATACCAAGACCTTCAAGATGATGTGTGCTGGCTCCAGGCTATGGCTAAGTTAATTGGATGTGTGTTGGGGTGCATTGCAGGTCTACTACTGACTGGCATGTAGATCTAATTTGTGTCAAAGAAAACACACACACTTTTGTTAAAATATGTGTTATATGCATATATCTGTATATTGAAAAAAGACCTTACCTCCAAACCTGTGCCTTTGTTAAAGAGGACAGGTCACAAAGCCCAGAGAACGTGAATGTCCCCTCCTCTTTTCCTGCCATTGCCTACTGTCTTTCTCCATTAGTTTTGTTAAGTGGAACCTGCCATCATCAGCTGGTTTTATAAGATCTGGATGAACAATCAACATTCCTAGGAAATAACCATGTGGAAAACTGGCTTTATTCAAAGGGAAGGGAACCTTGAAATGTGCTATTTGAGATAAACCTGAGGAAACCAGCCCTCAGAAGAACCCTTATTCCTGATTATTGTAAGGATTGTCCCATTTGGCATACAGTGGACTCCTTGTATCTTCTGATTCAGTCATAGCCATCATACAACTCTCCTGTTCCATCTTAAAACCAGATAGTTGTGTTTTTGTGAAGGGGTCAGGGGAGAGTTTGATTGTATTCATCTCAACCAATTTTAACCACTTACAGTGTAAATCAGTCTCTGTGGATTGTGATTCATCTGAGCTATTTTAGATATCTCTTTTAGGGTGGGGTGATTTGTGAGAGGTGCTTAATTCCCTCCATTGAGAGTAAGGGGATGGGCTCAGCTACAGAGATCTGCATTTGGTCCCATTACTCCCATGCTTTGATCTATTTTGGAAGGCTTTTCCACATCTTCTCTCCTAGTTTAAATTTAATCATATCCAGTTCATACCCATTAGTTTAGATACGGAGTCCTCACTCCTACTGGACAGCCTAGGAGCTAAAGGCTCCAGCCTTGGTGTAAGCAGAAAGAAATGCTATAAAGCACTTGGAAAATGCCCAGGGAAAGAATAAGTGTGGATTCCTGTGTGCAGTGTGCTAACATGGTATGAGCTAATGCAGTGCTTTGTGGTCCAGGTTTGGCACTTTGTTATAAAAAGCACCTTTTGCGGAAAGTGTCTAAATAGGAAAAAAAACATGATGTGCATCACACCGAAACACTAACCTCAGAACATGTGTTGGTTATTTTTTTGGTTTGTTTTAACGGTGCCCTTTTCACATTGGTACAAACTTAGCTTTCCCTAGCAAACTACCTGTGAATTACCTAAGAACCAGCCAAAATGCCTATTTACCACCTGTACCTAAATACATGGCAGGGAGTTTGGCACCTCTACAGCGAGAACAAACATCAAGGACAAAATCATTTATAGGGTAGCTCTAGTCAGAGCTGTCTTGGTCTCTTGTTTGCAGCTGAGAGATTATACAGTGTTGAAACCAAACACAGGCTGGGAAGTAATAGGCCGTGTTATCAGCAGCAGCAGAAGAAAGGGTTTTGTTGTTGTTGTCGTTGGGTGGTGTGTGGTTTTTTTTAAGTATATTTCTCATGTAGATCTTAGAATGGGATTTGGGGGGAAACTGCTCAATACTTCAAATTAAATGCAAGATAAACTGAAAAGAAAGAAAGAAAGAAAAATAAAAGAAAAAAATCCATGAACTAGAACCTAATTTAGTATTCCTTTTCATTCAAAACCAGGCCTAGCATCACAGCTCTGGCCCTGCAGATGAAGCTGTCTGGTACACGCATAGTAACTGTAAATGCTTCTCTGCACCTGGGCTCGAAATGCTTCCTCACAAGGTGAAAGACGGGGTTGTTCTCTGCACTTTACATAATCCTTCTCCCCTGGTGTGACAGCAATGCTGGTTGTTAATAAATGTGATAGTGACTTTGTTCTTTTAGTTCTCTTGTCCATGATGACCCAGGAAAGGTTATCACACTCCTTTCTACTGCACTTATCAGACAATTCAAAAAAAAAAATCTTTCTTTTTGGTCCATTTAGAGAGGCAGAGGAGGGAAATCTGCACAGAAGCCCTGCTCAGGTGATGAAGCTTCTGGACTCTCAGCTCTAGGCTCTTCCTGGCTATGATAGGGTGGTTGTTCTGGGTATCTGCAGGTGGAAAGCTTGAAGCTAATCAACACTGAAACCTCAGATTGCTTCAGGTTGCACAGTTACAGTATCAGATGCCATGCAGCTCTCTTGCTGCCTCGTCTACCCTGGTACCCTCCAATGGTGGTAGAATTCAATGGCTTTCTCATGGAAAGGAGTTCTGCTTACAAGGTGTGTGTTACTGCACATAAAGCCTACATTTCTCCAGTGGTTTGGTCTTTCCTGCCTTGAGAGAGGTGAAAAAGGAGGCTCTCTGAAGGTGAAAGGATTCTCACATCCATAAAATCTCTGTTGATTTTGTTACTGCAGGATAGAAAGGATAGGAGATAGCACAAGTTTCTGATGCTTCTGATTGCAATAACAGAGCATCAGGGAAGTTCTTATTTTAGGGAGCTAGTAACAATGCCAGACATTCTGATAAAGTTGAGATGATCCTGGTTTGTTTAGTGATTTATCCAGGAAAGCAAGGTAAGTCCCAATTTGAAGGACATATCTTGCAGTAAAATGGTTAAGTCCCCATTTTAAGGACATATCTGGTTTAGTTAGGGGAGTCTGTGCCAGTCCGGGACTTTCAGCAGGGACATGGTAGGGATACTGGCTTTCCCGGATGACTCATGTCCTTACAGAGCACCTCTTGAGGGACTGATATGAATAATAAACACATGGGTACTGCAAAGGCAGCATCCTGAAGGTGTTTTTCTTACCCTGAAGAGCCCTGCCTGCTTCACACCCTCCTTCTTCCTCATAGATTTGTTCTCCTCCCCACTTACTGCATTTAGCATCCCGTGAAGTAGGCACTTCAGCACTGCCAGTGAAATAAACTGCCTGCCACCTGCCTACCTATCTTCAGGTCCATTTTTTTCCCTTCCCCCTACTGTAAATTTGTTGGCCAGAGTCAGAGCCGGCTCCTACCATCTGCATCAGGTTGTATTTCAGCATTGCCCAGGCGTGTTGCAATGAGGGCTTTTAACTTAGAACTAGAAGAACAGTAACTCTCAGCTTCAGAGCCAGCGTAGATTTGTCCTTATGGGATAAAGTTAGGAGGAAGAAATGTGACTTGGGATATCAAACGTGCCTCTACTCTGCCTGAGCCCTGAGGCATAGAGGTAAAAGCTTATAGGGAGAGTCTGGCTTGCTTGGACCGGACCAGTAAGACAGCAGCTACTCGGCTAAGTCAAAGAGACTAGGACTTGGTCTCTGGCCCTGAGGACAGGTGGCACAGAGCAGTTCTCATCCATATGGCCAAACTCCCTTCCTCCCGGAGCAGACTGGCCTCATCCAGACTTTATCTGGAACAGCTCCTGGTCTGTGCTATCCCCTATGCCCTACCAAGGCATTGTTTGGGAGAATACTGATTGACATAAACTAAAACCATGCCAAGGATCACACTAAGAATGAAACTGGCCAGTTGCTCTCTGGCCAGTGCTGAGCCCATGCGCTGACCTGTTTCATACTGCTGAAGCTGTGACGTCAGGACCAGACACCTTGGGAGCAGCTTTGCTTCAGAGCCAGCGTGATGAGCTTTGCTTCAGTGCTAGTGAGAATAAAATCCAGACTACCCAAACTTTTGTGCAGACCCAAAATGCCCAGATTACAGTCTTACAAGCCTGACATTTGCCCTTAGCTCATCGTGTTGTTTTGAATTGCTTGTGCAGGTGCAGGATGAAGAGCTATTGGGATAAAGGTTGAAGACCTATCAACCTGTCCAGGACCAAAGGGCAGAGTCTGCCTAGAGCTGTGATTCTAAACCTCTCTGGAGCTTAAAACACTGGACCCTGCTCTGTCCTTTTCAGAATTTAACTTAAAATTTTGTCCTGCTAAGCCAGCCTTTGTTTGGGAGATCATGTCTTCTTTTAGAGCACAACAAGGAGTGACTTTAGCAAACCATGTGGGATTCACCTTTTTTCCACCTTCATTTCATACTCCAGCACTGTGATTAAATTAATTTTCTGATGATAAACACCTCTTTGCCTCTTCTGAGGAGTGTACCTATTTCATTGTGCGGTGTTGTTAATTGCCATCTCAAGTCTACTGGGGATGCTTACATAAGCCACACAAACACAGCACAAGTCACTTGTCTGTTTGTAAGTAGATAAACCATTAAGAAGTCAGGCAGAGTTGTAATCAGCTCATCTAATCTCAGATGTAGGCTGCTTCATCTAAGCAAGTGACCCCAGACACCCTTTAGAGCTCATGGAGGATTCCTCTGACTTTCTTACATGTCCACCTTGAGCTGAATCACCTCCTAAAATTGACCGTCTCTTCGACTCTAAAGGAGCCTAGAGTGGCTCCCACATCACAGACACCTCTTTAGTTTAGACAAACCCCACCCTTGTGGTGTAAGCTAATGAGAGCCAATGTTATGGCTCAAGATGAACTAGAAATACGAAACTGCTCTTCACACAAAAATGGTGACAGATACTGAGCTGCTTTCTCAGAAGGTCTCTCTTGGCAGTATAATCTGTTTGCTGAGTTATGCTCCAAGACAGAGAGAGGGTGTTACAGGGAGGCAGGGGAAGATGCTGCAGGGAAGGGGTGGACAGCCACAGTTTATGCTGACTGCAGAAGAAATAAGCTATGGATTTGGCCTCCCTCATCTGTTGTACTGAAGGTAATCATGCCCAAGATCTATAATCTGCTGAGCATGAGACACTGTCTTTCAGATCTGATTGTGTACACAGACATAGTTTTCCTCAGAAAAAAGTCAGAAGTTGACCTGTTTTGCTGTAGATTCTGAAAACCCTACTGATCTGAGCCCAGTAAGAACCCACCTGAGACTGCAGTAAAGTTCATGGGTTTGGGTCAGGCTTTACCTCAGTTTCATTGTGTCAGCTATCCTGGAGACAGCTGAGGTTTTCCAGGAATAAGCATTACTGTGTCCAGGGCCTCTCTGAACTGTCATGGCCCTTTCAGAAGGCAGGGGTGAAATCCGTGGTTCAGAAACGTGGAGCTGTGGATCTGCACGGATGTGTAGTACATGTGCTTGCTTGTAATGCCGGTTTTGCTCTCATAAAGACACACATGCAGCAGGCAGCAGACTTGCATGCACTCTGTTGTGTGCATTTGCCTCGTTTTTATTTGCTCTTCTTTTTGCCGTCAATTTATGTTTTTCCTTCCCTTATCTCTTTTCTTCTCTCTTTCTCCATTTTTTCTCTCTCCTTTCCTTCTTTCTCCTTTTTTGGTTCATTCTCCCTCTCTGTTCCTTCATTCATTCATTCTTTCCTCTCTTCTCTCATTTATTTGTTTAGAGCAAATTTTCAAATCTATAAACCCATTACGGCAAAGAGACTGTGTTGAGGCAGCCTCTGAGCCTGCAGATGTGGTGGGTCCTGGATTCCAATAACAGAACTTATTTGGAAAAAAACATTATCTGTAATGTGGAAATGGTTTGGCTTGAGGGTAAAATTTATCATCATTACCCTAACATCATCTCAAGCCTCAGCTCTGTCAGCAGCTAAAGAAAACACTAGAGACTTAATTCAGTCAGTGCAAGGAAAGAGAGACAGAGGTGGAAAATATGATTTATGATGGAAATCAATGCAATCATAATACTTTATGCTTGTAAAATTGGGCTGCTCGTGGGTTGCATAGGCAGTTTTCCACCACAAAAAAAAAAAAATGTGGCAAGATAAGTCATAGTAGTATGAAGGTGCAACTGGCACAAAGGGACCATATTCCTGATTTGGGTGTGAATGGAGGCACGTTCTGCTTTTGATTTCCTTGCTACTTCAGGCATCAGACAAAAATCAGAAACCTGAGGTCTGGCTCTGTAGGGCAGAAGAAAGACGCCGTTCTGCTGCTCCTGGAGGGTGATAGAAAGGAGAAAGGGAAGAACAGCAATCTAGAATAAGAAAGATCTGTAACCTGTCCTCCACGTAAATGGCATGATCCTGGCAGGAGCAGTCTCCCCAGTGGAAGCGTGAAAGCAAAAATGTGACTCATTCCTCTGCAGTGCGGAGCACCTCTCCGAGCCCAACTAAAGCACATTTACAAAAAAAATTGAATCTCTCTCACTTCAGCTAGAGACAGGCAAACCTGAAATGCTTTGGAAGGTTTTAGAAAACTAGAAAGCATCTAAAGTTTCAGGTTTTACCAAATCATTAATGTTTTCATCTAATGAATAATTATAAAAAAGGCAAGAATAACAGACAAGCAGCTGATTTTGAAGTGTGTTCTGCATTTTGGTAGCATGGGGTAGGGGAAAAGGGAGATGCTCCTCTGGCATTGCCTGTTTCTGGAGAAACAGGTCAACTTAAAATCCCCAGCAACCAGGATGAACCAGGACAGCCTCTCCTCGGAAAGCAAAGCAAACTACTTACTTATTCATAATGTTCCATCAGAGGTAAAGTACTTTATATCCAAGGCTTGTAATTCAATGTGAGTTAAGTCCAAAAGCTGGTCAAGAGTGATCATTTTCAATATTCATTTTATGAAAAATATCTTTCCAAACAAACCTATCTTTAGTAAGATGCTTTTGAAATCCTTTTGCTCTTTCCTGATTTCTAAAGAAAGCTCAGTGTCTAAAAGTTGGAAAAGTATTTTCTACGGATTTGTCCTTAAAAAATATCAAAAGCTATTTCTAGGTATCACCTTATGTTTTTTTTCCTCTTCTCTCTGCTTTACTCCTCTTCTCGTCTCTCCTTTCTGTGTTAAAAAATAGGTATTGGGAATTTTTTTTCAGGGTTAGACTTTTTGACCACATGAAAAAAAATCGTTCATATTCAGAAAAAGAAATATGAAATTTCAATCAGAAATAGCAGCAAAATTAACTTCTTCAGTCAGATTTAACTGCTGTTTAAAGAGACTAGTCTGAGTGATAGAAGTTCTTGTGAGGGGCAAAAAAGATGAGCGAATACTTCACAAACCTGAAAATAACCTGTGATAAACTGAATCTTCTTATAAAATTCACCTCCATTTTGTAACGTCTAGTGAGACAAACACTTTTCTCTGAAATACTTGACTTTGTCTCTTGCTTTCTCTCTTCTGTGTTGCAATAACAAAAGGAAAAGAAAGGAGGACTTAATAGCAATTCCTCCACATTGATGATGGTGTCTGCAGGAGCAGCCCAGAAGCTCCAAAGGGAAATGTCAGGTGATTTAGATCTATAGGCCGTACAGATTATGAATCTGTAATGTGATTCTGAGCTCCCTGCCCCTTTCGAGCTCTGAGTAACTTCCTGAGATTGCATGTGCCTATCAGTATTTGCTGCCTACGCCATCAGACAGGAAATTTTATTTATGATGACTCTGTTCCTGGCCTTGTATCAGTCAAGGTAAAGTGTAACTCATCGCAGGGGACTCTCCACACACTCAATTTCAGGTAGATTTTTTGAGTTTTAAAAGTACCATCACAATGAAAGGTGACCAGTGCTAAAAAATTCAGCTCCTACTATCCAAGCCAGAGCCAGGCTTGCACAGACTTTGCTTTGTGCTGGTTGGGACATCCTAGCTTTAACATTCAGTGTTTAAAGCTTTCAAGCACTGCACTATTTGGAGGAATAGATAAAAGGATGAAAGGAAAAGACAATCTTCCTCTGTTTTCCTCCAGCTCATCCCACTGACACCCCCAGGGATATTGATGGAGCTCTGTGATGCTGAAGGGAGAGTATTCCTCTCCAAGTTGAGGTTTTCAAAAGAAGTTGGTAGGAGGTTGGTCTGGGTGATACAGTGTGTCTTGCTCTTTTGAACACCCTGTTAGATCCTCCTAGGACATGGTTTCTTTTTCCCCACTTTCCACCCCAGAGCTCACAAGCCAGTCCTTATTCTTCCCCGCTGCATCCACAGTTTTCCCTGCACACACAGCACATGCACCCCACTCCCAGAGGTGCAGTTTGTGAAGCAGAGTGTTGGCTGACGCACTCATTTCCCTGACGGATTAACAAATGACTCTAGCACTTTCTGTACCTCTAGCACATTGTCCCCACACTCTTCCTTGCTTCTGGAAAAGTTTGACAGCAGTAGCAAGGGAATGAGGAGCAAAAGGTCCACACAATGAAAGTGGAATTAAAAGTCTTGGACACCTGCGGTGTCAGTGTTGGACAGCCATCTGTCCCTCATTTGGAAGTGCCGTTACTGTCTGCCATACCTAATGTTGCTTGTCCCAGACAAATGTTACGATGCTGCATAGAGTAGGCTGATGTATGAAGCCCTTGCTCTGGAAAGCCGTCCTTTATTCCAAAGACAGAGACAGATATTCCACTGGGTTACATTACTGCGATCAGTAGAGTTACACTTTAAATTAACTTCTTTTCCTGTCCAAGAGTATTCCTGTAGTATACACCTTCTTCCTTAGCTCACAACACTCTGTGTCTCCTTGCTTCTTACGTACCCAAACCTCCAGACCAGAAATGATAGTTTTCCTTCTTAGCACAAAAATGTGTTGATTTGTCCACAAATATGTGTACAAACACATGCACACAAACCTCTCTGTCATCCACCCTGTATATACATTCACCCTTGTTTGGATGCAGTTTCTCCACTGCACGTGCGAACAGCTGCTTAACTCAGGCTCGCTCACAGGCTCAGTCACTTTATCCCAGATCCACACATCCTCTACACACACACAAACAATGAAATTTCTCAGAGACCAAATATGCTGGGAGAAAAAGCTAGAATAAGAGAAAGTCTGTTTGATACTAACTCTTTGAATATCCTCCATTCAAGAGTAGAAGTGAGTCTTTAAGGACCTGCTAGGTCTCAAAAGTTCAGCTCAGCTTTTGTTTGTGAAAATAGAGAAAATCCTCAAGGGTCAGGAAAGGAAGCACAAAGAGATTTCATTTACGTTCTCTAATATCTTCTTTAATAGAAAATCTGATGATCTGTGTCCTCAGTCATATTTATGCTGTAGTTTTGAGTTGAATTGACACAAGAACTACACATTTAGGAAAGGGGAAGAAAGAGCAGATTCTCTCTGTCAGTATGTTTGAGAACTATATTCTGTTACTCCAACTGATAGTGATTCTTGGACTGTGATGATACTGAATCCAAGAGGTATTGGGTTTCTTCCTTAAACTATGAAACTCCAACTGGTGGAGCAAGTCAGTGCCACTGAGACAAACATTAGCACAGTAAGTAGTAGCAAATACTAGCAGGAAATCTTATTTACTTCTGAAGAAAATGGTTAAGAGTAAATGGTCAGAGGAACTACAATGTCTTTACGTTCGAGGAAATTAATATTCAGCTATATCAGAAAGGGAAAAAAACACCAAGGTCTCATTGGTTAATAGATGAGCACAGGTGCTTTCTCTCCCATACTATTTTCTGCTGAAGTTATGAAAACATAGCTAGTTTGGGTTGCTCAGGTTTCATTTTAGGTCAGCATGTGGTTTTAAACTTCAGTGCAGTTTTAGGAAGTGTTTTACAGGATTTCAGGAATGGGTATCAGAAATTTGCAAAACCAGGGACCAGGTGCCTCTTGCTACCACCATTGTTTTCTCAGGGACCTCCTGAGGAGGAGGCAGTAGAGGCGACATGGCCGAGGGAAGTGGAGAGTGACAGTGTTTGGAGGAGATTTTCTCGGGAGGGGTGTTTGTTTTTTTGTTGGCATGGACGGAGCTTAAGATGTTATCTGCAGGCTACATTGTGTGCCATTTTAAACACAGTGCTCTTAATAAATACCGACAGCAAATCAGGACAAGAACAGACGCAAGTTGTTTCAGGCGACTTCTGTCAAGTGAACAATAATGCACCAGGATTAGTGACAATCCTCTCCATATTGCAGGGAGCAAGTCGCCTGCAGATGAAGTGCTCCGGGCATTGCAGTGGGTTTGTCAAGGGGTCCTTGATATTCCGGAGCAGGCATGCAGGCCGCAGTGTTAGCAGCAGCTTTTCCGTTCAGCCGTCTCCAGCTGACAATTAGGTGGCAGTAGTGGTGGCAGGGGGCAGCTGTTAATTTTAATTCCAGTAGCACCCGAATGAGCTGGCATCCTAGTGGCTTCCAGACTCCTCCCTTCGCTCCCCCCAGGATGTTGCTAATGTAACTGGACTTGCTCTTACTAACCAAAATGTTAATAGCCCAGTATCGTTAGGGCAACAGTCTGAGCCAGTGAACCATTAATTTCCATTCCATCGAGTGCAATCAAAGTCAAGGTGAAATGGGACTCAAAAAGGCAATGGCAACTCTCTGCAGTGACAACATGCGTCCTTATATTGGGTGGTTCTTGAAAATGCGAGCTCAGAGGCAAGCCCTTTAATAAGAAAACATTTTTTGAAACTTGTGCTAGCATCCTGAGGTGCATCATTCTTCTCTCCGTCCTGAGAAAGGGAGTAGGTGCATGAGTAGGTGCAGCTCTTTACACCTAAGGAAAACACCTCCTGCAGATTTCCTTTCTGAATATGGACCCATTTGAATTGACAGTGCTGAAATGTTACCTGATAGTTCCAGGCTGCCTAAAAGCTAGAATTAACAAACATTATGGAGTTATCACCGTTCAGGGAACCCTCCCAACAGTAGCTGCAGAACCTATCTGGTCTCTGGCATCTGGCTTGAATTACCTTCCCCATGAGCACCAGGAGCTGACTCAGTCCCTGGGCTGGGAACTTCAAAGGTTCCTTGCAGGCACTGACTGCATTGCTTGTTAGATCCTGCCTGTAGCTAGGCATCTAAATTTGTATTCAATTCAATTGAGAATTAATGTCCTGAGCAAAGTCACTCCCTGTAGAACTTGCAGACTGGGAGATACTGGAATATCAGATTAAATTAGAAGCAACATCTGACCTTCCATGGAAGCCATCTCTGAAAAAAAAATAATCACCACTTATTCTGCATCTGGCTTTTCTGGGATTTTTTTTTGGAACTGTTTAAGATAGTTAATGAATCCTTCCTGTTGTCTCTTAGAAGCTGCATGGTGGCAGTCATGCCCTGCTAGTAATTACTACGGAGCTGCTCTGTTACTCCATCTCCATCTCGAGCTCAGAAATCATAAGCAATGGGAAGTGGGTATGGAACTCTTCCCTAAGTGAATTTCCAGTGCAGCAAGAGGGCCCATATAGACTTGTTAGTTTTTCACCTGATCATTCTCATTTTACATCTTACGGGAACTTTTCTTGCTTTCCCTCTCTCTCCCCCACTTTTTTTCCCCTTCTTTACTCTGCCAGCAAAAGCCCTGCATTACACGTTGTTCTGAAACAGTCAGTATCCTCCATACAGATCTTATGAAGTATATAAAATGACACACATAGCAAAAGAAACATAGACAAACACAGAGTGAGAGCAGACACACCTGAGACTGAAGCGCATCCTGTTCATAAAGAGAGATATAGTGCTGATGGCATTTCACACTGAGGTGTCCAGGGACCATCACATGCCTTGATGAGACCAAGGAAACTCAATAGACTTTCCAAACCTAATTAGTACTTAATGATCTGGAGAGACACGGATGTCCATCACCTCTGCTTCAGCCCCTCTGTTCTTCCTCAAATTCTTAATTAACCTTTAAGGAGATGATGTGCTGATGAGTTTCCTAGGATATTGCATTGATTTTTTTTCGCACACGCACACGTACACGCTCATGCACATGCTCGCACACACTCCAGCTCACACACTGGAGAAGCTCTGGTACAAATTCTCAGCTCCAGTGCTCTCCACACAAGGGTTCTGCTGATCAATGTTTATTAATGAAGCGCTGCCTTGAAAATTGTTAATTGATGGCAACGTACAGAATGTTGTCTGGAATTTAACCTTATTCATCATTTAAGTATGTTGGAAGCTAGAGTGTGGTGTTAATTAATAGCATAAGAACAAAGTTGGATCGTTCTGCTGTGGATTTGAAAAACAAAATCATATGCGCAAAGAGGGGGAAAGAAGCTGTGATTAAATATAAAACTAGAGGAAAAAAAGTGAGAGAAAATGGAGCCAAAGTCAGTGTCATATTCAAGATGACTCACTTTGTGCCTATAATGAAATAAAAATTTGCTCGTGCGCTTATGTAATATTTTACTGTTGTGTCATATTTAATCAACTCTGAGTTTTAACAAGCTAAGTAGAAGGTGGGGGGAAGCTGCTACGAATGGAGTGAAAGCAGATTAATAAGTTTTGAAAAGTTAATAGCCAAGTTTTCTGATTAAAAAAAAGAAATCAATGTTGGTAGCTGAATTCACCAGGGGGAAAATGACAAATGGAGAATGCCATACTTAAAGTTCACTTAATAACAATCTAAATATGTGGTGATAATGTAGTGGGCAATACTAACAGCTGCAGTCTTCCAGGCTTGTCTAGGTGTTTTCAATGACTATTTGTTCTCCAAGCCATATCCCACATTGATGAAAACCTACCTACCCAGATATTCATTTAGCTGATTGATTACCCTGAGGGTCAACCTACTACAGTGTGAATGTATTCAGCTCCTCTGCAACACTGCTCTGCACAGCACTGTTGCCCTTGAACAGTCTTGGATTTCTGGAATTGAGTTTGGCCTTTAGGTCTCAGTCTGTAGGCTTGTGCCAGTTGTATCCAGGTATGTGGACCACCAGTATGAGCCAGTTTTCTGGTCCATGAAGGAGCCTCTCTGCCTATAGGGAAGTGTGGTTTGCCTCTGCTCAGACTCGGAGTGTGCATGAACAGACAGTGTAGGCAATACTGATGAATACAGAGCTGTTTGTCTACATGCAGACATGCAATGTACTGTTTGCTTTGGAAACTCTGTCATATAGAGAAACATGATGGTCCAGAGGAAGCAGAGGGAAAGAAACACATAAAAATTTTCTAACAAAAAAAAAAAAAACCTACTGGGAGAGAGGTAGAGCCAGAAATAGTGCCAGGTTTTCCTAAATTCCAATGAAACGTTCTTTCTCAATTAGTCCACCTCTCTTCACAGCTTTAAAGGAATAAGGATATCTTGAAACACAGAATACTTCCATTAGTTTGCCGTATTTCAGAAGCCCTTAAAACTTATTTTTGATTGACTTCTGTTAATTGGGAACACACCCATTTAGTTCTGTTTGGGAGGATAAGGCATGAAATCATAGAACATGGAGCTTAAGGTTGTCTAACCTATCTTCAAGTCCAAAGGAAGGATTAATTTTACCTATGTCTTTCCTTAAACCTGTAACCCTTGAGTCACTCGCTTATTGATGTGATGGGGCTGGATAATACATAGAGACCACAGGTGAATGGAAAATGGACAACTTCTCCAACTGAGTGATACAGCACAAGAGAAGAGATAAGCAAAGCACAGCATTAGGGATCACAGATGACATCAGTGAGTACCAGCTGTGGTGGGAAGGCAGAGATACTGGGTTGCCTAGATCTCTTAAGATAAAAACAAAGGACCTGGTATTGCCTCTGCAATTTGAATTAAGCTCAGATTTCCTGTGATGCAGTTGTTGACTGTTCATGTGCGGCACATCCCAATGACTGGTTGCAGGAAGCTTTCCAGAGGGTACAGAAAGCTTCAGAGGCATCTGGACTGTATCAGTGGCAGGATGGAGCTTTGCAAAAAGCACAGTAGAAAATTTCCTGTTCTGTGCT
>VWPW01010109.1:0-89918 GCA_013389825.1 Crypturellus undulatus
GGGTCAGTCCTCGGTCCAGTCCTGGTCCGAGGTATTTATCAACGACCTGGATGAAGGCACAGAGTGCTCCCTCAGCAAGTTTGCAGATGATACAAAGCTGGGAGGAGTAGCGGATACTCCAGAGGTCTGTGCTGCCATCCAGAGGGACCTGGACAGACTGGACAACTGGGCCGTCAAACACCTCATGAAATTCAACAAGGCCAAGTGCACGGTCCTGCACCTGGGGAGAAATAACCCCAGACACCAGTACAGGCTGGGGACCGACCTGCTGGAGAGCAGCTCTGCTGAGAAGGACCTGGGCGTCGTGGTGGACGACAGGTTGACCATGAGGCAGCAGTGTGCCCTCGTGGCCAAGAAGGCCAATGGCATCCTGGGGTGCATTAAGAGGAGCATCTCCAGCAGGTTGAGGGAGGTGATCCTGCCCCTCTACTCAGCCCTGGTGAGGCCACATCTGGAGCACTGTGTCCAGTTCTGGGCCCCCCAGTACAAGAGGGATGTGGAGCTGCTGGAGAGAGTCCAGCGCAGGGCCACGAGGATGATCAGGGGCCTGGAACATCTGCCCTATGAGGAGAGGCTGAGGGAGCTGGGCCTGTTCAGCCTGGAGAAGAGAAGGCTGAGAGGGGACATGATCAGTGTCTATAAGTGCCTCAAGGGAGGAGGGGCTGGCCTCTTTTCACTGGTGGTCACTGACAGAACCAGAACTTTCCAGAAAAAGTTTCACGGGAACTTAAGGAAGAATTTCTTTACTGTGAGGGTGACGGAGCCCTGGAACAGGCTGCCCAGAGAGCTTGTGGAGTCTCCTTCTCTGGAGATCTTCAAGACCCGCTTGGATGCAGTCCTGTGCCACGTGCTCTAGGTGGCCCTGCGTGTGCAGCGGGGTTGGACTAGATGACCTCTAGAGGTCCCTTCCAGCCTTAGGCATTCTATGATTCTATGATTCTATGATTTTTAGCTTTCTCTCTGAAATATAATGTTATATTAATATCTATAATACATTCCTCATGGTTGACTGGCTTGCAGTAAAATATCAGAAAAATAAATAATACAGAAACTTACAGAGTTCTTCTCTGTCAAGTGACTGTGCCCCACCTCCAAACAGCCCTTTAAAGAAACCTCTGTTTGGTGCTTCCGGTGTTTCTACAGGAGTGAAGAGCTCACCCAACATTTCCTTTGCAATGAAGAAGAGACAAAACAAGGCATAAATTATTGCACACACAAATCCATAGAATATTCTTTCATTTCAAAGATTTTTGTGGATTTGAATTTTAAAAAGAAAATGCTTTAATGAGGATTTGGCTTTGCAGTAGACAGTCAAGTCTATTTTTGAAGTAAAAAATAACAACAGATTAGGAAATCTGTTACAACCATCTGTTCTGATAGTTACAAGCTATTTGCTCAAGACTTTTTCCAAAGAAACATGTCTGAGCATAACTGTATTTCCCTCTCAACAACTTGTGCAACACTCCTGATTTGCTTTTGTACCTGCAAATACCCATATCTATGTGTGGTATGAAAGCAGACCTTGCAGATCTCCTTCTGCTATCTCAGGATTTTATACAGCATCAAACCACAGCTGAGATCTTATCAAGCCTTTTGAGTACCTTGAGCTGGCCCTCCCCACATTAAACACTTTGTACAGATAAATTGGAAACTGTGCAAGAAACTACATTTCAAATACCTCAGGATAAAACAGTACAACGTAAGACAAGGGGAAATGATTCATCCTAAATCAGACTCTACTCTGTGGAAAAATTAAAGCATGGTTTACTTTGGCCTTCAGCAAACACAATTACTGTGAAAGCACCATGAATTAAGGGGGTTATTTATGTTAGAAAATAGTAAAGGTGTTTTTACACATTACCTGAAGATTTTCACAGGTTTCTTGACTGTAGGTGAGCCTCTGTATTTCGGTTGGTGAGACGAGATAGAGTGCTTGCCCATTATTGGTGAAGCAGAATGTTCTGGCTATCCGCATATTTGTGAGTGGCAGATAATATACATCCAACAAGGGCCTTAAACTTGGCAAACTTAAGAGAAGAATTAAAAAAAAAAACATTAAACATACCAAGATTGCCTAATATTGATCAAATAATTGTGGCTTGTAAGCAACAATGTATCGTTTTTCTCATGCTCTTTACATTGTTTTAATAAGAACAGGACACCAAGTAGTGCAATTACAAAACTCTCTAAAGATAAATATGAAATCTTACAGGCAGCATCTCAAGAATGAAACTTAGACATCTGCACCTCAGATGCTGTTGAAAGTGTAATTTTAATGATTCTCTAAATCACGGAAGACAAATACAATTCAAAGTATTTTAATAAGTATTTGCCAAGAATTTTTACCTTTACATATAATTAACTACTCTCTTCTCTCAGGTGACCAATTCTGCCTTGACTAAAAATAATGTTGGAAAGAATGTGTTCAGGAAAGTTGGAAACACACAGATGAAGCACTTTCAAAGGAAAACAGATTTCAGGAGCCCAAACACAATGGCCTGTAAGTTTATGTCCTCGTACGATTGGCTGCATACTTGAGAGAAAACCCTCTTAAAGCAAAGTTTGCTTACCTGGTATTTTCTGTTTCTGTGCATCTAACTGTAGTATTTACTACATCAAGCTACTGATGAACAGATGCAGCAGACCAAGGCTGTAGCAATGTTCTTGCTACCAAAGATTCCTCTCCCTCAAGGTAATAAAAAATGAAAATAAGAAGTGACTGAACACCTAATGTCTTATCAAATACGACCCAAAGTGAATCATTACCTCAAAGGTACTCCTTGTGACATTTCTGTAAAGGCAGAACTTACAAAAGTGCTTAGCTCCAATAATATCAATAATAAATTAAGCACTTTCTTCTGCATATACATTCTGAGTAAGATTATTATTCCTAGAGACTTAAAAAAGGAGTAAGGGGTCAAAATGAAACTGAAATTAATGAAAAATAAAGGAGGAAGAGTAATAACAACAATAAGCTGCCTTTTTTTTCTTCCCCAAGGTTCAATAAAAGATTTCTTAAAAGTTATGCTGACATTTACAGAGCGCCTCCTTGAAGTGTATTTCAATTTTAACAGACAGGAAGGAGGACAGGTAACATGACTTTGGAAAGAATTCCACAGGTGTGAAATGCAAAGCAATATTGCCTTATAAGTGCACTCCAGCACCGACTTGGCAGCATTGCATATATTTAAAACAGCAATATTCCAAAGTGCGATTGAGTGAGAGGAAACTGCCAGGCCCTGGATTCACTGAGGCATCTGTACTGCTTCAAAACAAACACTGGATCACTTAGGA
The DNA here is from genome assembly GCA_013389825.1 of Crypturellus undulatus. Taxonomy (NCBI): domain Eukaryota; kingdom Metazoa; phylum Chordata; class Aves; order Tinamiformes; family Tinamidae; genus Crypturellus; species Crypturellus undulatus. The sequence continues at coordinate 3,295 of VWPW01010109.1, forward strand.
TGCCCTCAGAGAACATATTTTCAGAGTATTAAATCTGTAACATTAACCAACTTGCTACATATTTATACCAGTTTCGATCAGAATGGCAAGGCCCATTTTAACTTTATAATCAGCAGACCAGTATTTCACAGTCAATGGGAATCTCGACTACAACACAGTGCTCCGACAGCTTTACCCAGAGCACACTAAGTCTGCTTGGCAGCAGAAACTCATTTCCTCTCAGGCCAGTCACCAGTCTGCTCCTCGCTTGGCAAAACAATGTGGCTGCCACCAGAAACAGCCATTTCAAAAAAGAAATTAATCCTATTCTAATAAACTCAGGTGCCGTAACAGAAGAGCCATTTTAAGTCAGGGAGGGCTGCCAGACACGTTTATACTCAGGAGGCAACTTCCCTGCCCATTGCAAAAATTCAATATTCCTAATTTAACAAATTCTTCTCTAAGCAAAGTCCATTAGAGAAAAGTAACTGAGAAAAGTAATATTCACTGTAGATATTTAAGCTAGTGGGGAATTTAGACCTTCCGATCTGCAGAAGATGGAGGAAGCTACACAGATCCATTGTGTTGTTATCATCAGTGGCTGACATGAACACAGAAGACTAAAAACTTGTAGTCTTTGATAAATCTTCAGTTTCTTTCAAAAATGAGGATTTAGCCAGCCAGAAAAAAAAAAAAAAAAGTAGAAATGAGAAATGCAAGCTGTCTCTAGAAGGAGGGGAAGATATTAATTCTTACATTCGTTACAGTGTATGGTAATCAATACCATAGCATTGTGTATACTGTCTATGGATGGAGAAGCCTATGGTAACGGATCCACAGCTACAGAAGTTAGCGGTTCATAAGGATGGATGCTAGACTGAAAGTATCTTTCATTTTTGTAAGAAAGTAATAATAAAACTTGTAAGCAGTAAGGTCCTTGTCTGCTTGTCAAAATAATTCAAACTAGTTTTAGATTCAAGTCTGATTATTTTGATCTCAGTTAATAGAGGATTTTTGTTTTGTGCTAAAATGATTAAAAAGCAACACATGTGCAGATCTGTTCAAAGCATGGTTTGCAAGAGCACCACCTAACATTTGAAAACTAGGGTTTCCAAGCATGAATTGGAAAGAAGTTTCTGGAAACTGAGGCATCTTTTATTATATTTTATTTTCCTCTTGAAAAATAACTAAAAGCTTTATTCTGGCCTAATTCTGCAGACATTTTTATTTTAAGCATTCCAAACACATTGATCACCCGGCAGCTGACTATTCACATAACCAAAAAAATGACTCAAATAGGAAGGAAACACTTCTCACACATTGCTCTCATAAACACGGGTTAATATGAGGACTAGTTAGTTCCACACTGTGTTCACCAGTTCTGACCGTATATTAAAATTTTTAAGGCTCCTCCTAAAAAAAAAAAAACATGTTGCGGAAATGTCTTGTAGCCAGAGGGCTAAGGGGGGATAACTGCAGTATGCCAGCTTACTGAGTTACCAATTCAGTAAGAGCATACTGAGTTACGAACAGACTTCACCAAGACTTACTTTTAATTACAGTATGCATGAACTTTAGTTTTATTCATAATAATTTACTGAAGAAGTGAGTATCTATTTACAGAACTTTCTGACTTTGATTTCATAGCCTTAAAAATAATCTTTTTAAGTTTTACAGGCACTACTTTATAATGCATTGTTCAATATTATTCATGGCTAATGGCAAGATGAAAATGTAGATGCAAGTATACAGCTATATGCACATTTTTTCTACTGCTGTACAAAAAAAATAGCATTTGCAAATATTCAAGAAAAAAGCTATGTAGAAATTACATAGTTGATGTGTAAGTACCTTCAAACATTACTTTACACAAGTTTAAAATCAGAACTTCCACTCCTCTTTTTATGACTTATTCCTACACTAGAACTGCTAGCAATTAATCTTCACCTTTACAGCTTAAGTTTAAGGCATTTGACACATGAGCAGGCTACACTGCAAAACACAAAAATTCAGGCATGAGTATAAAGCAAACAGCATCACAAAAATGTACTGAGTTGTGATGAGTTACCAAGTAAAAAATCTGCTTCAAGGCCCTTTTGTCCATGAAGGAATAAGTCTGTATTTGAGACCACCTTCATCTATCCCAGCACTTACCCATGTTTGGAACTTTCTCCATTTGTTAAAATAGGATAGCTTGAGTTAAAACACTAAGTTTGTCCATGTGTCAAAGGGCTAATTAATAGGAATACATAATTAAAATGATTCATTTCCAAAATTGTTGAGGTTCGTCAACTTGAGCAAATGAACATTTTTCTTTAATTTTTATATTGATGGAAAAGGAAGGTTTTCATGTAGGGGAGATAAAAGCTTACTTTTTTCTTTTAATATTTAAGTTACTATTAAACAGGTCTTACCTAAAAGTCATAATATGTCCATTGGCACAGAAACATGCAAGGCAGATACTGTTACTCAATGCCACTATATCTCCACGAAGAACAAAAGAAGTCTCTGTTATGTTTTGCTTATAAATACAGTTCTGGGATGGCAGTGAGATAACTTTTGCTTGCTTTTCAGAACATATCACTGCATATTGGTTTTCACTGATTTCCTGAGAGGAAGAGGGGGACACTGAAACAGGTCGCCGCTTTTTCAATTTATCTTTTTCATCTTTATCTTCAGGAACATTGTGTTCTCTCCAGGGTTCATGTGCTGGTGGGACTAAAGATCCTGTTGTATCCAGAAAAGCCATTCTCAAGATCGCCCCTTTTAGCCTCAGAATGGTTCCTAGGACACAGAAGTTAAGCAGATTTCTAAAATAGTTCTCCTAACTTGTCTTTCAAGCTACAAAATTTTTTTTTAAAAAGCAAGCAAAACAAAGATGAAATAAGAATTTTGACTTGCCTCTGTAACAAAACACAGACTTACCAAAACCTCTCGTTGTTAATCTGAAAACCACAGAGGCACATCCCTACGCAAGAAAACATTAAGCCTGTTTTCAAGGGTTAAAAGCATGCATACACTCAATCAACCTCAATGGAAATAGAACATATATTAACAGAATTGTGCTGGAATGCATATTCATATTCAAGTTCAGTGCCATAAATGCAACTCATTTCATTTTTCTCCTGAAGAGTCATTGCATGCTAAATATCTACAGCAAATCCTATTAGTCAAAGGAGAATATTTCCTTTTCCTTAAAAACACAGAGGTTCACAAACAAGCAGCCTGGAGTTTATCTGTAGTTCACACTTCAGTCCACCTCCCTCTAGCACAAACTTAAGAGGAAAACAACTGTCTTTCATCGCTGTTTAAATCAGTCTCTGTGTGCCATACCCTAGGCTACTACATTGCTTTTTACTTTACTCCAGCGTTTATTCCAATCCAAGAAGAAACGTGAACATTTGCTAAGCACACATGAAACCACACAGAGCAGTGTTTTCTAAGTTCCAAGCTGCAGATTCAGGCGTTCAACATAGTGAAGAAAGTCTGCGGCTTTCTTTTATCATAAAACATTACCAAGTCTGACAAGATCATACCAGACAGACGCAAACCAAGCATACTTTAGTGACCAAACTACTCCAATTTCATTTAGCACTGCAATTTGCATGTCTAGAAAACATGTCTAGTTTAAAGGGGAGCCTCTGCAACATATGCTGCACGATGCTGGCAGTAGGAAATAAAAATCTATGCCTAACAGTGTATTCAGTATAAAATCCCTGTTGCAATGTTTTGCAAACTGCTAAAGCATAATTGCAACAAAATCACTTGCTGTGTTTGAGAGAAACAAGCCCCGAGATGTCTCACAGGAATCTAACGGAATTTTATTATTGGTATTTAATAATAGTTGTTCAATATGTAGACCTTAATTTTAGTTCCTTTTTCATGATACAGTAAATTTGAAACTTTCCTACCTTATGATAAAAAATAAAGCACCTAAAATACTCTTCTACTATCTCCATTTAGAAAGTCACGTACTGCATCACTCTTTCCTCAACAGGTACACCTTACTCTTAATTTTACAACTGTATTTAAAACCTCAGTAATCAAGCCATCAGGATTGCAAGCCTTCCTGCTAGCTAACAACGAACTATATATTAGTTGTCCGCTAATTCATAATCAAGAAAAATAGAGTTCCTCAAGAAAAAAAAAAAAAAAAAAACAGCCCTCGAACAACAACACTACCCTAATGAAGTTATTTAGCTTGTTTTGTACATACCACTAGGAGAAACGATTACTGGCTGAAGAAGTCTCTGCTCTCCTCCTGGCGGTAAGTTCAGCCCGATGACAAGCACAGTACCCAGAGTGGTTCCGACCCACAGGCAAGGCGAAGGCGACGTGTCAGCCTTTCTCGTGAAAGTCTCACAAAAATGGAGCGCTGAAATTGCCTCGCGTGATTCCTTATCAATGCTAGTAACACTAGAACTCCGTGACCGACTGAAAGAGTTGTCTTTGACATCTGAAAACAAACCAGTATTAATTAAAAATAATGGAAAAATACAGAGATTATGGTGGGGAGACTGGGGCGGGGATCGATCAGACTTACTCTTGTTTTTAGCATAAAATAAATATTAATCAAACTTTTTTTTTATTATTACTTTACTTAATCACCTCTCCCTTTGGCCCAATTTTCTACACTATCCTAAACAAAACACTCAATCTTTCACTTCAGAGGTAGCCACCGGGAAATTATCATGGATTATTGGCATAAAAGTATCTCTTTTCTTGGGACAGACTAGAAGAGTCATCACTGAACAGCAGGAGTCCTTTAAAAAACAAAACTACAAGGCTCATTGCTGATTAACTTCCTCATTGACCAATCAGATTAAATCTGTTGGCTCCTAAGGAACATGGTTTAATGATCTTATGAAGTGCAAATATTTTAGTTTAAAAACCGCAGTGACATTCAGACAGCAATGCTAAGACATGACTTGTACTGATTTCCAATAATACCATCCAACTTTTGGAAATTTTAAGTGAGGAAGTCTAATAGTAAGTTAGGAAGTCTAATATAATAATAATGCTGTCTGGCAAAGGTAGGCAAATCTGAAGATTTCTGTTTTGAATACTGAGCCAAGTGGCATTCAAACTTTTCAGGAAGTCTCATTTATTGTTTAGCAAATAAAGTTTTCAGAGCAGAGGGTGAATTGTAACACTAACCACAACCTCAAACCAGTGACCATGCTGCTTCATTCCAGTTGTGCTCTATTTTTAATGTACTTGTCTGTTCATCTGGTATGTAGCATTCCAACACTTCTGAATCTACCAGTGCGCTCATGAATTAATGTATGCTTTACTTTCCCCAGCACATCATTACAACATTTTAGCACCATAACCCTTACCCATGTAAGTCTGAGGTAACTTTTATCATGATATTTGAAAATGAAGATTATTATTTTAGATCTTTGAGTAGGGTACGGATACAATTGGCAATTCTTTAACAGGATTAACATCTAACAACATCTAACTATAAACTTCCTGCAAGTACCAATATGCCAACTTCATTAAATTATTGTAAATTTTTCTGTAAAGAACATCTGAAATGCATTTGAAAAAGCATACTATCCAGATTTCAACTGACTAAATGCAGACCCCTGTGCAAACAGGTAAGACGTCTGTACGAACAGGTACCTGTTAGTACCTAAATAGTAAATTTCTCTAAAATGAGACTTGTGTTATTCCGCAGATGGAATCCCAACCTAATTTAGTCAAATGTGAAATCAAGGATTATAAAAGGAATCTAGGTAAATCAGCTCAGATGCGGACATCTTAATCTTTTACACTTAAAAATGGCGGGACAAAAAAGTGAATCCAGGAAAGACGGTGGCAACAATTATTTCCTTTTAGATTTTTTCTAATGACCACAATAACCTCTAAAGATGCAAACTCCTTCAGGTTTGAATATTTACCAACTTTTAATCTTTTGATCTCTAATGTGGATTAATCAGTCTGAATACACTAATACACTAATATTCTTCTGATACTAATATGCATCTGTACAAAAGAAAAATGTATGTAAACCAAATTAAGAAGAAAATTTTGAATACAGTTAAGTTGCATTTTTATATTCGGCACAGACCAATAATCATGAAGAAATGCTAATCCAAATCCTAGCAGCTCATTATAACTCTGGGTCTAAGTGTGGTTTCTTTAATTCTCCCTTTTTCTAAGTTAAAGTTTGTGGACATACTTCTTGCATGCCTTATTTGAATAAAGATCTTTCTCCTTTTCCTGTGAAAAACAAAGGTTATTGCAACAAGCATAAAATTAAATGTGCATTTGTTGAGTTGCAACTGGTTGAATATTTGACAAGTATGTGTACAAATGCCAGAAGTAGTGGAATGAACAGGGGAGAAAATAAAACAAAACAAAATAACCAAAACACCCCAAATAACTGGGCAGACAGGATCCGTATTGTGGAGAGTGGACAGCTCACTCGGAAAGAGCTAGGGGTAAAAAGTTGAACTGCATTAGTGGATATTATTTAGCCTGAAGCCAGGGAAGAATCTATGTCTTGTTCATGGATTAGTTCCAGATGGAAAGGAAGCAGCAATGGGGTGATGACCCACTACAATACACCACTTAATCAGAAGGATGGAAGATGAGGTTTTCTTGTGCAACCGAACCAAAGGACCTAGCAGTACCAGTACCATAATCATCTGGATCGCAACAATGAAAAACAATGGTATAATACAGGCAGTCCAACTGAGGACTGATTTATGCTGAAGATAACTTCTGTTTTAGAAAGTGAAGGATAAACACAGAATCAAAAATTTTATATTTTCTTGTGGTTAATTAGGGAGGAAAGAAGGATGAAAATGATCTAAAGATAGAAAAGTCATTGGAAAGAATACGAATGGAAGAGTAGGTTCAGGAAGCCAAGGAAAGAAAAGTCAGAAAGTGATAAGGATAGTGAACTTGTGAGAGAAAAAAAAAAAAAAAAAAAAGAAGCATGTCAGCTATTTCCTAGAGCGAGCAGAGAAGGCCACAGAAATGACCAAGAAAATATGAGCAAGCAAGCTGACAATCAATGAAGCGCACTATGTACAAACTATGTCATTAGGAGGTAGGAAGTAAAACATCACCACAAATACTATTATTATTGCCTGAGTAAGTTCCTTATGGATCTACAAAACTTAAGACCTTTGTCTTTGGAATAATATGATACATATATGTACAGAAAAGCACACAGCGATAAAAGTCGAGCAAAATGACTGTTACAATTAGGAAGAAATGAAGCATTTTAGATTATGCCAAATGTGAAACGGCAACAAAAGAAAAAAAAAAAAATTATTGCCTGAGTAAGTTCCTTATGGATCTACAAAACTTAAGACCTTTGTCTTTGGAATAATATGATACATATATGTACAGAAAAGCACACAGCGATAAAAGTCGAGCAAAATGACTGTTACAATTAGGAAGAAAATAAGCATTTTAGATTATGCCAAATGCGAAACGGCAACAAAAGAAAAAAAAAAACACAAAAGTTTAATTATTTTAGTAGAAAGAACAGTAAATTTTAGATGATGTGGAAAGTGCTGAAAAGGCTTCAGCATCTTTTTTTCTCCAGACTTCAGGAAAGACTGAATACTACCCCTTCTAAGTACTTAACATATGAGAGGTGGGAGTGGAATAAGAATAGGAGGAAAAGTTGGGTAATATGTAAGACTACAAGTGTTTTTCAGTTTGTGAGATTTGATAAAATTCACCCTAAACTGAAATCATCCCTAAACAATTAAAAATTATAGAAGAACACACACAGATTGAACAGACCAAAGTCAAAATTTTCTGGTGCCAGTGTGGCCACAGCAGAGTACCCACGGCCACACCAAGACACAGGGTATCTAGGAAGATGCGAAAGCCTCAAAAAGGTCCAGAGAGTAACAGAAGCTAGATTCAGACAATGTGAATTTGTATAGGAAAATAATACTGTAAAGAAATGTATCAACAAAAATCAATATATCAATTATCAATTGTTTATCAGCAAAAGACTGAAGAATGATATGATGATAAGTTTTCAATACCACAAAAGGTGCCTAACAAAGAAAGACGNCTGGTGCCAATGTGGCCACAGCAGAGTACCCACGCCCACACCAAGACACAAGGTATCTAGGAAGATGAGAAAACCTCAAAAAGGTCCAGAGGAGAGTAACAGAAGCTAGATTCAGACAATGTGAATTTGTATAGGAAAATAATACTGTAAAGAAATGTATCAACAAAAATCAATATATCAATTATCAATTGTTTATCAGCAAAAGACTGAAGAATGATATGATGATAAGTTTTCAATACCACAAAAGGTGCCTAACAAAGAAAGACGGGAAGCACTTTTTCACTGTGGGAAGGGAGAAAAGTAAGGTAATATGGAAGATTTCATTTGGATTCAGGAAGTTTGTGTGATTATAAAAATACTGGAACTTTGTGCTTGGGATTTTTCTTGAAATGTATTCATTGGAGGCTCATGCATTCAACAGAGGTCAATCTGTCAGTCATCTGGATCCTCGCCATAGGAATGGATTAAAGGATCTCTGGAGGTTCCTTCCAACTTTGCATTTATTTGAGTGGAATAAGCTGTAGCTTCAACCTGGGTGGTCCAACTCTAAGGTTTCAGGATATCCCAGGCCCATCCACTCTTTCCCCACTGTTAGCAGCCGTTGTCAAACACCCCGTTCTGCAGCTGGCACGGTGTGATGCAGGCCTGTCTTCTGCTGCGGTTGCGGCAGGGACTCTGCTGCAGCAGGGGCAGGCAGCTGGGGCAGGCAGAAGGCAGCTTGCAGCATTCGGGCTGCATCTGCTGCTGGAGGTCTACAGCTGCACCCCCCCGTCCTTAGGGAAAGAGGCAGGGGAGCTGGAGCTGATCTACAAGCTGGCAGTCAGATTGTGATTACAAACCAAAAAAAAAAAAGAAAAAAGAAAAACCATTCATGTGTACACTGTTTTGTTTATGCAGCGAAATGACCTTTAATACTAGATTATTTATTTATTTATTTTTGTAACAATGGAACAGCTTATTATGTAGGGACTGTACTTTTTCAAGAAAATGAAATTCTCATAGACCAGTAACAGCTGTATGTTATTTTCATTTATACAGAGTGGTCACAAGACAATTAACATTCTCAAAAGTATGTCCTAACTTCTTTTCGAATAAATCTCAACATATCTTGTTATTCCTAAGATCTCTCATTTTTCAACTTAAATTTTATCAGGCAATTCTAAACAGGCAAGCTGTATTTCCTTACAATATCTTACCTGTTTATGCTCACTTTTGCTATCATGGCACTATTGTTAAAGTGAGATTGACAGATGCCTAAAAATTAGGACTAAATTGCAATAAGCCATGTACAAAATTTGCAGTCTTACCTTAAGATGGCAACAATGAGATTTTGTGCCTGAGAGGCCCCCAAAAGAGTTAAATTAAAATTTTAGTTCTACACTTGAAATAAATGCATGATAATTTATATAATTTAGGAATTACTTCAAGGTACTTGCATTCTGTAAAACAGTTTCAATAAAAATAAAATCAACTATGTAAACTTACCTAAATCAGGCTTTAACTCAGTTGGCAAACTTAGCTTCCTGGACATCTTTGCTGAAAAGTGAAGTATATCTTTTTTTTAAAAAGAAGAAACATGATTCTGATGGCCTTTACTTGCCCCTTTCCAAATATTTAATATATCATTGCTTATTACATTAATTGCAGCAATTCTACTAGAGCAGAGCTTGACTTTTAGGAGTGAGTGGCACAAGGCAGAACATGGAAGATATCAAAATCCCCCAAAACAACATTATATGATTTTTTTTTGCCAAATTTCATTTTCCCTGAGGCATCAGAGAGAACTTGACAGATTGGATATATTTAGCTTTGGCTCAAACCCAAGTTTTTTCTCCTCCCTCCTGAGGTGACTATGCACACTCTGAGCTTCTGCAAGAAGGTGCACCAAAATTTAGGCGGGAGTTTACACCTCCATTCATTCTTCTTCTGCCTTACTTCCTCATCAAACCCCAAAGAGTTAAAATAGAAATAAAGAGAGGAAATTTTAATTACACTAACCATTTCAATATAAATGCACAAAATAAGCATCTGAGATGCCATTAAGAGTTTTACAAGAATGGAAAAATTACAAAGAATAATTATAAAATCAGCAGCACAGAAACATTTGCAACACTGTCAAATGAAAGACAGTAAAATTTTTGTAATATCACTCAAGCAAGAAACAGAACTTGAACTTATCACTGACTTGGAAAATTTTATTTCTAGGAAGAGAAACCATGTAATCTATTTTAAATGCTGTATAGAATGCTAAAACACACTGCTGTAAGAAAAGTCACTGGTTAACTAAAAGCCTTACCTCACACTTTCAACTAACTTTCAGCAATTACCAGAAGGGCAAAAATTTTGACATATCTTAGCTTCTGGACCAGGACTTTAATTCCTAACCACATGCTTAACTCTTGGTATATCATTTAATTTTTCATTATCTGATAAGGATAATACTTCTCTACCTGAAGTAGATGTTGAGAATAATCGCACAATTTTAGGGAGTGCCTTGTAACCAGTACCAATCACAAGGTAGACTGAATCTTGCCGCTCCTCTCTAAAAATGAATTCACTCTGATGTCAGATAATTTGAATGAGTACATTTCATCCAGATACTTGATAACAGCGTGTGATTTAGAATTACTCTCACTCATTGAAAAAAGTGAGATACATTCATCAATACTGCAAACACTAGTTATCTGAATAGCTGAACAGTTTTATTCCTGTCATATCCTATAAAAATTTGAGAATATGACTCAAGAAGTAAGATTATTTCCTTAACGTGTCAATGCTACAACATATGTCCTGTTCAAATTAAACTGAAATTATTTACTCTCATGTTGCAATACCACAGTCAACTGTTTTTTTAGTGCAGGCTGAAACAGAAAGGGCAGTCCAACTAGATATTTTCTACCTGGTGCTGGCACGTGTCTGGCCTGATGGACGAGGCAGGACCAAAATTCACCTGAATGAAATTTCTGGCGAGGGCTGTTTTCAGTGAGACCAACTCCCATGCCAGCTCAGTGCTGAGCTAGACAAATGGCAGACCTGTGGTACGCAGGTGACCTGGCCACTACTTTTTGCTGGCAGATGGAAATTATATCAGCTTAAAAAGAGATCATGTAACCACACCTAGAACTGTGGATTACAGGGTGTCAATGCTAAAAGTTGTGAATTAGAGTGCTCTACACAAAAATTACAGTTTAAAACATACATTAGTGTGACAGAGTGCTCAGTAATTCAAACGTAAAGAGAAGTTTATTTAAATAGCACTAGTGCCACCTTGTGCTTAAGTAGTAAAGTGACTCAAATACAAATATTTCAATAGTTAAATCGTTTCCAACTAACATTACTTAGTATAATAAACTGCTTGTATTCATCATATCTGCCTTATTGTTTTCAGCAGTATTGGAAAATGTAGTTTATCCATGCCTCAAAATCAGCTATCGACCACTTCTACCATACAAAAAACAGAGCAGAGGAATGCAGAAAGAAGAGATGCAGATATACAGGGAGAACCCTTAAAGTCAGGCTTTGTACCTTTTGCACTTAATACCTCACTCAGTGTGGTGGTTGCTGCGGCTTCTACAGCCGAGCCTGCCTCTGCACAGCTCTGGTGGGAGACAGAGTCAAAACCTAGGAGTAGCTGTTTTGTTCCTCTTGGCATGCTTGCTGCTCTAGGCAATGATTATTTTGTCTGTTTGCTTAGATCTACATTTAATTTTCCACTAAAGGAAAAAAAAAACTAGTGACACACATTCATATTCATATTCTCTGACATATATCTTTAAATACGCATTTTATACTACAGATGCCACTACAGAACTGTTGATAATACAATATTCAGGTTTTTGGGCATCTTCTCAGAGGTTAGTCTTGACAGGGAGCGAGTTAGAACGCGAAAGTTTCTCTTGTGCTACATCTCAGCACTGTAGGCTAATAGTGGACAAGAATTAAATTACCCAATTTCATGATGCCTAAAGAATTGACTGTTGTACTTGTGACAGTTAAAAAGAATTAGCTTCACAACACTGAAATCTGAAATTTTGATACCTTTAACAATAATGAAACCACCTTGTAAGAGAATGTATGAAAAGGGAGCTACATGATGTATACAAAATTAGATCAGACAAAATATTATAGAACACATTTAATGTCAATCAGTCCTTCTCTGGCATTAAGACCAATAAGAATTTAACATAAGTGTATTAAACTTTGCTTCTGTGAAAACAGTATTAACAATGTTAAATTTTCAAGCAGTATTGACATCGTTTATCGTATATTTAGCATGTTACAAATGTGAAAAAACATCTTACATTTGCTATTATCAGCAGGAAATTCAGAATTACAGAAATTCACAATTCTGGCTGTTACTACTCCAATTAGATTTGCCTGCTAATGGTTTGTGATTGCTTTTAAAGTGAGCAGTTGCATAAAAGAAATAAAGCGTGTAATTTCAATGAAAAGTACTTAACATAATCTACTGAAACTGCTATAAAAAGCATCTCAGAGTCTGCAATACTTTCTATGTACCTTTACTAAGGTGCTTTCCAGAAATTGAGGATATAGCATTGATATGACCAGTAGTGATATATTTAGTCAGACTCTTCTCTTCATGCCCAATAATTATCTTACCAAAATAACAGTATAACAGCTTAGATTTCCTTTCAGCTGAAGATGGATCAGAAAGCCTTTCTGTAGGAATAGTATCTTGGCCTCAGAAATTAAGTATTTCCTTCACTTTTCCCCCCTCTGTAAGTCCATCTAGATTTTGGACACTTTTTTGTATTCCTCCAACCCAGTGCATTACGCATAGTTTCAAATATCTGCCATTTCTAAGAGAAAAGGATGCATTTAATTTTAATTACTGTATTTCCCATAATTCCTACAAACGGTTAGTATAGTCTAAATAGCTAATTTTAAATATTTCAAAGTTGATGCAAATTTAGGGACAGAAAAAGAACACTACCTTCCAACCTAAAACAAGATGACCACTTAACAGACTACATATGGTAAATGTTAGTTCATGAAGCCAGTAGCATTTTATTTATGCTACTTCTGCAACTTTGGATGGCTTTTGACTCTTTAATGCAGCAAGAATCCCATTCCTGATACTGTCACTAATGATACAATTCTATAGAAAAGAAGATGAATCTCTACAGGTTAAGATAAAATTATATAAATTGAGAATAACTTTGTATTTCTAAATGCCTGCATATCTATGTTGGTCTTTAAATACCACTTTAGAGTCCAATCACTGAAATGAAATTCCTTTTGCTTACTTTGGAAAATGCTAGATTTCCCTCTCAGGACTTTCAAAAGAAGTCTTCTTTTCTTACCCACTGTTTCAACGTGACATGTTAGAACACCACAGGAATGCTATTCTTAGCGGAAATTCAATATGTAGATTATAATTTTTGTTGTTTTTTGCAATCCATTTGATAGGTTGTACTTCATGCAAGAACAAAGAACTGAAGGAATTTGAATCCAATCGCACTATATGCCACTGCAAAGAACTACATCCAATGCCATTTGCAGAGTTGATGGTGGCAAACTGTTGGGCAAGAGGATGAAGCTGATGGCAGTAAGTGGCATATGCGTTATATAGAATTAACTGTCCAGTCACATTCAGCTGACTACAATTCAGCTTCAAACAGTGAAATGCAAAATCACACAATTATTAATATCAAATAATTGGCAAAGCATTTTGCTGTATGTCAGCAATTCAGAAAAGTTTGAAGTTCAGAAAAACCCATGCAGAATAATCATGCCTATAAAACAGGACAGTGAATAAAATATTACTTGCAGGGCATCCAACTACTCAAATCTCTTGAAAAAATAAGAAAATCAAGTGAAAAAAATTAACTGTGCAAATTACATAAATCTTAAAATATGGGCTTACTGAATCACAGATCTAGTGCACTGTTGGCTCAACTCAGCATTTAACCTACTTCCTGAAGAGCTTACTACTACTTGTAAATGCACGCTACAATAATTCTAAAAATATTCACAACTGCTCCTTTCCTTTGGAGAGGAAAGGTTTCAAGCTGAAACACACACCAAAATTTCTGTAGAATTATTACTGGCAGGTTTTATTAATGTTATTAGAAAAAAAAGAGGGGGGAGGAAGGGAGGGGAAATGAAGTCATGCACAAATATATTAGTCCAAAACAAAAGGGCAAAATAAAATTTTCTGTAAAATTCTGGAAGAAATGGTCTTCAAATAAAAGGAAAATATTACCTGATCAACAGGCACTGACATAACATGCACAAAATTAAGTGCTGTTTTTCTCATTAAAGAAACTCAGTGCAAGTTTCCCATTAAGCTGTATGTCCTTCAGGAAAACATATTAATGAGTATTAATGTAGACTGTACTCTGTTTTTTAAATAGAGACGAATGACACAATGGTACATTCTTGAGACACACCTGCTTTCTGGAATTCTTCTTAGGCTTCCACTACCTCGGAGTCTTCTCCCCTATCACCACCGTTGCCAGTACCAGGCCAATCCCTACTCCCCTCCTATATCTTACCTTTCAGCACATTCCTGCAGGCCTAGTACAAGCCTAGGGCTGAGGAAAGGGCATTCTGCCTCCTCCCTCATTTTGTGCCTCGGGTTCCAAAGAATCTCCTGCAGTATTTGCCTCTGTTTTTTGAATGATTTTTCTTCTCAGGTACCAAAGTGTAATGGAAGGGAATCAACCATTAACAGTTTAGGATAAAAGTTAAGTTGCTGAAGAGTAAATTGGAGGCAGGGCACAGGAAAAGAAATCTCCTCCTCCTCCCTAGCCTTAACTTAAGGTGCAACGTATAATCTAAGAAATGATAGCTTAGCAAAGCGTCACTATAAGCAATATAGATTCACCTTTTTGCCTTAACTAAAGAGGGAAAATTAAACCTATTGCAACCACACGCTAATACATTAAATGGAAATAAAATGAAACATTAATGTGGTGATTCTGAAATGAAATTGCCAGTATCCCAGATAAAGAGTTAGAGACCCTTTCCCAAAATTAAATCACACAGCATCTCAACTTCATTTTTATAGCTCCAGTTGTCATAAGCAAAGTTAATTTTTACTCTAATCATAAAAGGGTTCAATCTATAATCTGCATACAACATATTCCAAAGCACTTTCGCTCATAAATAGAAAAACATAAAAGACAAAAAAAAACCCAAAAAATCAAAACACAAAAAAACCAACAAAGAAGATTCCAAAGCTGGTAAAGTGCTATATCATTGCTGGACACAGAAGGAAAAGTTATGGAATAGTAATGGAGTGTAATTACATATAACTGAGTCCTTTTCCAGATGATTAAGTGAAAACATGATGCTACCTGTATCTTGACCATTTTAATAAGGAAATATGGCCACATTGCTACGAATGTAAAAGAAATTTAATCAAATAGATGTTCTCAAGGAGATTCTATCTTCACAAAAAACAGTGGAATAATGTTGTGACTTGCATAGACTGAACTCTCTTAGTATTTCAGATTAGAGTTCCACCCATCCAGAAAATGCAGAAAAATGCATTTGTAAAATTAGAGAATTTAAAACACCAATATTCTTGATTTTTAAAAATTATTGTACCCAGTGTATTTAGAACAAAAGCAACCCATAGAGTAACCAATTAGCATAGAGAATGAAAAATTAATAACTACATACACAATTAAATTTGATTTTTTTTCTCCTGCTTGGTTAATGTTGCATAGATTAAGGCACTGGATTAGGAACAAAGCAGAATTTTTCTAGTTCCTACCTATATCATTGGCTACCATCTTGGAAAACTTTCTGCTTTTGGTCTTCACTGTAAATAATATTTTAATAAAAAAAGGTCAATTTAGGAGTATCAAAGGATGAACTTAAAATTAATACTATAAAAAAGAAAAATACTGTACCCTTTTCTATAAAATTATTCATTTTTTGATCATCATCAGAATTGTTTGGTGAACCAGAACCTATGAGTGAAGACAGAATGAGATGGACATACAAACATACATCTTTGACACAAGAACTATGTATTAGTAAGTGTTTTGCATTTAATGGAGACACACAGAGATAGATTAAAATATTGATGAAATACTAGATACTAATAGTCTCTCTACCTGAATTCTTATGACATGAGAAGAATCCTGCCATATTAACCACAAAAAATATAATGCAACGTACAATGTTGCACAGTGTAGGTTATAAATATTTCCCCCACTGAATAGAGCACTGTCTTAATCACAGCCCCAGACATAAGAATTAAGCCAAATTGTGTTTCATAGAGCAGGACAGTAGCAATGATCTCAGCTTTGAAAATTTGCTTCTTTCTACTTCAATAAATCTGCCCTGGGCCACAGTTCTTCAACTATTCTGCAGACAACTCAAGAGACAGGACTGGAATTTGGCAATTTTCAGAGCCCTTAATAGTGAGAAACTAATAGTTGTGGCCTACACTGTTGTCAGGAAATTTAACCAAAGATGCCAAATTTCACTGGATTTTATACTGTAAAAAATGCAAGGATTTTAATGTTCTTGCACATAAAAGCATGACTTTTTTTTTTTTTTTTTTTTTTTTTTTTTTTTTTTTTTTTTAGTGTATTATGGGTCACCTGAATGCTTCAGGGGCTTTAGTTTATTACCTCCTCACTTCTGTAGAAAAAAAATAGGAGAAATAAAGCTGTCTGCAATAGGTAGACATGTCAAAAAACACTTTCAGCTAAGTTATTCTACTTTTATATAGTTATGTAGTTATTCTACTATAATTCTACTTTTACTGTAACTATTTACTCCAGGTAAGAAAGGGTTACCGGAAAAGAGAATAATGATCTGACTTATCTAGATTAAAAGTCTGTATAATTTAAAATGAAGGTCAAAAGAAAATTGTTGTCCAATCAAAAATAAAAGTTCATGTTAAAATTTCTACTGAAGTTAGCAAAAGGGAATTTTTTTCTGTTACACTTTCAACTGGACAAAAATAGTAAACGTTTTAACAGAGATGGGGCAGCTGGTTGTAAACAATGACATTTCAGTTTTGCAACTGCTTCCTTTATGGTCCAACACAAAGGAAGTTATTCTGTTAAGTGATAAATTTCTTCATGTTCTTGCGAAAACAGCCATGACTTTCGAAAGTACAGGCTGAAATGGCACCTTTAGGCAAGTAAGCTACCTTTAGATTCCTATAATGGCCATTATTTTGAATTCCTTTGCAAAAAGTAACACCCAAAAGTTAAGTAAACTTTTAATTTTCACTTAGCGCAATGCTTTGACTGAAATGGATAAAATTATGTATGCCATTAAAAGTTCTGTCACAGTGATGGAGAAGAGGCAAGTGAAATATTTTAAGCTATCCGAAATATGCATCCCTAATATTATATGTCAACATTCAGTATTAAGTATTTGCGTGGCCATAGTCTCAATTAGCCAACACTAAACAAACTTCTAAGCAGAACAACTTATTACTGACATTTTCCTGCAAGTCACATACAGTAGAGGTAACTGACTACTTCCTCTCCTCCTGTCTTTTTTTTTTTTTTTTAAACCTTAGTAAGAAGGCCAGCTTCTGAAGACCTCTGTTTCTGAAGAAAAATAGTCATTTATTATTTCTGAGAAAGTAGGAGTATATTAGATCCTTTACAGTCTTGGCCACTTTGAGGACTCCCTGAAACACCAGTCACCTCAACTGTTATAGGAATCTGTGCAACTCTTTCCAACACATCAAAAATTCCAGAGTATACCCTCTGCAGTGTACATCTCTTCATACATCCTCATGAAAGTATTCTTATTACATCTCTTTAAATTGGTATTGTTTTAAAACTGGAAAGATTTGTAATGAGAAATCAAACAAGCTGTGAGAGCGCAACAGATTTTATATAATTACTGAACTAGGAATGGTGACTTAAAGTATGCTATCTTCTGCGCGAACAAAATACTGAACAACCTAGAAACTCACGATTACCTGAAGTGGGTGACTTGCAGCGATCTTCTGGCACCACTGTACCTTCATTAATATCACACAGACCAGCTGTAACATACACAAAAAAACAGTATACAGTAAGTACAGCTGCTATTTTAGCTTTTCCTCTATTACAGTGGGAAGCTTGGGCTTTCATTAGATACAAACCAGCTGGTTGTGGTACAATTCATATTACAAATTACATCTTTTCATTTGGACATCAGCCACAATGACTGTAAAATCACTTCATACTCACGTGAAATTTTCTGTATTGGTTTTACAAAACACTTCTTCATAAAATTTTAGTGAAAACATTGCTTTTTCAGCAAGACAGACTTAAAAGAACAGTTTATTTACATGCTATGGATATATATTATCAATATGTCAGATCTGTTTTGAAAAACAAAAACATTCTTATTAAATATGTAATTGCAAAAGAGTCAGAAGAAAGACTTCTTGTTACAGTGATATGCTGTGCATTTGTGTTGCCTTGCTCACTTCCCAGCAAAACTCAGTGATGTCCCCTAGAGAACTTAAGGTATAGGCCACTTAAAAAAAAATATTCTTCCTCACACAAGGAGATTTCACTAACATTTTAACACAATGTTGCCTGCTCTCATCATAACTGCACGATGTTAATACCAAAAGATATTAACTTCCATTAACCTTTAATTCAGTTCAAGTGAAAGGAATAAAACCTAAGAGTCCTCAGTTAGAAGGAAAGATGGAACTCGTCTCCTAAAGGTCCTAAATATTATTCCATGTGGTTAACTAAAGTACATAAAGAATTCTGCTTCTCTCCCCACCTTTTTTGAAAGATTTGATTTTTGACAAGAAATTGCTAGCTCGATAGCCCAGAATTAAGAAAAGTATGTTTTGTTGATATTTTAAGAGTGCCTGATTTTTAGGTTTATCTGGTAACTATGTTTTCCCTCACAGGTGTCATGACACGTGATACTTAAAAAAAAACAAGTCCACAGTATTAAATTGTAGTAGTTGAGAAATATTGATTAGAATGAAAGGTTTCTGCACACACAGAAGGATCTCAAATATAATCGGCTTGATGGGAGGAAGGGCCTAAGGCAATAAGGACTTGCACATGCAAAACCTGTCTACACAGATGTAGTCTACCCACTTATAGCACTGCACTGCTGGTACGCATCTGTTAACAGAAAACAAAAAATATAGAAGCAGCTCTATTCTTCTTTCAAGTTAAAAAACAAAACAAAACAAAAAAAACTTTCTGATTCAGTTCTGCTTTGGCATATCTACAAGCTGATATCAGTATAAGCTAAAATTTGATAATAAATTCTGGTCCAGTTCTGGTTCAAGGAGGAGGGGGAATGGGGAAACAAGAACAAATCACAGAGAGATTAAAGTACATATTTCCTTCACATTTGATTAAACCTCAGTCCTGAAACCCTTTCAGTTACACTAAAAAGAGGCTCTTTGATGAATAATCAAGAAAAAAATGATACGATACGCATGCAAAAGGTGCTTTTGCTTTTTAGAATAATCTCTGGTAGCACTAAGAAACGCTTCATACGTAAGTCACTTAAAAGTTGTTACATTTAAGTAGGTCACAAATAACATAAACATAACCCAGTACAGGCTGGGGACCGACCTGCTGGAGAGCAGCTCTGCTGCGAAGGACCTGGGCGTCATGGTGGACGACAGGTTGACCATGAGGCAGCAGTGTGCCCTCGTGGCCAAGAAGGCCAATGGCATCCTGGGGGGCATTAAGAGGAGCGTCTCCAGCAGGTCGAGGGAGGTGATCTTACCCCTCTACTCAGCCCTGGTGAGGCCACATCTGGAGCACTGTGTCCAGTTCTGGGCCCTACAGTACAAGAGGGATGTGGAGCTGCTGGAGAGAGTCCAGCGCAGGGCCACGAGGATGATCAGGGCCCTGGAACATCTGCCCTATGAGGAGAGGCTGAGGGAGCTGGGCTTGTTCAGCCTGGAGAAGAGAAGGCTGAGAGGGGACCTGATCTGTGTCTATAAGTGCCTCAAGGGAGGCAGTGAGGAGGATGGGGCTGGCCTCTTTTCAGTGGTGGCCACTGACAGAACCAGAGGAAATGGCCACAAACTGAAGCATAAAAAGTTCCATGGGAACTCAAGGAAGAACTTCTTGACAATGAGGGTGACAGAGCCCTGGAACAGGCTGTCCAGAGAGGCTGTGGAGTCTCCTTCTCTGGAGATCTTCAAGACCCGCTTAGATGCAGTCCTGTGCCACGTGCTCTAGGTGGCCCTGCGTGTGCAGGGGGGTTGGACTAGATGACCTCTAGAGGTCCCTTCCAACCTTAAGCATTATATGATTCTATGATTCATACTTCCATCAATAATAACCAAAATTGCAGAAGTTAAAGTCTTATGTGAACCTAATTACGTAAGTTGAAAACTCAGGTGTCTAGAAAATTTCTTTGATGTTTGGTTTTACATTTATTAATTTAGTATTTGGTACCAGTATTGGTAGTGTTCTCCCATCACATGTTGTAAACTCTAAAAACACAAGTAAAAGTATTAAGACTCAGCCAAAGTGTTCTTTTTTCCTTTTCTCGGAAAATATATATACTAAATCCTTCACTTAGTATAAACTACCACCCAAAACATGTAAGATATCTGGTGTGAATCAGTGATAAATTCCAAAACATGATCTCAACTGGGAGTTTGTATCTGTTAAGTAAGCCTGAAATGATAGGATATAATCTAACACCATTGTGAACCTAAATAGACGCTGCTTTAAGACAATAATCTGAATTTTGCTTTTGAGTAGGGGGAAAAAAAGACACATTCATCATATTCTCACAATTCAAGCGAAGGGAAAACCTCTTTTTCTCTGTTTTAGGAGATATATAATGCTATGTCTATGACATATCAGGGTTCTTAATGAGGAAGGCTCATTTCTTGCTACTTTTGTCAAAACCTACAGAAATCGTTGAGTAGAACTATTTCTTACTCCTGATTCTCCCACAGCCATTTAATTTTTGGTTCTGCTATTTTTGAGACATGACGTACCCTAACAATAGGCTGCTCTGTCACCCTCCAGCTGTAACTGAACTCACCACAGCTAATTAAGAAACTGGCTTAATGCACATATAGGATAGCATTATTATGTTAGGTATTTTAAGCTCATTGCCAATGTCTCAAAGAGAATGAGAAAAGGCACTGTATCTCTGAGACACCCACATTAAATTAAGCACTTATTCTAGGACTAGGACAGGAGTACTAATAGTTCCTGAAGGTTATTCTCATCTCTATCACTTAAAAACACCAACTTGAAATTCCTACAGGGCTATGTGGTAAACAAATACTTCAATCATAATCTCTACAAAATAGGTCTTCGAAGAAGCGAGCTTTCACTTGTAAAAAACATCACTGCCTTTTAAAGTGTAAAAGAAAGAAACAAACTAAACCATCCCAACATCTGTAACTAGAGTTTTGAAGCCGTTCTCTGCCAAAAGTGGACCAAGTAACAGAAAGTTGTAACCTCAGATCTCAAATAGTACACAGCATTTAGTGGGTAAAATCTTGGTTCTGCAGATAGTCAAGACCTCCTTTTTCTTTCCCCAAAACGGGAAGAATTTGATGGTTGTTTTTTCCCTTCAAGTTTCTTTTAGAGCAATAAAGAAACAGATACCTGTGATTGCTTAAAATGGACTAGGAAAACTATTTATGGTGAATGAACAGCAAGTCAACAAATCAAATTCAGATGTTCAAAAATATTTTATTGCCATGAGATGACTTACTTATATAAGAGGTGCGAAGTTTTTTCACAGACTCTGAATATAAGTTAGAAAGGCCGCACATGCAAGAAGCCACAGTCAGCATACCTTCATGAAGCAATGAGAAAAGGAAAGACGGAGACACTAACAGTACATTTGAGACAAAAAAAGCCAGCAGAAAAACAAGTACAGTAACGTTTGAAAAATGCTTTTGCCATGCAGATTGTTAGTTTTAAAGCATAAGATGAAAAATATAAATATGATTCAATGTAACAATGGTTATATTCATGAGCAGAAAAGACCAAATTCATGAACGTCTTGGACATACACTTGTCAAGTGTAAGTCAAGTCACACAGATTCAATGCCTTAAAATAAAAAAAAGATAAGAAAAAGCAAGTGGAAGTAAACACCCCAAAAGGTAACTTACAATCTAAAATATATGAAGCAGAAGTTAAAGCCTTTACTCCCAAGAGGAATTAAAACACTGAATCAGCAAAGTTTCTTTTTTCTTCCCTCACAAGTACTAGTTTTTCCCCCCCGCCCCAGTCTTTATTTTTGTAGAAGAAAATATTTTATCTGAAAGGTCGTGAATTGCATTACTTTGTTAATATTTTTAGAGTCGTTTCCTCCAGTTGAACTCAATTGCCTGATGGTAATGGGATCTCTCTGAAATGAATGATTTATTAAAACATGGATCAGAGTGTCCATTTTCATCTGAATAAAATTCATAAAAAACTTACCTGAACTTTCTTCTGGATCATGCATGATAAACATTAGACATGAAGAAAGTCTTTTCAGTAAGTTTTTATATCCTATCCTATCAAAAAATAAGCATTTGGGGGTAACAATGACCTTGTTCTGTCATAGCTCTGTCTTGAGTTCTTTTCTCTTAACTTAAAAAAAAAAAAAAAAATCACTAGTAAGCAAGGAGGAAAAAAATAATTAAAAATGCTAAACTTTTTTTTTGGCAAGAATAAGGCTAAAGTTTGGATTGAAAAGTCATTTTCCTCCTCAGGGACTAAGAAACACCTTTCTTAAATAAGTAACTTTTTGAAGCAAAGTCTTTCTCAAAGGAGGATGAAAGTTACTAGTTCGAATTTGGACATGGAACTGATTCATTCAAATGAAAGGCTTCCTTTTAAACTAACATATACATACCAGATACATAACATAACTGGTTATGGACATACTTATCATGGATATTCCTGTCAAGTTTAAACTAGTAGTCAAAAGATCGCAGCAGAGGTACTGGCCTATCTGCAAACAGTAGTGGGTTTATATAGAGATAATATAAGCGTATCAGGCTCACCAGAAATACCAGGATATTAAGATTTATTCAATCTATGGTATTAAAACCTTATAATTGGTATAAATTTATTGTGACAATAATAGCTCAGATAAGTTCAGAAGATAGACAGACTTGGTTAAAACAAGCTCTGGTCTTCTCACCTCCAGATGGTTGCCGAGTTTTTCGGGGAGATCGTGGCTCTCTGCGATAAGGATCATTAGAACCATACAGCTCAACAGTGCCGAGATTCAGGAGCACTGTCTTCTGGAGGTAATCAACCATGGCAATACCATTACAGTTTCCAAAAACTACTCTGAAAAAAGGAGAGTGAGAGGAAAGACAATGCTAGTAAGACAACGCTAAGATGATGTTGTATAAGCTTATTTTGGTGTATTTTACTATTCAGAATTTTAGGAGCTTAATTTTTAGGAGTTAAATCACACATGCGTAAAAAGCTAGTGTTCTAGAATGGACAGGTTTTTTTGGGAAAACACATGGGACACATGCAAAGCAAAGTAGCTCACTGTCATTATACCTGCCAATCTATCCAACAGAAGTCTCAGATGACATTAACTATTGGATCTACAGTGTTAACAGAGGTGTGGAAGAATGATGATTTGATATTGATGTTAATATGACCAAGTTCTGCCCTGATACACCAAAAAGAATTACCTTTTAAGGACATGAAACTAGGTAACTAAGGATAGCCTCTCCTCCGTTGCTGTGCAGTAAATATGAACATGCATGGATTTCATTTTTACTAGCAACTGTTTTAACAAAATTATGAAAAAATAAAACAAACAAACAAAAAATCTGTGAAGAATATACTTACAGGCCGTATGCTGAGTTGACTGCTAAGCTGGTTATCTGCTGAGGAGGTTCTCCACTCACCCACACCAGCTGGATAACTAGCTCAATTTGGTAGCCTGGAGACTGCTTGAGGGGAGAATTTTTAACTCTGTAATGTAAACAAAAGATGCTATCTTTTTATGACTCCATAGACTCTTTTTTTTTTTTTTTTAAATAGACTTAGAGCCTTTTATAGGCTTTCAATCCTATGCGACACTGGACTTGAAGGTTGGAAAATTGCAAAAACTACTGAAACACATAAAAGCAACCATAAAGAACACTCATCAACAGTGGTCACTTTTTTATGGGCCCTTTAAATGACTACCTAATTGAAAATGACTTGACGAACAACCACAAAAACTTCAATTTCCCCTTTAGAACAAGAAGCAACAGCTATACTATCTTTATATTGACTTGAATAAAGATATTCAGTGTGTACAGTAAGGAATTAAAGATTTGTTTCCAAGTTCCCCAAAGGAGAAATCCTAAGTTTGGAGAATGTGGGGATGGGGAAGACTTAATCCAATTTTCCTTAGAACTTAGTCCTGCAATTCAGTAGAATCAGTACCAAGAGAAAACAAGTCCATTACTAGAGTTATTTCCTTTTTGGATCTGCTCAAGCAATTAAAATTCTAAATTTTGTCTTAACTTTAGAACACAACAGAATATATATATATATATCTAAGTTTTTCATCTGACAATAAAGTGCAATATACATTCTGTGAAAAGGTGATAGCTGAAAGGTCTCCTCACGCACTCATGTAGATAAATTAAAAAAAAAAAAACACATAAAACCCCCACTCTTTTAAAATTAATTTTTCAAATGAGTAAAATTTCACACATAAACCCTTAATGCCTGATATAGAAAATAGAACAATTTAAAAACTCAAAACTAGTCAAAGACTAGTACTAAAATCCACCAGGCAGAACTTTATTTAAAAAGTAAATGATAAAGATCCATAAGAATAGGACATACATTTCATTGTCTGCTTTCCAAAATACTATGCAATTCCCTAACAGTTATGACAAACTATTGTTCTAAGTCTATAAACAGTTACCACTCAGTTTTTCCAGAGCCTTAAGAGTTTTATAGCCCAAAGAAAATCAGCCAAAATACCTATAAGATAAGCAGAGCTGCAAAATGTTAACTGGCCTATTCATTTCAATAGACAATATGACTTCAAAATAATTATACTGTTGCCATTTAAAATACTTGCACTAAAGCGGGAAGATCTATACTACATTAAGTATCAAAACTTCATATAGCAGGCAGAAGAATGATGAGGTAAGTATTTTTACAAGTTGGAAATATTATATGTAAAAAAAACACTTGCATTTGTTAACTTATTTATTGAAACAGACCTCTGCTTTCAGATATTTGGAAAATGCTGCTCTAATCCCCAATAATAATTTTTCTGTAATAATAAATATCACATCTCATCACCTAAATATTTTTGTAAAGTTTCATGTGCAACTAAATAATAACAGAATACACTTACTTTAAACATGGGACATTATCTCGTAGTCCATCAGATGAACTGCTACTAGTAGATGGGTGAGACTGGGGGACAATGGACTGAGGATTGGAACCTGTGCCTGGAGTTGGCAAAGGGGGCACCTGCTCACCATCTGGGGTTTCAACATCATTTATTTCATATAATAGTCGCACTTCCAGCATCTGTAAATAAAAGTAAAAACCAACACCACCACCAAAAACCCAAACAATGGAAAAAAAACTCCAAACTCATAATAGTGAATTAAGCCTTTCAAAAAACTTTGTATGAATTAACTGAAGTGGAAGTGAAGATACTAGTGCTAAGACTGTTGTCCAGGACTTTATTTTTAATAAGCAAACCCATAACTAAATAAATATCACGTCCTAACAAAAATGTGTGCTCAACTGAAATACAGACTGAGAGTCCTGCCAGCCACTAGACAGATTAAATATTGGAAAATTACAAACTCTTGAAAAGCTAACCTCTATCCCAGTATTTGAGAGTTCACTGCTTTATCCAGAACAGAAATGAAATACTGAATACAAGACATATTTAATTACCATTCCATGCAAAAAATAAACTCTGCTATAAAGAAGTCTTATGTGCTTCAGGAATGCCAAAGCTAAGAGATAAGGAACGTAAACAGCATGACTTAATTCAGTAGCACTGGACTTAATTCCCTGTTTAATAAGTTTTGCATTGAGCTAAATTATAACATTTTGAAGAACAGAAAGATCAACATGATTTTGATTTTCTTTCTTCTTTTCTATTACAATATTAATATCATTCATAGTGATAAAAGCAATTAAATTAAATAAATTAATGAAAGGCAATTTTCCCACTGTTCTATTCTCACCATCTGTAAAGTAGAACTTAACTCAAGGACTGATCACCAAGAACCATACGATAATTTAAAAAAAATTCCTCTAACATTGAAGAAACTGGCTAGCTGCTATTCTTTTCAAATAATTTAGGAAAAGCATTCTTTCAGTTATTATATGCCTTCTAATATACACGATTAAATATCACATGGTTTTTAAAAAAAAAAACAAAAAACAAAAAAAACCCACCAACAACAAAAACCCCCAAAACCCAACACTTAAGTCTCCTTAAACCAAGACTTTTCTCAAGGAGAAGAATAACTCTCCAGATACATTTTAGATTTGACACAATCAGCTTTGGTCCACTGTTTGCTTCGATAATTAGAACAAAGATCTATTACTGATAGCAAAAACAATGAAACCCAGACACAACTACACACACAACTACAGTTGAGTAGTGTGTGTATCACACACAACAACAGTATGAGTTTTTTCAGCAAGTTTATAAATCCAATTGGGAAAAAAAAAAAAACAAAACAAACCAATAAAAAACTGCTACAGTATTCTCATCATAGCTAAAACCTGTAGAGGGTACATTAATTACCGGAATGACTTCTGTTGTCACTTCTTGCTTGCTGAACCTGTAAATAATGACATGTGCAGAAACTCCCGCTACGCAGAGCATTCGACTTTCTGGACACCATGAGATGATCTGAATAGCATACGGATCTTCATCTACTATATCTGTGTTTGGTCTGTCATCCTTATTCCGTGATTTTTCAAATACTTTGGCTGTTTTTAGCTTATAAAGTACTTGCAGTGTTACTAGGAACAAACCAAAAGAAAGAAAAATTAGTTTTGATAGAAACAGGTAAGCTTCTCTTGCTAATTTTTCTGGTCCAGATAGTCCTTCTCTACTCAGGAAAAGCCACTATGTTCATCAGAGGGCAGAGATGAAGCACTGAATGTCTGTGTTGACAGTGCAAAGAAATAACTACGGTCATCATCTTTGTCAAATTATAAATCCTCACAGCATTGATAAGAGCAAGAAAAAAAAAAATTCTCTTAGCTTCAGACCAGTTGAGGAAGAATTATTTCGTGTTGGCTTTAATAGATGATATTCCCATCCCAACAATGTGTTTTGTTTTATTTTCTGGCAACACATATCTAATTTGCATTTCATTAGAGTTTTTTTTTTTTTTTTTTCGTCTGATTCTGAGTGCAAATCCTTGGTCCTGTCCTCAAAGGGCTGGGATACTATTTCCACAGCTGGTCACAACATTCTGAATTTTACTTCCAATTCTTTCGTCTAGCATTCTCGAACCCTCATGGTGTTGCTTTCAGACTCCATAGGCACACTGTCTAGTCAAGTAATTAAATCACCAAAATAAATATAAATGTTATCCTATATATCCCCCCGCCCCTTCCATATTGCAGTGGTTTCTTCTAAAACACATTTCCTTAGTTCATCTGTAAGACTACTGGGAAGAGAAATCTGAAAGGTTTAACACGAAGTTAGTGGATACCTACTGTTACTCCTTTCAAGCCTATTAACCCATTTTGGAAGAAACTTAAATAGCTTTAACAGGTTTTGCTCTTGACAGATCTATGCTCAGCACTATTTTTAAGCAGACACACACTCAGTTTGTTATTCAGGCACCACCATCATCCCAAAGTGAAATTAAGATCACTAACATTTCAAATACTCCTCCTCCCTGTTTTTAAACATACACTTTGCATCTGTTCCCTCCCACCCCCACACACCCCTCAGCCTTTTGGAAGCTCACCAGTCTTCCAGAAGTTTTTAAAGAAAATTCTTAATAATTGCCAGATTGTTTCAGTCAGGTTTTAAGCACTAAGTGTAAGCTTAGTCAGAACCAGATGATTTAAAACATGTAACTTATTTATCTGAAGTTGTGTTCGTAACTATTGCCTTTGCAGACCATCAGATGCAACTGACCCTTTAACTGCAGAGAAATGCTAAAACAGTATCAGCATCAGACTTATTCATCAGTCATCAGAGGAGGAAAATAAAAGCATCTTTATTTTACTATTTTCCTGCCTTTCTTTATAAAGCCCTACATTGTTGTGCTAGCTTAAGTTACTATTGGTTCTGATTCTCATTTTTGATTAAATAATGTGTTACAAGCTGATATTTTACAAACGCCTGCCTCACTTCTGTTCCAGGAAGCAATGATGGAAATAACTTACTGAAATTCAGTTGTACTAAAAATAAATGTGTTTTCCTGTATATGCCTGAACATTGAATAAGGTGTTTCAGAAAATTCTAAAATACTTTCCTCTTTGCTGGCCTCGGAATCACTATTGCGTGTTCACTGAGATGGTAAAATCCAACCAAACATTTAACAAAAACATAATGTTAGGTTGATTTAATTTTAAATCAAAGATTCCCACATGATACTGACTATATATGAAGCAGGAAATATGAGAATGACGAGTTAGTGATTACATTCCGTTAGACAAATCAGTAGTATAGAAAACTCCTACTGAAAAAAAAATTCTCTACCGACAACACTTACTTGCAGAGGCATCCCAAAACTTGATTGACCCATCAGCATGCCTATGAAATATTAAATAATTAATAAGATGGTAAAACAGTTAGTTGGAGAGTTAGACTTCTTTGTTACTAACCCATATGTATATACATACACATAGCTAATTCTGTATTGGTACTATGTAATTGGATGCTAATATTCTATAAAACATGACTTCATTTTAGACAGAAGGGCTTGAAACAAAATTTGGAAGCAACTTACTGAAATTCCATTGTACTACTTTACCACTTGAAAAACTCACGAATAAGCTGCATTTCTGATAAACAGTGTAATAGATCTCTTTACATGTTGTTTCCTATAGGGTGTCCTTAATTGGATCAAAACTTTTAAAGGAGAAAATCAAATTAACCATTTTCAGTGTGAACAGATCACCTAACTTTTATTTTAGCCCTGAATTAACTTTTTTCATGACTGGCTCTTAAGTTCTCTGCAATGCTTACAATAAACTAGCCACCAATCCTCATTAGGGTTAACGGGCTGTTCTACAAAAATTTTAGTAGCAATCTTGCTTTCAGTTATGCACTGCATGAACTTAATCCATTACTTTTTAATTTTACTCTTTTCAGTGAAGTTGGAATAATATGTCTCAAAAAGGTCGAAGTGAACCAATTTAGGCATTTGGCTGCCTTTTTAAAATTAAAAAGTATGTTTTCCCTTTAAGAATTTAATTCAGTAACTACTTAATGAACTTTGTATGCTTTAAATATAGCTCAGATAATCCCCAAAAGTCAAGGAATAAAGGTAGTTTCTACAATGTACTGAATCCAGAAAGCAGAGACAATCACAGTAACATTTTGCAATTACCAACCATGTTACACACCTGTTATTATGCTGCTTCCCTACCTTTTCTTCTACATTCTTTGCTTTACTTTCTTTTTAATTCCCCCAAAATATCATGCAAATAATTTGTTTAGCCAACAGAATTTGTTGAACCATTCATATACCTTTCTAGAACATTGTTTTCTATAAAAGAAACAAAATGTTCTCACTTCTTCATCAAGTAATGAAGTTACTACATTATTGTGTCACTTACCCTGTAATAATTATCTCTGGATAGCTCTGAGTAATCAAACCCCAGTTGCCTCCACTGATGGGCCATTCCTAGAATATTAACAAATAGACTGAGGAATAAAACACCACACTGTGCACAGTTAAATCACTGAAATTATTACCACAAGACATTAGAGATGCCAGAATTTCATATGAGTTCAAAAAGTAATTAGGAAAATCCACTTAAGAAGAAAACAAAAAGAAGGAAAAAAAAAAAACAAAACACACAACATGGGCTATGAACAACACTCCTGCCTCTAACAGACCCCTAGTTTGCAGTAGTATGGCAACTGCTGGAAGTGCATCAGGTTAAGCATGACTACATGCTTGCCTTACGCTCTGTCCTCTCTAGACATCTTCTATTAACCATTGCCAAAGACAGCAAACAAGGGGGAGCCTTGTTTTAGTGTGGTCATGCTTAATTTTTTTAATAGTAATTAATTTTTAATATTTTCACACACACACATGTACTAGATGTTGTACCTTTTTACTGTAACCTTGACGTTTCTGTCGAGCCCCAACTGAATAGAGTGCAGGTATGAGGTCCACAGGACAATCCGCAAAATATTCACAACAGGTAACTGGAGACTCATGTATAGTCAAAGGATAGGGATTCTCAAATATAGGGTACCTTTAATGAACGAAAAAGGAAGACTGTTATTCTAGGAACATCAGTTTAGTTGCCGAACACCAGAGAAACACTGCAACATGTAATTTTATATTCATTTTGTACAAAAAATAGGTTATGAATAACTATATATATATATATATATACACACACACACACACACACTTTTAAATACCTTTACTGCTCATCAAATACACTAACAAGATACTACAGATTTCTACCTGGAAACTAAAGTTGTATTGTTTGTAGAATACAATTAAAACATTGCTATTTCTCCTCTATAATTTTACTTTCAATGTTTACTATTTTCAAGATGTGTAGAAGAATTGAAGTTATTTATTCTTAATTGCAATATTTTGCAGGTAACTAACTATTCTTATGGGGGAAGATAAGAAAACTTTATTTCACAATCAACTTGAAACTCTAAGATCACTTTCAGTGACAGTTAGAGGTAGCAACTCTCAGTTACCAATTAAAAGTAAACACAAGCACATATAAACTTTGCCTACCAACCCCACCATAAAAGTGAGAGAGAAAGAAGTCAATAGTTACCAAGAGAGATATACAGATGCGTGTATACACACAAATACATCTATCTGAATATCCCTGTATATGTATATATCTGATATACCTTTACCTTGAGAAAAATTACAATGGTAGCACTAAGGAGAAAACCTTAAAATGAACTATCATTAGCAATATATTACTTATTTCTGTTGGTCAATCAAGCACAGTAAAGTTGCTCAACATTCTACTTAGCTACTACCTATTAATTCACGAAAAGTTGACCTTTAAAGGTACAGTTTTACTTGGGAAACTTAATAGGTACTATTCAAAATTTTATGTTCTGGGCCAGAAAGCAATGTGGTGGATTAAGAGGCTGAAAAGGAGCAAGATGAGCAAGCCATTAAAAACATGACCTAAGATTCTTACCCATTTTGTGCAAGATCAATTAGCACTAAGTCCTTTTCTAGAAGAACTACTACAGCATATGGTTCCTGGAAGTCTGAAAACAAGAAGAAATTACCTATCTGTAAATACAGTTATTTGCACACAAGACTTTAAGCATATAATCAGTCATTGCAGTTGGTCAAGGACCAAGGACCGAAAAGCTTTGTAAATGACTGTACAGTCTCTGAACACATTTCACACAGCTCCGCTCTCTTAAGAGCACCTTTAAGAGTTGCCTCTCCCTCTAGTTCAGTATTTCCAACTCCTTTCCAATTGAGCTAGATACATTAAGCAGATAAACTAACAGTAAAAGGAATATGCAGAGGTATTTGCATAAACAGAAATTCTGACGAAGAATCAGTTAATGAACAATATTATCTCCCCACTGCCAACTCTTCTCTTCAATCTCACTGTGGCAATAGCAGCAATAATGAAACTAATTGCTTCCAAAAAAGATTGCAAGTCAGCTCACCTAACACTAAAGTAAGAAAAATGAAAGGCAGTTTACAAAGTTTTTTTTGCCCTCCATCATACTGGCCTTGAATCCTGAGCTAAGCATTTGTCTATACTCTGAAGATAATAGCAAAAGAATTATAATGTTACTTTTTGTCTGCATAGGATTTTGGCTAAAGGGGGTTAAAGAAAGGAGTTCATTCTTCTAGAAGCGAAATAGGCTTCATAATAAACTCTTCTATTATGATGCTTTGGGAATCAAAATAGACAACAGAGAAAATAAAAGTTTCTGCTGCAGTTTGAGCCATAATGATAAAAAACGCAGTAGTTCAGAATATTCTGATGGAATTTAAGTTCAGAGAGAAGAAGTAAGAAGTATTGAGAAAATTCTTTCGAGACCTACCATTAGGATATGGCGTTTCACAAAGGGTTAGAAAATCCACAATAGAATAATCCATTTCTAGCACAGCAGTACTTTTCCCATGCATAACTGTTAAACAGGGCCTTCTTCCTACAGTGTCGTATGATAAACCTCCTGAGAGAATGATGAAAGGCTCCCTGGAATATAGCAGAGGAATTTAGGATCAAACCGAGGTAACACATAAAAAGAGGAGAATGGTCAGTTTTCATAATCCTGTAATAAAGTTAAATGAGATGTATTAAACATAATGCAAAACAGCCCTCCATGCAGTGAGTACTTTGGGTATATATTTCAAAATTTAAACAGCGCTAGATTACACAGATTTTCAAACCACTCCTTCAAACTCTTTTTTTCCACTGGGCTTGTTTAATTAATCCCAGCATCTCTTTGCCAAAATAAGTTTTCTCTTGTGGGGGAGGGTGGGGAGGGTTCTCTACTGAACGGCAGATTCAGTATTGCAAAGACACTTGCCTCCACACTATAAAATATTCCAGCAGGATTGGGAAGAAATAGTGCCATGGATTTTATTTTATGCATATAATTATCCTAAAGTCTGAAGTATGAACAATTTTGCAAATACTCTACAGTAATTTTGCAAAAACATGACTGCTTTGGGGAACCATGTTGCTTGATATAATTCAAAGACATAACTCTAGAAAGGCACAAATAAATTTCTTATTTTACTTTTATTCTAGACGTTTTCTCTATTTTTCCGCTACTATTGTACACAAAATTCAAGGCCCTACTGCTATATCGTAGACCAAATTCCTACTGATAATTAAATGACTGAACTGAGCAAAGCAAAAACATTTCCTCTAGTTTTGAAAAAATAGATTATGGTCTTCCTCTCATTAAAAAAAAGTTTATATTATATATTTTTACACATTGTACTAATGAATTCCTTTTTAAACTCTATGAAAACTCCATTAGTTTTCACGTTACAGTATTATGATTATATAAGGCAAGCTTAAAACAAATCTTCTCTTTCAAAATGACTGTTCATAACAGAGAGTTTTGGACTGCAGATATTGTAAACTGAAACTTGCCAAAGTTGAGACTTTCAGGCTACCTTTCCATTATCACTACCTTTATTTAGGTTAGTTTTTGACACTTCAGTTGACTTCTCTGCTCTTGAAATATCATATTGTTGGATAAAACAAAGCAATAACTAGTGATAAAAAGAATTATGTGGACAGATGCACATTCCTGCAAATAAAATATGATTCTCCAACTGATCATAGATACTTAACTACCTGGAAACTAGCCGCAGACTTGAATTTCTGTTTGCCTCACTTTAGTAAGCAATAAAAATATATACAACTACTGAAATTATCTCTATGAGTATAGTCATATATAGAAGAAGATTATATTGCATCAATTAAGTAGCAATCTTCTACAGACTTAAACACCTGGAAAGTAAACAAGACAATATGTAAAGCCAAAAAAAGTCAAAGAATATAAACAAAAGTCAATAAAATTTCAACATCTGCAAACAGCTAAACAGATCACCACATGTACTTGAGTTTTGTACTGCACCTTTTAGCTAACCACTTTAAAGTGTTTTAAAACCATAAATAAAAAATTGCACATAGCACATGAAATCTTGCAAGCCTAATTGCAGCCTTGATAATAAAACATGCTAATCAAGATATTGCAAAGCCATCAGAGACTCTTGTTGCAATTACAGCTTTCTTACATTCTGAATGTGCATAATTAGGCGCAATTCACTGCATAAATCACTGAGTTCCACCAGAAAAACTTCTGTCAATAACACTTTTTTTTTTTTGTTCTGCAACATGTGTTGAGAATTTAGAGTATTTGGATAAGGCCATCATTTGGTGAAGTTCAGTTTTTCAGGTCTCTGAAACACAGCTTCTGTGTTGTCAGGCTTTCTTTCTTTAATAAGCAATATTCTCATAAGACTGAGCAAAAACATACCTGAGTTATTTTTAGTAGCACAGGAAAGCATGTAGATAGTGCATTAGCAAACAGCATCTTTAACTTAAGATTTGTGTTTAGTAATTTGTTCAAATGGATTTCTGTAGCTTGTTCTATAGTACTTGCTGTTTTACCATAGCTCAGGGTTATCTGGATACATATTCCCAACAACTGTGAGACACAAAGGTTATTCTCAGAGCATGCGTTACTGTATGCATGCTAATTTCATATTCAAAACAAGTCTTACCCAGCTCTCGTTGTTTTATATTCCACCTTAAGGATAGGTTTGCAAGGTTCTGGCTTCTTTCCATCCTTCAGTTGCTTTCCTGGAGTAAATTATTTTCTTATATTAAACTTAAAATTCCGTAACATGAAGACAAATTATGAAATTCCCTACGCAATTTACAAACAGAAAATTCACACAGTATTGTAGAATATTTGTTTTTAAAAATAAAATCCCCCTCTAAAAAAGTCATTTTTTATCCCAGTGATACCCACACTGCTCCCCTTCCACGCAGATGCGTGCCTGCACCGCCGAGGCCGCCCTACCTTCCTGTGAGCACGCAGGGGCTGCAAGTATACCCGGGAGACTTAAAAATCTACCTCATGTCTACTGTTTTGCAACTAAAGTTGATCAATTTACAACCAAAGTTAGTTTTATGACAACTGACATCCTTATGAGCCTAAACTTGAATTTGAAAGCCAATTCTTTTTTACTGTGCACTATTAGTAACTAAAGCTTCTACAGATTCAACTTCTACAGTGTTCATTGAAAATTAAGAGGATGGTGTAAATACATATGCTTTCCATCTGTACCTTCATCAAATTTGATACAACTACAGTATTCCACAGAATATTTAAGTTGCTGCCCAAAAACAAAATGTAAATGATTTTTAAAAGAGGCTAAAACATAATAAAATAAGTCTTGCCCAGTTTATCTCATTACCACCGTGACAGTCAGGTTTTTTTTTATTTTGACCACTGTAGGGCAATAAGTTATGTACAGCTTCCTCTTGCCACTCTGCATAACAAGGTCCGCAGACAGCATAGTAATCAGAGACTTAATGAAGTCTCACACGAATTAATGGGCAAGTTTAACTATAGCCTCTCTTACTGTAACTGCAGGCTACTGATGATCCTCCCACTTAAGATTCTGGGGACTGCTGACATATGACCTAAATGCATGTGCCCCACGCAAAGCTCAGCAACATATTTCATATGAGAACAACACGTAATGCTCATTTCCTACACCTAAATGAAGGTGATTTTTTCTGAAGTGGGAACATCTGGCCAGATGCTAGCCCTATTCTGTTATATTTTACAAGAATTTATATGGTAATCTACACATTTAGAGATTAAACAGACGCTCACTTGCTTATATGTATTTTAAACAGCAAATAGGACTGTAATGTCAAGCAAAATGCTGGCCCTATTGCAAAATACGCATTAAAGTTAGGAACAATGTCATAATTTAAAGAACCATCATACAGTTCAGAGACTTAGACAATACTGCATTGATTTGTATTATCTTATTTCATATTGGCTTTTTTTTTTAAATTAAGTTATCAGAAGCTGGTATGATTGAGCTAAAGTATTTTTGATAAAATACTTTAAATAAATAACTTTGATAAAATACTTTAAAAATAAATCAATTTTAAATACCTGAGTTTTTTTTTTTTTTTTTAATTAAGTGTATGNAAATACTTTAAATAAATAACTTTGATAAAATACTTTAAAAATAAATCAATTTTAAATACCTGAGGTTTTTTTTTTTTTTTAATTAAGTGTATGATACCATATTTGCCCTGTTTCAAGAGCTGTCATACTTGTTGGATATCTGTTTTCATCTTACCATGTGGAGTGATTGTCTGGAATGGTTTGGTTGGAGATTTTACATTCCATATGGTCAAGGTGCCATCTGAGTGACTACAAATAAATTGTTTTCCTTCATGATGCCAAGCCACAGAGTGGATAGCCTATGTAAGAAAGAAAAGAAAAATAATGTAGGATTTCAGGATTACTTCATCCTTACTGCTTCCTCAAAGCCATAGACGGCAAAAGGAAATGAATGAAAGCACTAAATACATAGGTAGCTACATGGGAACAGAATAGGTGCAGAAAACTGCAGGAAGCTACTATTAAATCTTTGTACAAATGGAGAAAACAACTTTGGTAACTTCGCTTAACACTTACTGTAAAGACATTACCCTAGGTAAACTGAAAGAAGAACTGAATAGATGAATGCTGATGGAAACCCAAGGCCATCCCTTGAACATTCTCAGTATTCAGTCCTCAGTGTTCTGGAGGGACCCTGTCTGCAAGCTGGGACAAGGCTTAGACTCACGCTAGCCAGGTACCAGGTACTCAGGTATCCAGAAATCTCCTCTGTCAGGCAACACAGGAGGGCGAGCAGTAAGGAATCCTACCTAGCAGTAAATTACCAGGTGAAGTGTAAATCACAGAGGATGGGTCTAAGCTGGTTTTGTCCAAATTGATTATACACAAACCAGATCTTCAAGTTTCACAAAACTTATATAGGAAAAAACAAAACAAGATAGCTTCCAGCAATGTGATCAGACATTTAATAACAAGCAAAGGAAAATGACTGCTTGGTGGGAGTGAAGTCTCCAGGAAAATTTTATTCAATGAAAGTTTTCATAAGGATAAAGTTAATCTCTAATTTACAGATAAGTTTAACATTGACCCTAGTCAATTTTTTACCTTGTTCCTTCTGCAACCACTATGATTTTGATAGAGGACAGATTTGGTATAGCAGTAACACATCTATACATACATAGCTCATAAACCTATACATCTCCCATGAAGGTAGCTAGAGACATGAAGTGAAATATCATTGCTCATTCTGTAACATGAGTCTACATTAGCAAATAAAAGCTAGAAAAGAAATTTTGCATAATCTAATCTTGAGGAGTTGTTTTTATCTGCTATGTGAAACCAAATAATTTTAGGTTCTATTTCAAAAAGCACACTTTATTGAGAAGTCTACGGTATGATTAGCAGTACAATGAGGAAAATCAGGAAAATCAGGAAAATCAGGAAAATCAGCCCTGACTACAGTAAGCAGCTCATACATGGCAAATGGAACAGTTTTTGATATGTGCTTGTATAAAAATTGGCCTTAAGTACCTGTAGCAAAGCAAATTGTATAGAAGAAAGCATAGATCTATCAGAACTGAACAAGATTTTTCTGTTTATTGAAAAACAAGGTCAAGAAGTAGAGAAAGTACCCGCCATTATTTGTGAAGTGCCATTAATGCCTATGAACATCTGATAAATGGAGCACAAAGGACAAGGATGATTGCTATCACTTAATTTCTGCAAAGAACCTGATGGTACGGAAAGAACACTGAAAAAGAATAACGAAGCCTTTGGCTTTATGGCTGTTTATTGCCAGTTTTATCGAGCATCTAGTCGCATTTACTGATGCAGTTAAATACTATTTAATGCATACCAGGGATGCTTTATGTATTTTTAAAATAATTCAACTAATAATTCTCTAGGCAAAGTAGGATAAACTCTGCTACAAGGCACCATGCTTTAATATTACACAATTCATCAAACTTTTATAAACCTGAAAAACGCCACCAAAGACCTGTAATTATCTGTACAACAGTCTGTAGGTTTAAAACAACAATTTATAACAACAAATCAGCTACAGTCAAAAAACACAGTAACTTTAGGTGGTACTAGCTAGTAGGTATTAACAGTTTTAAGTGCCAAAACAAAACTGATAAAAAGACTTCAACCTGATGCTCAAGAGCAAAGCTTGTGGAGTTTTTTTCCATGGTTATTATTTGTGTTAGAATTAGAAAGGAAGGATACCATTTAAGATAGAAAAATATGGTAGAAATCAGCAAGACTGAAAAGCTTTACCTACATGCTTTGACCCAGGAGCAGAAGAGAAAAAAAAAAAAAAACAAAAAAAAAAAAAAAAGGTTGGCATTTTGGCATTCTGGGTATATGAGAAGGTGGTTTAAATCTTTTTTTTTTCCCTAAAGCGGTTACACACTTTATAGGAGAAAAAAAAAAATCTTACTTTTTTTTTTAGTAATAAAACCAACATGATTAGATCAGCTGTCCTCTCAAAACTTAAACAAAGATGTAGACACTGACCATCCTAGAGTATTACGTGGAGACTGGCTGTGCACACAGGAAGCCTCCCATTCACCAGCTGTTCCAGAAGCATTATCCCTTGGGGAAGCATGACTGCTATACTGCCTGCAAAGAAGGTGAACATTTCTGATTTTCAGAGGGAAACATTTTCTTGAAATGCCTGCAACAGTTAGCTGAGCGAGACTGGGGGATTTTAAGAGGCAAGAACAAATGAGAAACTGCACAAGTAAACTGAAAAACTGGTAAGGGAAGAAAAAAAAAAGTGTTTATATGTGCGTTTATATGCAAGCCTCCTATAGAAATGTCTACAAAAAAGCAGATCACTTATGAAAATTAGCTTATATATTTTGGCATTTAAAAATATTTAAACTCTTACAATAGATTGCCAATACACTTAGAAATCACTGTGATTTATTGTTTCTTCAGAGAAATTCTCTACATCCCCTATATATGGCTTTAGAGCTATATCAATCCACAGAAACTCAAGCTTTGATCTTAGTGCTCACCTGCTATGGGAAATATTTCAGTTCATAAAATACCCTATTTAAAATTCCTTTTCTTGCAATTTCCTACACAGAGAATTTTAATCTTACAACTGATAATATGCATACCATTTAAGAAAAGTTTGAGGCTTTTCAGAGTCTTGAGACTCTTTGTATCCTATTTTTTTGTGAGACAAGACATGCAGAAATATACAGACACATTGATTTGAATACAAAAGCGATTTAGTTGAGCAATTTTCTGTTTCTATAAGATATAGTACTACAGAATAATGCATAATTCTAATATCAAGTTTATACTACTGGAAACACAACTGAAATATAACTGCTACCGCTCAGAACAAATAAGGTTAATTTTCATTTTTTATTTTAAATGTGCTTCCTTGTTTGTTTTTTCAAGTGTTACAGATCTGTGTTGACAAGATTCCCTGTATTCACGCATCAGAATCAAGGAAAATTCTATTTATTATTCTTTAGAGTTGACCATGATTCTTTTTTTTCCTTTATGTAGTTAATTGAGTTTGGAATATTTTATATATGACTGTTCAAGCTCATCACAGGAGCCCAGTTACTTTACAACCAACACTGATTTCTCTGGTCTACTCAGATTTCTCTGTCCTATTATGATAGTACTCCCTTTCCTGCATAGAGATGGCTGAACTTTCTAGTAACTTTGAATGGATGACAACACCAGTTCCTTCAGCACAGGTTTACCATAAGATTCAAAGTGAGCATGGGAACCTATGCCAGCTATCCTGTTAACAACCTCCACCCGCCCCCCAAAAAAAGAAAAAAAAAAAGTGCACGGACATAATGATTACACAGACATGCTTCAGTTTCCAGTAAGTTTTTTCGTTTTGTTTCTGTTTAAATCCCTTGGCTACAATGACGTGTTTTTAATGCTGTAAAATAATCTCTCACATTCGGCCATGTATCAAAAGATTGAGCCTAAAAATAGTAATCTATAATACATGTCCCCAGTTAATACTATCAATGCCTAGCTTAAACCAGAATAAGCAAAACACTGCTTTAAAAATGAACTTAAAAAATGGCAGTTGCAAGTTTTGTAATTTAGAAACCAATTAATGCTTGAGAAATTTATTTCTTTCATGATTGCAAATCTGGAATGGGTAACATTTGCACAATAAAGTGGAATTCATATGAGATATTAATTAAAATGTTTTGCCATTACAACTGTTCCAAAAATTCTGCATGTTTAAAACTGTAAGCCTCCTTATGACCAGTAAATCCCACACGAAACCAAGTGGGAAGCTTAAAAGGTTGTAAGAGACTTCAGCCTATTCCCTGAGGACATTGCACAGCTATCTTGCCGTAAACCTCTGATCATGCAGAAAGTTTGGTCCTCCGTATTTCATAGGAGAGGATGGCATCTGGCCCCTGGACACTTTTGACCTTCCAAGTCAAGAAGAGTTGCATCAAATGCTGCTGGTGGACTGCTGTGGGCACAGCCCCAGCCCCACCACTTACGCCTTCTGAAGACCAATGCCAGCTAAAAAAGGAATGACAGTGGAGAAAGCTAATGTAGTGGCAAGTTTTACAGGAAACAACAATCCTTATGGCATCAATATGTCTGGCCATCCAGTTAACAACATCTAGAGCCCAGTGTGCAATCACACTGCAGCACCTGGCTATGCTGTCGGCAATGCAGGAAAGCCCAGGAGCGCCCCTCGTGCAACAGGTAAAGCAGAGCCATCGGTTAAGAGGGACAGCAATCACCCTGGCAATGACCAAGTGCAGATGGGAGGACTACACGGCAAACTAGTGCTACAAAAAGTTATCCACATTGTGATAGTAAGAGCCAAGGAACGTTACCCGAGAGCTAATGAGCAGGCCTTACTCGCCAAAGGAAGCGACCCCCACATCCTCCAGGGCTCTGATCATGCAGTATAATCAAGAAGAAACCTTTCATCAGATGGTATTGCCTGCATCTGATGAGAAGTCCTGAACTAGGAGTTTTCAAGATGGCCAGGACTCTAGTAAGTTGTTCCCTCCTTATTGGTTGTCAGCTCCAAGATCAGGAGCATCTTTCATCAGCAACAAGTGATGAGCCAAGAATAAGAGTCCTCTGCTCCTACCACAACAGCAGGACATCGAGTCCATTACCATTTGCAGTATAAGCATCTCAAATATATTTGTGGATGGCATAGAGCCTCTCCAGCCAACATATAGAAGAAACTTTGGGAAAAGACACTGAACCAGGAATTCAACATGAAAGAACAGCTAGGAAAAACATTTCTGTGGAGAGGTATTCAAATTGAAGACATTTGCCTGTAGGAAACGAAATGGCAGTGAGTAGTCTCTCCTCCCTGTCACACTTCACAGAGCAAGGGAGATCATGTGAGATTAGGTTTTATTACACTCACATACCTGTGCTCTCTATTGCATAAAGAGAGAGAACTGCTACATTGCCAGAAGCTTTTGCCAAGCTATCTCATGATTTTCCTGAAAATTTAAGTCTTCATGTGTAACAGAGCTCTCCGAGAGAAAGAGTTGGGGAAAAGAGGAAATGAGTTAATTCTAATGCTATAATTCGCTTTGTTTTCATGTGGCAACAGACACTGATGGAAGGATGTTTGGGCCAGGGTGAAATTGCCTCTTTGGGCAGAAATGAGATATATGATGCCACACCTCAAACACCATGTTCAGTTTTGGTTCCCTCACTAAAAGAAAGACACTGAGGTGCTGGAGCGTGTCCAAAGGAAAGAGTGGTGAAGCACAGGAACAGGCTGCCCAGGGAAGTGGTGGAGTCATCGTTCATGACAGGGTTCAAGAAACGTGTAGATGAAGCACTTAGGGATGTGGTTTAGCAGGCATGGTGTTGAGAGGCTATGGCTGGACTCAGTGATCTTAAAGGTCTTTTCCAATCATAACGGTTCCACAACATTACATTAAACTGACTAATCTTACCAAAATTCTTCAGTTTTTAGGCTCTGTAATTATAAAGGGAAAAATTGGTCTTCATTCTCCAGTCAATAAAAAATACATTCCTGGAAACCAATCCAAGAGGAAGTTTAACTCTACAAGTTCTGAATGACATTACATCTTGGCTATATCCTTGTAAAAATGTTTGTTTCTGTAACATGTATTACAATCAGATGGTGTTTTATCTTTTTGACTCTGAAGTCAGTATTACATGCTATTATAAAAACTTCAGCAAGAAAAGGAAATTAATGTCAGCCTGAAAAATCTTTAAACAATTTCAGCGTATATCAGTCAAATTTAAGATTAAGTTATTTCTGCCTAAAATTTTGCCTTTTGCACTCTTTTCTTATCTATAACGTTGGGTTAGTTGTACCCTCCCCTGTGCACTGCTCAATTCATTCATGATTTACTTTAAAAATCTACACAACTGTACTGGACTGTCACTGAAAAAAAAATTGCTTACTATACACACGTAAACATCTCCTTTTGGGATAAATTATTTGAATTAAGTTATTAAACTAGAGTAAACATGTTTACTATCTTATTACAAAAATTCAATACTGCTGGCCATTTACTCATTTTTTTATTAATATCACAGTGTTACCTGTCAGACTCGGAAGCTCAGGTTATTTTCCTTTCTACAGTGCCCTCTTTCAGTATTTAGCAACTGAGATGGTTCTTCTCTCTTCTGTTAAAGAGACTGCCCATAAAAATTGGCAGAGTTTTATTAACTTGCAATGTTATTTTACTATTGCAATATTCAAAAATGTAAACTCTCTTCTACATTTCTTAATGATTAAATTCACTTCTTAGAAATTGTGCCAAACAGCAGAAAAGCAAGAGAAGTACATTTACATAGGCCACTCTTCACAACATAGTAAGAAAGATAACACTATAGAATTTCATATCCCTTTCACTGACATAAATTGAATGATTTTTTTATTTTCACTTTTGCAGCTAAGTACAAAACTCAGAGGTATTGATTCTCCTGTATCTATTTGTCTTTCATTTTATTCTTCACCCCCTCACCATGGCTCATAATGAAAAAATGAGAGTTTGTATATACTATTTAAATAAATAAATCTTGTCACAGTTAACTTCCTGCTTTTTTCTACTCTTCACC
The DNA here is from genome assembly GCA_013389825.1 of Crypturellus undulatus. Lineage (NCBI taxonomy): Eukaryota > Metazoa > Chordata > Aves > Tinamiformes > Tinamidae > Crypturellus > Crypturellus undulatus. The sequence goes on from VWPW01010109.1 coordinate 46,143, forward strand.
TTTTCTGTGTTTGACAGATCATCTCTTAAGGCAATCAGTCCAAAAACAACTACCAAACTATCTCCAATGGCCCTTTCCTCCAAATGCTTCTACATGTACTATTCAATTTTGTTTGACAAGATTAACCATTTTATTTCTATGCCATTCATACCAGAATCTAGAACAAAAAGAAACTGCTAACTGTATCAAAACCATATTCATAAGGATTGTTTTTCTACTTTGCCTTCCCTCTTAGAAGATTAGATCTAAATCACTTGCCCACTAAAGAAGAAATTCTTTGTTATACAACATTAAATAGATGACTGCCAACAAATTATTAGTGTGTAGAGTAATTTCTTTTTCAAAGGGAGACTTTTCTTGAAGGATGACCTGAAGGCACAGAAAAAAAGGGTGCTTTCATGATAAATCCAGAGCATGATCACTATTAAGTGGCAAATTATTTTGATCAGCTTGTATGCAAGAGCCAAACTAACAGGTTAAAACTAAAAAAATCCAGGCGACTGAGACCTGCTTTAAGATTCCGGAACACAAAACTTTGGATGAAGCCTTTGAATGAAAACGTGTTAAATACTCATTTTAGTTTAAATATTGCAATCAGAGAAAGTGTTCTCTAATATTAAAACAACACAAGTACAAATAAAAATGGTTAGGGAGAGATGAATAGGATATAATTCTTTAAGACATGATCTGTATAAGCAGCTAAAAGGAAGTATGTCAGTCATATCATAGCCAGCCTCAACATTAAATTTTCTATTGGGTTTAGTTCAGTTCATTCATTAGTTTTATAACCTAGAATTAAAGAGAGAAAGCCTAACAGTGAAGTAAAATTTGGTGATCTAATGCTATATTAAGAAAGAAAAATAAAACCACGGTAATTATTCCACAGTATAAATCCAGTGTCCTCACATCTTCAATGTAATACGTTGTTGTGTTTTTCATCTATAAGAGAAGGATAAAATAGAAGAATTTATGATACTAACAATTCAGAGAAGGGCAAGACCTTATAAGAGGTACAGAAAGTACAGTAATATAAAGACATTAGAAAAAGATGATGGAAGTATGAAGTCTATAAAACTAGATAGAGAGGAAATGAATTAGATGCATGCAATGAAACTAGTAGGCCGGATAAAACCCCCAGAAGGAGATTGCTCCTCAATACAACATACACTGAGGTTCAGATTGGAATTTCTAAATAGAAAGATATCATCGGCTCTGCTGACCTCTAAAAACACAAAGAAAACCATCTCTGAAAGCTTTATCATACAGAGAGAAAGCATACAAGAAAGTGAGATATTTAATATATGTAGACATAGATGGAGCATTTACTTTCGCCTCTGCCCATTTTTTAAGCCATGTGCTGTCAGGAAAACATCTTCAACCATACTAATCTTTAGGCCTCAGGAGATCTCTCTGTCCTTTCAGAGAGGATCTCCACTTGCAGAGTAAATACAAGGTATACTCAGCCAGAGCAATGAGATGCCTGTCTTCTGAAAATTTCAGCAGAAGATTAGGGAAGATGTGATACAGGGAGAAACCAACCCAGCTGTACTGAGTGATGGATGTCGACATTTTACGATCAATTAAGCTATAAGACCACTGACTTCCTTTCATAACATTAAATAACATATCAACATACACATTATGCCAAACGATTTTTCTTAATCTCAGTCCAACAGGCTATACTTTCTCAAAATCAAGTTTTAAGGAATAAATACCATTCAATTTCCCTCAGCATTACTTATTTCAAACCTTATTTTTAATCCAGAAAGGAAAGATTTATTTATAAAAACACATCCTAGCAAGCAAGTTTAGTGGTTTCTCTTTAATCTTATTTCAGAATATCTGAAAGATTCCAAAATTACAGATTGCTACACTCTCGTTTCAAGGTAAGACTTCAGTTCTTAATACAAGTCCAAGAGTCATACTACTTAGTAATGGAGCTGAAAAAATTTCCCCTCATTCAAACTGATAGCAAAATCCAACCATCGTTTATTGAAACAAATTTCAACTTAATAAACACTGAATCTGACATTTTAGTTATTCAAACCCTAGGGTTCCTTCTACATTTAGTGAAAGCTTCAAATATTTGCAATTTCAAAAAGATCTATTTATTGATCTACTGGTGACAGGAGTAGGAGAATGAACAAAATCTTAAGAATTGTAGCTTTAGAATAGCAAATTATATTTTCATAATAAATAGATATATTTGCATAAGTGCTAGACAGTATAGGGAAAGACATACAAGACATTTAAAGAAAGCATTCCTAAAAAAAAAGTTCACTCAAAAAGGGCAGAAATGTCAAAAAGGAAGGGCTGCTGTGAAAGAAACACTGACAAAAAAAGCTTATTACCTCATCATGTGTGTATCTGTAATCTGCTTTCTTTGACTTCAGATCCCATAATACCACTGTTCCAGATTCAAAGCCAATCAGAAGCTGAAAAAGCAAGAATGAATATTAAGCCTTTATATAGAAAAGAAAAAGGACACTGCTTACAACACCTACAGTTCTTGCCTCATGGACAATGCTAACACAACTGAAGCTAATACAGTGTTAGAAAATATTTCATATTTATCTTCAGAAAAGTTCTTGGAAAATCCTTTGAGTCCAGTAATAGAACACATTCAGTTCCTTCCCAAGAATACTTCTTTATGGTTGAAACTTGGGGTCAGGAAGTATGACATGACATGAAGATGATGCATAAATACCTAACCAACCCGTGTTTTCATCACTGGCATTCACTCTGCTAAGACTTGCTGGAAGAGCACAGTGACCCTTCCAGAGGTTTTCAGTAACAGCTTATTACTATAAGGAAGCTATGTACTATGAACTTTCTCCAGGTGTTAAATGCAATCAAAAAACCTGTCTAATAGAAGGCTAACAAACACATTACATGCCAAAAGGAAAGTCAGAGATAAATCTTCTCCCTAGAAGCAAAGCTCTAAACCATTTCTACAGGGAACAGAGATCTGAGTTAATGTACTGATGAGGATCTAAGTTGTTTTGTTTTCCTCAAATGCCACATTATATTGGAAAAGTTCAACATAAGACAGCAATAACAGCCTTGACACGTGTACCGCAAAAGAGGGCAACAAATCTTCACCTTTCACAGAGGCTCCTTGCACTAAGTAGTGGGTCTGCTGTTCCACTTCTTTCTCCCAGTATAACTTTACAGAAAAGGGGCATTTGATTGTTGGGATTTACTTGTCGTTGAAACAACTTATTTCCTGAGAACAGAGGTGATCTGAGGGAGTGACTATTAGTTAAGATGCTACCTTTGCCTATGCGCCTGTGTAGTTAGAAATAGAGAACTGCATCACTTTGGTCTACTGCTGTCCCCAAAAGCTTTGCCCTGACAGGGTTTTCAGTATGCTAACATTTTCAAGGTCTCTAGGCAACTCTAATATGAAAAATAATAGAGGCTCTCCTAGAAGCTTAAATATATTTGCTACATTTTGCTGCTCAACAGCCTTAAAATACTCTAAAACATTAAACATATCTGTCTAGTGAAAATATGAAACAGAAAGTAACCTAATAAAGGGAATACTAGATGTTTTTCCTCCACAGCATATTGTCAGGCATATTATCAATTTTATCTTCCTCCACGCATACTTCATTATTTGCCTATTTTGAATTTAAACATTAAAAAAACCACAATACATAGCAGCCTAGTGGCTGGGCAAGTTTTAAAAATGCAGTACACAGGACATTCTAGAAACTGTAAGCTTTTATTTTTAGCAATATTTTTCTTGTGAGAAAGAAGAGGAAAGTAAATCCAATGCTACAACACTGAGTAATACCATGATTGATAAAAACAAGATGGCTTAAACTTTATTTGACAATGAGCGAGTGGGAGGAGGGTGCGTGGTATAAAAAAGATCAGTTGTATCTCTCATACCTTCACTCTATTCATTCTAAAGCTCACAGCTCTGGAACACAATTCAAACCTAACTCTACAAAGAAAGCCATTACTGTCACACACTTAATTCTTTTCCAAATGGAAAAGATGTACTCACAAAGTTCACCTTCTTTAGCAGGATCCTCAGGTGTCTACATTACAAGCTTGTAGCTAGCATGCTATTGAAACATCCAGAACACTGCTAAGACATTATTACTATTCTCTTTATTGTCCTTCCTCTAAAAGATTCTCCACATTTGGGAGCTCAGAATATTCTAGGACTATTTCAGATAATACCAAAGACTGACAAATACATAATATGAAAATTGACTTTACACTGACCAAAAATAAATAAATAAATAAATAAATAAATAAATAGAACAAACAAAAGAACCAGCCAAACAAACAAAAAAAAAAAACCCACACTTCTGGCATTTAAGCCAATCTGTTCAATCATTTATACATAGTTAGTCTTGAAAGGAATCATTAATGAAAAGCAGTTCAGAGTGATATCTGGGTCTCTATGCGTATATCTGGCTAAATTATGATCACGCTTTTGGCAGCAGTCTCCACAGTTTTGGAAGAGAGATGCACACAGGCTATTGTTTTAAAACCCCTCTTTCCTGTTATGCTTTATTCCTATTGCTTAGATTAGGAAAACCCATACGATTATTCTTCAGTAGGGACCCAGGATCTGGACAAAAATTGCAGGAAATTGGTGAGATTTTCAAAACAACTATAAAAAGCACCCAAGCTAAAAAATCTGAAGATTCTTCAAAAGAATCGATGAGTCATATGAAACCACCCTAAGAGTAACAGAAGTAGTATGATACCTGAAGCATAGACTCAGTCCTGCAACCGTAACTGAAATAGGGAATGAATTAAAGTATGTACACATGAATTAAAGCACAGTACATAACCATGCATAAATGATTCTATAACATGGTTTTCTGTGGGATAAGATACTTGGAAAATACAGAAAAGGTTCCAGCACAAATGGAAGTGTTTTTTTTTTCTTAATGCAGACTTTTGAAGGTTGCCTGGAAGCCATTACTAACATAACTATCCTCTCCCAGCATAGAGAGAGAAATCAAGTGGCAGGGGGGCATCGTCCAGTCGGCTGAGAAAAAGCACCATTTGGTGCCTAACAGAAAATCCCTTCTCTATAAAAATAGACAACTTAGTACTATAAGAACAGTCTCATCCAGAGAAAACATATTACTGCAATGCAGCCTGCCTTTGTCTTAATTCAAAATCTTCACGGTTAAAGTTACGCATTCTACATTTTTTTTGCAAGAACCCGGTGATACATCTCCAAAGCAAAGGGTAGTAATCCAGGGAGAATTTAGGGACATTGATGTCACAGTTCTTTGTGGTTGCTGGGTCACAGTGCATGAGAATGTATGTCTTGTGGGAATGTATACTGTGAGAAATGTTTTGTCAAGACAAAAAAGCATGTTTTTAATCTTAGCTCACAAGAAAGGGAATGCAAATTTACAAGGATGCAATATACGGGGATTTTCTGAAGTAGCTATTGGTACTGCAAACGAGTTAGATTTCAACTGATTTACTGTAACTGTTAGATGCTGGCTGCTAAATAACATGGTGTCAGTTAGACCTTGAATCGCTTCAAAACTGCTGCCTTTAATTAGCTACACAAAAGAACAGGTACACTGTATCCTCAATAAACTTACTTCAGTGACTACAAAGCATTTAAGAGTTGAGAAATGGTAACAGCCCAAGAGCATTATAAAATGTATTTACTTTCCATGCAAGTATTTCTATATGGTATTTTTTTGTGTGTGTGACTGCTTTTTTATTTAACGTTTACCACAATACTTGCTTCCGTTTTTAAGGATTTTGTTAAATTAAGCTCTTTCACCTCTGTTTTCAAGTGCTGTTGATTACAAGAAAAATTTATCCTAGCTTATCTGACAACAATGTTCCTACAATTATGTCTGTACCTTTTGTGTTTTTCAACACCAAAATCTTGGTCCATCCTTTCTTCTCATTTCCAACATCATCCTCATTTACTCAGTGCGTGTGTGTGTGGCAGTGGAATTTATAACCATTAAAAAAAAACAAAAAGTCTTACTTGAAAAATAATGGGTTTAATGGACATTAAACACTTCTTACCTTTCCTTCATCCATTGGATTGTCACTAATATGGACAATAGGTCCTGGGTGAGATTTTGATGATCTAAACAGGAAAAAAAATCCACTTAATTAAAAGAAGCTGTATTACCCCCTGCCTCCAAAAAAAAAAAAAACCCTCATTAAATGACTACAAGTAGTACAAAAATTAAATTTCACAATGAAACATCAAGAAACATACATAAACAATGAAGCAGTCAACTTTCTGGAAACACGAAATTAACAGACTACAATGATTAATCTATATAAGAAGCATTTTATTAAGTACTATTGTAATTGTTTCATACAACACTGCTGCTAAATCATAGGCAGGACATATTTTCTTTCCTTTTCTCTCCCACACACACATTTGTGGACAAGGGACTACAATATGCCCTCTGAATCATTAATTCACAGCTGAGGAAAAATTTTAAAAGAATTAATGTGAATATTTCTTCAGTGCTGTGCATTTCCTGACCACTTTCAGTTAACATGCCTGTGCCACTTGTTTCTTTGTCTTAACAGCGAAAGTGACAGACAGGCATTTATGCAGTACATTTTCACACCAGACTTAACCAGTAAGAAATATTAGACTAGAAATATAAAGAAAAATCCCTGACTAATCAGCCTGTAAAACAGGTGACAAACAGAAGCAAAGAAAGTCTTCTACAGTGAATGCCCCAAACCTGCAAGCCAAAACGCATGTGTGGACTTGCCTGCGCGTGTGTACAAAACAAACCAAGAAGTTGTCAAGAAAAGTAAGTAAAACTTTCTCTTTCAAATTCTCCAGATTTTTAGGCATCACTCATTTGTCTTGACTGAAGCCTGGCGTATAGTATACTTTAAACAAGACAGAAAAGGAAGGGAGGAAGTTTGGATGGAAGCCAAACCTTTAAGTTATTCTACAAATACTATGTCTTTTTTTGTTAAATTATCATGACTCTCCCTGAACAGCACTGCCTATATTCAGTATATCTTCCTTAGGAGTTATAATTAGCTTTGCTGAATTTGTATACATATTGACTGTCCACTTCCAGAGGCAAAGGACACTTTTATTAAGGGAAGACACAGAAAGTGAGCTGTTAATACATTATAAAAGATTATACATGAATCAATAGGGTTTTTGGTGTGTGATTCAGCACTTATCTCTAAATGAAATTCTATCATTCAGCAACTGAGTGTATTCGGTGGACATACTAATATAGGAGAGGAAATATACTACCAAGTTGCTTTTCAAGATAGCAACCTCAAAAATTTCTGGTCCCTCTTTCTTACTTCAGAGCTTCTACAGGTTACAGGAACCTTGATTATACACACACTGTAAATGTTCCATATTTTCATAGTCATGTACCTTAAAAAACATTCCATATACACAAACTGAAGCTGTAGTCAAGAATCTACCTTACAAAAGCAAATATTGGGAGGAATGACATATTTGGTTTTTAAATTTCTGAGGTAAATGGAAGGACTTCTTCAGCTCTGCAGAAGACTAACTCTCTCAAAGTTGGCAGTTAGATAAAATTTTATTTTTATTTTGGAAGAAGCAAATCTTGCAAGACATCACCTTTGACTCCTTCAGTTATTAGTGAGCCTTTTATCTTTCAAGACTTGAGGTGATTGAGGTGTATTGTGTGTGTGTGTGTGCGTGTGTGTGTGAGGGAGGTGGAATATATAAATAGTTGTTCAAATAGCAATAGGCTACAAAACCAAGAGAGGCTACACAATGTATATTCCTAGCACTTTAAATAATTCAGAACTCCATTTTTTTCATCTTTTTTTTTGGTGTAATGGAGATATCAGATATTCAACATTTTCTAATATTTGAACAATTTCTAATTTTACTCATGTCCTTCCCAGGTATGGACATTATTAAAATATTAGAGTTGGGGGTATTATGTTGTCTTCCTTCTCTTGAAGGAGTGGACTATCGAAGACAACCTAATTTGTTTTAAAAGTCTTTGGCAAATGAGGAATTTCATGCATGTTTCAAAGATAAATATAATATCTGGAAACAAAACATTAGTGCTAATATCTCTTTAACTATATAAGAAAAACAGCACACAAATATATGCTCTCACTCACAAATTGCTATATTTACATAGCCAATTCTATTTAATAAAGGAGGTGAAACGACAGTAGTTGTAAAAAAATACTTTTACAAAGTATTTGTAAAAGTAATCACATAAATGTACATTCACAACCAGTAATTTTATACTCAGCATACATTAGGATCTGTCACAACACATGTCTAAATTCTGGAATTTACCTAATAAGGATTACTGGAGCTGAATATTCTAGATAATATGCTGATGTTATAGAGAATTCTGAGCATCACAGCCTTTGGTCAAATAAAAACTGACAGCAAAATAAAAATGATGCTGTCCTTAAATTAACCACCTCCAGACTTTAATCCCAACTATGAAAACGACATACCCCTCTAAACACCACATGCCATATTTTGCCCTTACATATATAAATACATAAAAAGAAATAGAAACTGTATAGAAAATTTTATCACAGTTAATGATTTTTCTCTCTATTGCAGGCATTATGATAAAACAGTTTTAAAACAGGCAGAAAGACACACATAGGTAAACATCAACACTTTATTTATGAGAATATAATATACTTAAATGACTAATCGACGTATAACAGGGAGGCCATGCTAAGTAATAAAGACAATGCTGAAGTTTATTAATAAATCTGGGACTACACTGTACTTGATTAAACTCACAGTTCAATGGCTTTATTCCACATGATGACATAGCCTGAGAGAGTGAATGATTCCACATTGACAATGTGAATGTTTCCTCTTTCAGTCCCCACATATAGCCATTTGCTTTGGAAAGGCAGATGACAAAACATTATCCTGCAAGAATGCCAAAAAAATAAGAAACATCTTTTATAAGAGTTGTTATTACTCAAATCTTAAAAAAAGGAAGAATCATGCAAATAGGAAGAAATATAATCATTTTCTTTCATCACATACCTTTTGCTAGCTTTCTCTACCTGTGAGAGGATCTTAAGCAATCTAAAACTTGTATTAAATAAGAAACAGAAAAAAATGATATTGTAAACTGTTAAAAAAAAAAAAAAATCACACCATCACCTTGGAAACATATAAAACTATCACACTGAATTTCTTAAGGCTAATGGCACTCCTATTCTACAAATTATAAATCTCACTTTCAAATCTATTTTGATTTCAAGTTTTAAAGAGAAGACGACTTTTGGAAGCAACCTTCAGTTGTTTTCAAGTAAGAAGAAAAAGGCAAAACGTAAAACTTGGGAAGTACAAATTTACATGCAACCCAAAGTAAAGCAAACCTAAAAACAGTCCTATGGCTTACACAATTAAGTAGTTAAAATTTTGCAAAATTATTTTTGAGTCTGGAATATTACATTAAATCACGTTGTCATTTCTTGCTTTGTTTCTTCCTTCTGCTTCTAAAAGAGAATATCTGAATAAAAAAGAAAAAAAGCTAACAGCTGTTTTCACCATCACAGAACTGTTCTGTGGTTTTAGATCTAGTGCAAACAGTAGTATTGGAAATTTTGGTGTGTCTGACCAACTTTTCAGTCCTGACTGCCGTTTACTTTGCCGTCAAAATCACTAATGTATTGATCTCCCTGTAGAAATTGCAGCTTCTAAAAATATTTGAGCTTCTCAGAGTACAGAAATACTATCTTTAAAACTAAAGCCTAGAAACTTGTTACAAACTAGGAATTCTAAAGCATTTGCTCTGGACAAGATTCTTTATGAAAAAAAATAAAAAAAAAGACAAACTCCTTGGACCATCATTTTTTTCGTGATAATGTAAAATAATTATTCAGTGGAAATTTGTTCTGTCAGCTCTAATCTGTGGCTTTACAGATTTGTGCTTCTCCCTCTCCTGTTGGGCTCTTTTCTTGCCAAATCCATGCATCACTTCACAAGCCTGTTAATCATTTACACACACAACCCAAACAGCTCAGCCTCTTTGTACTAGCTGCTGCAAGACACATAAAGCTTCAGTAAGGAAGCAATAAGGGTAGTAATGCAGAAATCTTGCTAATGGCTGGAAAAAAAATTAATTTGTATTACAGGTTTCAAAAGTTAAGTCTTCCAAATTATTTCTAACTAATCATGAGTATACCATTTTTATTGTTTATATCACTCATGTTTTTCTATTTAGGGAATGCTATTTAATCAAGCCTATAATTTCTGCATTTTATAATTTTCTTGATTTGCTGTACTTGAATATTTAAGCTGAAAGGCTGTTCTAACTATTTTTCCTTGACATCTTTAAAAAAAAAAAAAAAAAAAGGGTGAGGGGGCACACAATCTACCTCCCAATGCCTAAAGGAGGGCAAAAACACAAATTGAGGCTGCAACCTTGACTGACACAGCAAAAGGGCAGCCCTTGCAGGGAGAAAGCACCGATGACCCCTTGGGACTCCCAAGGCCTTTTTCTTGAGTAGTTCTCAACTTGGCAGCTTTAACTTGATTTACTGTGCAAGTGAGATAAATTTTGTCGACAGTTTTCATGCAGGGAATTATTCCACACTAAAAGAGTAAATTATAGTTGAGCAAGTAGCTTCACAAGATCTCACAACCAGAGGTTGAAAGGATTTCAGAGTTGTCACGTAAACACACACAAACACACACACACAATCACAGAACAGAGTTCGGTGCTTATCCTTCACAATATATTTTTATCAGGCTTCTATCATCACAAAAAGTTTAGGATGAATATCACATATCCTGGAAAGTCTCTTTAAAGATTTACTCGTTAACAGAATCATTGAGAGCAGGTTAAATCTCACAGAAGTTCTTCTGACTGACCCGGCCACAAACGTAGCTTCCTTTTCTGTTTCTATTTCTCTTTTAGCCTGCTGATAAACAGAGAAGCTATGCCTGCCACTTTTCAAAAATTCAATTATAATTTTGTCTACTTAACAGATACTTCATTTCTTCTAGCTCTCAGTTTACAGCACATTTCCAACACCGAAGACCACGTATTGACCTTCTCTTTCCAGTATATTAAGGCTTCACCTTAAACATTATGTGCATTTACACAATGTTATACGGGGCTATTTACAGCCCCATTAGCAATGGGGAGTGAGTGACAATATAAGCTATCAACATACAGTAAAATCATAAGAGCATGTCAAGATGGAAGCTGTATCAGTGGCCTAATAAACTATCTTACTTCATTTAGAACAGGACTGAATATTAAAGTGGATCCAAACTTGTTTTGGAGAAGGAAACAAACTTCAGTCAAGAACCAGGGTCATCCTTTCCTCCTTCTGGGACTTAGGCAGCCCCCATTCCTGTTTCACACTTGGTCAAGGACAGCAAGTGTTGACAAAAAGCAAAAACAAAACTACTCACAAACAAACCACACAAAAACACTCTGTAACAATAACAAAAAGCGACAGAAAGGCTTTTGCAGCCAGCTCTCTCACCATACAACAAATTAACCATGTTATCTCCAAGGTCTCCCAGAAAATTTCAGGTGCCTCATTAAGTAGAGCACATTCAGTGATGCTGGTGGAATTTTTAGCATAATGCAACCATTGTGCACAGTATTTTATTCCAAATAATTTACTTTCCCATCACTATTCAAAGAAGAATCTTTCTTCTATAAAAATTATTTTTAAGGATTTTTTTTTTTTAAATCTGAGTTCTGCAGCAAGATTTTAATACGTTAACATTGCTGCTAAAATGAGATACTGCTATGAAAGCCCAAACAGCTACAGTAGTTCTAAATTCTAATGTACCTGAACTTTTCCCTAAGTACCCATTTAGTTCCTCACTCCAAGCATATTCACAAAGCAATAGCAAAGGAAAATTTGCCTTTGACAACCATTTGTGCATAATTATTCACGGAAAACTCAGTAGTGTAAGAGCAGTGGAGAACACTGACAAAAGAAAAATCCCAACCCTCACAAAAAGAATATTTTTCTTATTGTACTTAAAATGTAATTTGTGCTATTGCTTATGGGAAAATATTAGCAGTGGCAAGACAGACTTTAAGAAGCAGTATGTGAACATACTGAAAGGATTTCCTTTCTTAATCGTAAAGTATATGTCTCTTCTTATAACCTGTCAAAGTTAGCTAAGAAAAATCTTTGTTATCATTCCACACTATATCAAAATAGTAATTATAATGAGTAATAAGATTCTTGGGAGAAAATTAGTGAAATCTCAAAGATTAAACAGTGGGCGGTTAAATGGAAATATGTTTCCACTGCTTTAGCAAAGGACAGTAAAAAAAAAAAAAAAAAAAAGACCAACACTGATAGCAGGTTTTGTTTCTATGAAATCCTGAAATTATTGCTAGAGCATTAGACTACCATTATATGTCTGTACTTAATTCTACTACATCTTCAGATCATTTTTATATGCACAAAAAATAACTTTGTCTTCCAAAAGCAACAGTATTAACTGGAATTATCCTCTATATACTGCTAAATCTCTTCAATCTTTCATACACGAGACAGATGTCTTGTAAACTCTGGGAACTGAAAGTTTTGAACATATTTTTGTAAGACTAGTCCTTACATCCTTATGTATCAAGTCTTCAACATGCACAAAAAGTCAATAGCCAGCATCAGGATGGCACCCCAAAAGAAGGATGGATTGCTTGTGATTTTCCAGGGTTGCTACATGGGGTTTATGTCCAGACCTGGTGACTATAGTTGGCTTAAAATACCAACAAGAATAAGGATAGAGTGGAGATGTGGGGACCCAGGTAGAAGAAAAACTCCTTTCAAAGTCATTTCAGATGTTCACTCACGATGTTGAGACTGGAGCATCAGGGAAGTAAAAAAAGAAAATAGGTCTCCACAACCGCCTATCAATGTGATACTAGGGCTATTTAGATATCTTTCCAAAAGAAGCTTAATTATAAAGAGCTCCCAAGTTGTTGCAGTATGTGTATTTTTATTACATACAATGTTACTAATCATATATTTGGTTTACATCTCTCTTCTTTATTGAGGCACATTCCACTTCTTTTTAGCAATATCTTTTCAACTCCAGCTGGCCTCCCTTCGGAAGGGCTCTCCATGCTTTTGCTCACAAACAGAAGGAGGTTTCCTTGCTGCAATGCTGGCAGAAAGAGACAAAGACAAGGCACAAGCCTTTGTGCAGAAAGGCACAGGTGTTGTGAGTGATCGATTCTGAAGACCCAAGACAATCTTACACTACTGAAGGAACACAGGCCCCGTATCCTAAGGCTTTGAGGATCTCTTTCCAACAGTGAAAGCTACTACCCTACCTGTTCATGAGCTCATGCTAGTCATCTGATGTGATGTAACCAGCTCCTCCACCAGATAGTTTGCTCTACCTATATATATATGTATATATATATATATATATATATAAGCACTTTGGGCTGAGCATGTTTGGCCTTGGAAGTCCTGCATGAGAACTTAACAAGGGCCACATGTCTGAGATGTAGCTTTCCTACAGACAAGGAAGAATTAATTACACCCATCATCAGAGACAGATTTGTCATCAGACAGACAGGGTTTAGAGATTGAAGTCTGCCTGGAAATGTGGCGGTTGGCCCTTACGCAGCTCCGAATGAACACCAGTGGGCAGGAAAAAAAGCTAACTGGGCAATGGAGACAGTTTCTGCAAGTTAGAGATTTCAGATTTCAAAGAACCAAGTAATGAAACTAGACACGTTAGCTCCATGTCAGTGCCAAGGGTAGCAGAAGGCAAACAGAGGCAACGCTGTCCCACCAGCTGAACCAACACATGCCAACCAAGTGCCGGCACTGCCTCTGGAAAGTGTTCTCCAGTGAAGCCTGACACAGGTACATCCAGATATTCAAATACACACACACGGAGTCCTTTTTTCCGACTTCTTGATTCAAAATGAAGCTTTCTAAATACCTGTTGTGGATTGTGAAGAAGTAACAATTGCTTCAAGTCTAATAACTAAAATGTTTCAGAAGACAGCCTGAGACAGAAGATCAAGTTTTGTTTTGATCTTAAAAGAAAAAAACATTTTTTTTTAAGTGTTCAACTCATAGTTATGTGTCATATTCTAAACCTGTACTTGGTATATTCTCTATTGAGAGACTTCAAATGTGAACTTCTCAGAAGTCTGGATATGTATTTGTAATCTGTCTGCTAGTAAAACACATAGGGCAATGGGAAAAAAGACTCATTTATCATCACCTGCTTTCATGGATAAAAAAACTGTATGTTCTTCTGCTATCCACAAAGTGGCAGAATTGGTCAGTTTATAAATGCAGTGTGGAGAAAGAAGGGAAAATGCCTCTCTCCTTACTTAAAGGAGTCTACTAATGTCTACTAGTTCATGATCTGGGATATAAAGTTACAGTACTTAATGAGGAGATGTACTGTCATAATAAAATTAAAAAACTGTTTATAATAAAAGTAAACAAAAGTGTGACGCTTTGCCCACTCACTGGAGACAAGAGTTTGTATTTTAAAAACAAGGCTGAAGCTGCATTTCTTTAGTAGCAGATGAAACCAGTAACACTTGAAGCAACGCTGTAACTCTGAACTGTGTGATTTTATGTTGAGAAAAATGAGTTAAATGCCACAGAACGCAGGTTGACACATTAAAAATTAAATTGCTATCATTGCATCTGTGATCGAAATGCAAAGCACTTGGACACTAAGCATTTAGCTCTGTTTTTACACTAGGATTCTGGTCCTTGTCTTTATGCTAAGCCACAAAGTAAGTAACCTCTACCTCTTTCAACATCAAATCACAGAATCCCAGGCAGCTCAGGTAGGACAGCAAGTCTCTAATTACGAAACACATTTTGCATCCATATAGAATGGTAAGGTTTTAAAAATACCCTAAGCATATTTATCTATACTTTTAATTTTTGTATCTTCAGACACAGATTTTCTCTCCATTTTTTTTTTTTGCTTTGCAGTAAACTCTTAAATTTATCATTCTCATCTCTCTCTCTCTTTTTTTTTTTTTTTTAAAGTTAGGTTGTTGTTTCATCCTTTCTGAAATATTTGGTTCTGTGAGAGTCACTTGCCCTATGTGATGTGTGTTAGGACATTCCAAATCTTAGCACAGCGTGAAGTTTAGTACTTCTTGCAGGGCACAAGTTGTAAAGCCAGATAAGTTATTCATCTTACAGCAGGCTTTCCAAAAGTTACTTTAATAAGAAGAGTTAACGATACTGATTCCAGAGTGAATCTAGACCAAAGTAAGCGCTTGTTACTACGTTTAAATAAATTCAATGAGGTTTATGTTACATGTGAAAACACAGTAACTTTATAATGTAAGAATATTTGCACACATACACAGTTGACAAAGAAACCAGTCTGTCATTTAGCGAAAAAAATCCCTCAGATTCACAAATTCTAGGATAGTAAGCCTGCATACTTATTTGTATTCCGCACAGACTTAACACTTTACACACTTTATTCTGCACCGTTAAGTCAGGATGAGCAACCTCTCAAGAACCATCCTGCATTTTCTTGGCCCCTACCCTCTGCTGCTCCTCTTCCTTCCCCCAACGAGGGATCAATGGCCAAGCTTTGCGTTACATTGGTTTAATACATCAAAATTTCACTGGTAACTAGAACATGGAGCAGCTGCAAAACCCACACAAATGCGACAGGAACAAAAGGGTAGAAAACTTGCAAAACCAGCTTGCTTTGTACTGTGCTTCTGACATCTGCCAGTGATTTAAACTAACAGATTTGTTATATACTAAAGCTTCATCAACCACCAGTTCCAAAGATTTATTTCAAATCACTGAACACCACTTCTACAGAACACAGTCCACATGTATGAATCTATTAAATTAACAGATCTTATTTTCAGTTTATTGATACTTGTTTCTGGATTCTACAGAAAGTACCCTCTTCAAAGACTCTTGGGGTTTACTTTAAAAGAAATATGCTTTACTCAAAAGTTACCTAATCAAGACATTTTCTACTACTATGAACCAATGCTGTAATGAATAGCACACATATAGAATTATTTTAAAAGGAAAAGCAAGCATCTTTCTCATTACTTCCAGCCTTTAAAAATCAGGAGCAAAAAAGCAATAATTCACAACACTTTCTAGTCATATACTACAGAGGCTACACTCCAAATTCATTAATAGGTAATCTCATACTTAAATTCAATTTTGAAATGAAACTTCAAATGCACATGCACTTTTAGAAAAGCTCTGTCCATTTTTGATTTCTTACATGAGGCAGGCTCAAAGTCGGCCTAAGAACACTAGCCAAAATACATTATCAATAGGTAAATTCTGGAAATTGCATGCTGTTAAACACTGCATAGTTACTCTTGCAGATGGCTAAAGTCAGGGATGGCTAAAATCATGCCATCACCCCCCACCTAGACATAAAAAAAAAAGAAAAAAGAAAAAATGTTTAAGAGAAATTTTTGAATTAAATATTTTTATCTGGCTAGCATGAATTGCTTCTGTTAGCACTGTAGGCCACAAACAACTTGTTATTGTTCGAATCCAATTCTTACACCTTAGCTCTGAAACTGGAAAACTGTAACTGGAGAATATTTGGCCTGTATGTTAAACCTAACTGTTACTAAACAGGACACAAACACTGCTTCTGCAGCCTCCATGCACTTATTTTCAGGTGCTCCCAATCAGGCATATAATTTTGAATCCTAACATCTATAGATTCCTGGAGCAAATACTGAATTAACTGGAGAGGTCCTACAGTAATATTTGGCTTTGTTTTCTCTCCAAGGACATTTTTTTCCAGTTTGTTAATTTATTTATGCTTTTACCCAAACAAATTTCCAAAATACTGAACTTACTTACAAAGTAGAAGCTTGCAAATTAAAGTATCATTAGAGAACAGATTACTACAAGGCTTAATTTTAGTATTTAATATTTTAATAATTCATGTTAAGAGAAGTTAGTTATACTTATGAGTAAATCCTAGTCCCTCAGCATAAATTATTTAAAAGACTTAATTAATTAGGTATCTAATAACTAAGCACTTGTGAGTGGAGAGACTCAGTTTTACTCATGAATAAACTTCGCAATAAACTTAGTAGTTAAAACATAACATAAGTCTGACCTGAGCAAAACCCACCTACTTCACACTTCCTATGAACAATTATAGCAGTAAGAGTACTTAGTTATTAAAATCACCAATTTAGAATTATCCACCAATGATTTTGCTTAATTCTGTGAAGCACTATATCAAAACAATTCCCGCACAGCTAGATTACACAATTGAGTATTTTGTGAATTTAGACAAAAGAAAACCCACTCTTGAAAAGCACAGGTACCTCTTACCCAGTATGAGTTAAGGAATGGCTACCCCAGTGTATCATTTTGGGCTCTGAAGTGTCCTGACTACTACTAGGAGCTATTATATTGGCTACTTTAACATTAAAATGTAACTCATTTACTGCCTGTATAGACCTTGCCTATTATAAACAATCCCTGCAGTGCACATCACCAAAACCAACACAGAAACTCTGCTTTCCCTGTTCTCAACAGCCAGTGTTCTCACTACGTATTGTAGCGAGGCATGTTTTTCCTATAGTATGTAAACTCTGTCCAGAAGTTACAAACTACTCGGACCACTGCAAGTGCCATGAGTGACCTAAGTGTCTTTCCCACTTCGCTCTTGCTGATAAGCACCCACGCAGTTCAGCTTCATGCCACTGGTTTTGCTAGTGAGAGTGCCATATTTACAGAAAAAAAATATGGTCTAGTTTTCTCTGTTTAAGCAAAGACAACCATGTGCCTCAGACTTTTATCCAACTTCAACAGCTTTGCACACAATCAGAACCACCTCCTTAGGCATCCATTTCAATGTGCAGCAGGAGTTGAATATGGGCTTGTACCTTAGAGAGTGGTTTCAGGCTGCAAATCCAATATTTTACATCAGCCTTTACCTAGGTACTAAAGGTAAGAGCGCAGACACCTAAGAAAGAAGAGGAAGGGAGTAAAATTATTCTGGATCTACCACTGTTTTCTCCCAATAGTTGGCCAATCCTTCTAAAACTACATGTTGTGAATTCCACTTTTTCACTCTTTAGCTCTTCTTTTATACTGTAATAAAGTACTTTCTGAACATTTTGCTCTGTATGCACAGCTCCCTGTTTTGTGCATAGAAGTTTATGCACAGTGATCCAAAAGGGAGTTAGTCGTCATTTAGTCCTCCACCTCCTCCAAAATGAATAACCTAGATCTAGGTCATTGTGACAAATTTGCTTTTAACCTGCCTTTGAAACCAAAAGACTACTCCATAAACTCCCAGACAGCATGTTCTCGCTCCTTGTATCTCTGCAACATTTTATTTGGGAGGTTTTAGATCTCTTGCTGCCTTTTCTCAAAGTTCCTTACCTCCTGCCCTATGCGGCAGAGGTGCAGATGACAGATGGCTCTATGTTCTTCCTAGTCTTCCTCCAACTCTTCGGGCAGTCCATCTCACCTTCTGAAGCTGAACATAGCATTCCAAACTGAACACAGCATTCATTCCTGTTGAGACCCTACCCTTTCTGCTGGAAGGGTTACTGCCCAAAAATTCGCAAAAGAAACATCACAAATATATCCCACTAAGTCTATAATCTTCTCTTTTCCAACAACCACAACACTCTGAAACCTGTGTTCATCCAGCAAATCCTTCATAGCCTTTTCTGCAGAACATGAGATGCAAAAAGCCATTACATGTGCAGCTAATTATTCTTGTCTGTGCTTTCCTCCACCAAATCTCATTCCTCCCTCAGCCACATTCACAACTTGAGATCACTCTAAACTAATCCTGCTATTCAACATGTACAGTCTGAGTTTTCAAATAGTTACATTATTGCAATGTCCAATTTTATCAGCAAAAAACCAAAAAGACTACTTCACTTTCTGCATCCTTGCATCCTTCCATTTTGATAGGGAAGGAAAACTTAAAAAAACAAAAAAAAAACAAAAAAAAAAAAGAAAGAAAAAAAACCTTGATATTACACAGAATCACAGAATGATTGAGATGACTGAGGCTGGAAGGGACCTCTAGAGATTAACCTAGCTGCTCCAGCAGGGACACTCAGAGCACGTGGCACAGGGTAGCATCCAGGCAGGTTTGGAAGATCTCCAGAGAAGGAGACTCCACAACCTCTCTAGGTAGCCTGTGCCAGGGCTCAGACATCCACACAAAGAAGTTCTTCCTCATACGGAGATGGAACTTGTACCTGCGTTTCAACTTGTACCTGCTACCCCTGGTCCTGTCACTGGCCACCACGGAGAAGAGTTTGACGCCCTCTGCCCTGCATACTAACCAACTTATAGTCACTTCCTCTAAAATATTTCTCCTTAACTTGCTTACAAGACTGCCATTTAAGTGGTAAAATTTTTAGGCAAAACACGTTATATTCAACTTCTGATAGCCACAAGAGTTCCAATAATGCGTAATTCAAATCATTTTTTAAAGGAAGGGAGGGGAACCTCCAGTTCAAAAATGGCACTTGTTCTCTTATGGACGTGTACAAATACTTCTCTCTGTTCCAAAGGGAATTCTGAAGTTCAGTGAAGGCACAATAATTAACATAACAGTGAAGTCATCAAGTTCAGGACATCGATGTGTCTACTTGCAAGCAATCTGGAATTCTATCAGTCTCCAACTGAAATCCAATGTAAATCCACTTTCAAATAACAAGTTATTTATTGGAATGCATTAATAAATATGATTTTATACCTGTGTATAGTAACGGACAAAGTAGTAATACATGGATTCCTACCGTTCTCGGTTAAACTTGAGCGAATGAAGTATAGCAGGTCTCTTCTGACGCAAGTTCCACAAGTGTAAGGTATCATCAGCCAAGGCACTCACAAGAGCTCCCTATTAGAAATAAAAGTTTTATTCAATTTATTTTCATAGCCCTCATATTACATATAGTAGAAATTACATAGGCACCAGCAATCATGTCAGTCAGCTCAGTCTGTTTTGGTCAGTGCCATACTTGCCGGTGAAAGGGGGAAAAGATGTGGAGAAGAAAGGAAGTTTGCATAAAGGGAAATGTGCACACGTGGTAACACACACGTGTGTGATGAAATTATGCAAGCAACTCATTCATCTATATACTGACAAAGTTAGTGAGGTTCAACATCAGTATCAAATCAGATCTATTAGCCACTCTATAAACCTGGCCCTGAACAGCGCTACCATCAGTCACTGTGAAAAGATCACTGAGATGTCAGGCCTCCAGAAAAAACACTTGAGGTTACTGAGGGATCAGAATAAGGATCTTTGTGCTATATTCTACCGCCCAGTAGAGGTGTACCTGCTGTCTCCACCGAGCTCACGTTCAGAAGAATAACTCTATAAAAACTTAACACCCACTGAAATTGTTATGACTATCAGAAGCAATATTAACTTACTGCTTCCAGGGTTACTTGCAATGTTTAAAGACATGAATAAATATTCCTTGATGAAGAAAGAAAAAAAGTTCTTGCTTACAGCTACAGAATACTCTAGAGTCAAAGCTCAAGTATTTTGTATGATTAAAAAAAAAAAAAGTTAACTTGCTTAAAACTGTTGTCACTGCTTTCATCTCATGATAAAAGTCACTTTTGTTATCTGTATTTTGATGTTCCCTTAATGAGGAATTAAGGAAAACAGACTGTATTGGCTGCCTCAATCATGGAATGTGCGCACCCACTATTTCACCTACCTCATTAATCAGGAACTGAAGCTGGATGACTGCTGCTCCACTGTCGTGCTGGCAGTAGCATTCAACTCCTGGTCGACCAAAGCTGAATTTGGTATCATTAAGGAATATTTGTTATATACATTGCAGGAAAAGAAAAATATTAGAGAGATTACTAATATCAGGTTCAAACGGTTTAAAATCCTGCTTCTGTCTTGCATACTCAAAGACTTAAACATATAGACGATGATCTATATGTTAAATGATCACAAAAAAAAAAAAAAGTCTCATAATCAACATTAAAAAGTAACGCAGAGGGGACATATGGCAAATTTTATTTAGCCCCATACAAAAAAGAAAACAACTGCACAATTTAGCATAGTTAGGGAAAGGATTCTTGATCAGTGAAAACACAGAATGGAGGACAATAAAGCAATTATTTCAGTAATGTGAAACAGCAGGATTGGTATAAAAGAAAGTTAATCCAAATAAAGATCATAATCAAATGATAAATTTTGGAGGACTAAAGGAGCTTTCTCTCCTTTTTCTTTTTGAACACTACTTATAGATAAAAGAAGAGCAGAACAATGCAAGGCATGGGGGGAAAAAAAAATTGCTATGACAGAGATAAAAAGATCAGTAGCCAAAATATGGAGGAGTTGGTAGCAAATTATGTGTAATGTAAGTTTCCAAGATCTCTGTTCCAAGACTTCCTGGATTCACACCAACTATGAGATAACAAAAGCTTGCTCATTTTCCCACCCACACTTAAATCAGTCCTGTAGTCCCATAACGAATATTAAAACAGAGCAGGAAACACTGCAGATTCTTTCTGCTCTCCATACTTTATTAATTTATTAGTCTCAAGGATTCTCTTTAAGTTTGGTTATCCTGTTTTTCTTCTGATATGAAATTAAGGATATTTTCCAGAAGCAGAAAAGACAGGAGACAGGATAAAAATAAATATGCAACAAATATAAATGAATTATGCCTGACAGTATTTCATCATTATAATATGAACTGCATTTCTGAAGTATAATTTGCCAGAGAACTGAACACCTCTTGTTTTAAACAGATAAGTCCATTTCTGGAGGAAGGAAAACTATTTCAAAGACACATGCAAAACAGGGAGGAAAAGAAAATAAAACATGTGCAATTTCTTCTCTCAGTAAGTACTAAGAAGTCGTGAGACAACAGAAATCTCACTTTTTCTGCAACTCTTCCATTTTACTGAGAAATTGCTGACCAACACCGAAGTGGATACAAATAGCTTCTAAAAATAAAAAAAATAGGTTTTTGAAAGTACTCACACTAGTTTAGATCATTAGGTGGCTTACAAAAAAAAACCCTCAAAACATACACCTCCCGCTCAACCTCTAAGCTGGTGAAATACAAGTAGAACTACTGGGTGAACTCCAAGGCTTAGAAGGCTGCTGTACTCAAGTATACATTATTTTAACTTTTACATTTCAAATGCTTTACTCCCCTAAACTAATGACTTTAAGTTATAGGAGATGTACTAAACAAATGCTGAATAAATCTCGCATTCATCATAATACCAGCTCTCTTCTCTGTACAGAATTAGTAATTTAATTTTGTTCTGGCATGTAAAGGCTTAGAGAGCCAGCTTGCCTCACCTGCCTTTTTTTTTTTTTTTTTTTTTTTAATTCTTATCAACTTGTTTCCTGTACAAAGAAATCATCTGTATTTCGCTGTCAGCGGATAACTCTGGAAAAAAATTAAAAAACAAACTGAAAGATTTTTTTCCCCTTAATGATACCTTCCTACACAAACTCAGAATATATCTAATGTGAAAGCATGGCTTTTGCATCAAATATGGACTGAGTGCACAAATTACCAGGTAGGAAAAAAAATTCCCCACAAGCAACAACAGAAATTTCCAAGTCAATTTGCTTGAGCCTTGCTCATGCTTCTGCATTCACTCGAGTTAATTTTTACATACAGAAATGGGTGCACAGCATTTCTGAATATGAAAAATCAGATGTTTACAGTATTTGAGTTTTAAAACCTGTCAATTAACTGACAAATACTTTTTTTAAAAAAAGAACAGAATATACAGTTTCATATAGCATGAAAATTTCCCAAATATCCTGTACATCAGTTTCCAGCTTAAATATGTAACCCTTGCTCACTGTCTCTACCGACAATTTATTTGGGATTGAAATTTTATAAAAATCTTGCCTCAAAACAAGAAGAGTTTGACCTGAAAAAGTAGAGAAACCTGCAATTCTCTCCACTTAACTCCTGTCATCACAAATTCCATGCTTAAAATGTTCTCAAGCACTTCTGATGCAAATATATTTGGAAGAACTTTTGTAACTAGTCAAAATCAGCTCCAATATTATAAATACTTCAACTTAAAAAAAAAAATCCTTTAAATTTTTCTAGGAAATTTCCGTATGTTAACCCCCTTCAGCAATTAATGAATATGTAATATTAGGAGTAAGTCTACATAAACTTTAAACATTCAGTTGCAATTGCTGCTTTTTGACAAATAGTAGTCTCACAAGCATATCTGAAAATCCAGTTTATTTTTATAGTGTTCATGGTTATCAAAAAAGAAAGAAAAAAAAAAAAAAAACCTTGCAGCAAGTCCCACTGCCTCCCATCTTTGTGGGAAGTGTTTGCCGAAAAAGCACACCACAAACGCTGGTACCCTTGAGAAGGGTAACAGTACGTGTCCTCTCCAGCAGCCTTCACGCTATCCGTTGGTTGCTCCGAACACCATGCGGGGAGCGCGGTTTGCCCCGTGTGTGCGTACGTACGTATGTACCTGTGCTCCAGGCGAGGCAGCTCCCTGTGCTAAGCAGAGATCATCTACCACAAAGCAGTAGGTGCAAGCGCAAGCAAGTCAAAGTTATAATGAATGGTGGCAAGGCAAGCAAAGCATTCACCTTCTGGAGACAGAACAAGTTCTCTGCATAAGACTGAGAGCTGCTCCAGAGGAAACAAGTCTGCTCAGACCAGGGTTTTGATCAATTTCTCCTCCTTCACTGCTGGGCATTTCTTCCTAATATTGTCACTTTGTTCCCCATTCCAAATATGAACAAATAGGTTGAATTATCAGTTCCTTAGCAGTAGCTGTGAATCTTCCTTCTGCGTTACCCAATGCCATTAGAAAATTAAGCCTAGCAAACAGTGGCCTTCCATTGCTTTCTTTTTAAGAAAAGAAAGGTAACAGAAAAAAGCCCTGGCAAGAAAAAGTCCAGATAATATACTCATATACTACTGTTCCTTTTTGCAATGCTAGAAGTACAAGTCATACAAAAGCAGAGTTGACAGAACAGGTATTTGTTTTGGACTATCTCAAAGCTAAGCTTGCGCTTTTTTTTTTCAGGCAAAAGTGTGACATTTCAATTTCTGATATTTGAGTTATCCTGGCAAACAAATGGTTTTCTGAATTATAATTATTGACAGCCTCTCTGCATAGCAGTAACTCAAGTGCACATCTTCATTGAAGGGTTGCATTTTGAGAATGAGTATTAATTCTGAAATATGTATGAAAGTCTTAAAAAAAAAGTCCATTTTTAAAATTAAACTTATTGCAGGCAAAGCTAAGGAATATCAGCATTGTTCTTAACCTGCAGTTAGCAATCTGACATAGGGCACAGTTGTAAAAACTGCAGCTATCACCAATTCTGTTTTTAGTATGGATCAGTCATGAGCATGGGACACATGGATAAAATAATGTCTTTCAAACTATACCTCCAAATATCTGCATCTTCCTGTTACCAGGCTGCAATGAAGGGACTTGATGGGATAAGATATAGACCACCTTCCTATATCAGATATGCCACTGTTAGGATGGTTTTCAAGACAAATAAAACTGTAGCAGGTTTTTGAATCCATTTTGAATCCATTACTAAATAATTTTCAAAACCATCGGTGTGACACCTTGCATGTAGACAAACAGATCTTAGAAAGAATTCTTCGTTACAGAAAGATGCCCTTGCTGACCTTAAACACGTACAAACCATAAGGGCAGCATCACTGCACAGTACTCGTACGTATGCTTCTCTAGCATCTGGTTCTTTGATTACACTTGCATCTTTTACTATAGCCAGTGCTATATAACTATTATCCACTTTACTTAATTAGTCACTGAATTATTATTCTAGGCAGTGAAACCACCATCTATTTTGCATACAGTTTTGGATATGCCTTGACTGTGGTCTCAAGAATTATCATAAAATAGAAAAGAAAATGACGATGGTGATACTTTTTCCAGTTGTTTTAGATATGTAAAAAATAATTCAGTTTGGTATTACCATTGAGCAAAGTCTTGATACAATACAACATATTAGAAAGCCAACTCAATACTTAATTTACAACAGGTTAGAATACTACAAAACCCGATTATACCTCTAAGCCAGAGTAAAGCAGCACCAAAAAAACTTCAAAAGTATGCTATTTTCTTTTACTTAACTGCACCTAGAGCAAATCAGTGCTTATATGAACAAGCAAAAGCATGATCTCTCTCAAATGCCTAATTTTGTAAAGACCATCTTATCAAAGACACAGCTATTGAGCAGAAGAGGTCTATCCTATGATCTATGATCAGGGGCCTGGAACATCTGCCCTGCGAGGAGAGGCTGAGGGAGCTGGGCCTGTTCAGCCTGGAGAAGAGAAGGCTGAGAGGGGATCTGATCAGTGTCTGTAAGTGCCTCAAGGGAGGCAGTGAGGAGGATGGGGCTGGCCTCTTTTCACTGGGGGTCACTGACAGAACCAGAGGAAATGGCCACAAACTGTAGCATAAAAAGTTCCACGGGAACTTAAGGAAGAACGTCTTGTCAGCGAGGGTGACAGAGCACTGGCACAGGCTGCCCAGAGAGGTTGTGGAGTCTCCTTCTCTGGAGATCTTCAAGACCTGCTTGGATGCAGTCCTGTGCCACGTGCTCTAGGTGGCCCTGCGTGTGCAGGGGGGTTGGACTAGATGACCTCTAGAGGTCCCTTCCAACCTCAGGCATTCTATGATTCTATGATCCAAGAAATTAGGAAGCACTACAGCCAACACTGTCTACAAACTTTGATATCAAGTCTTATAAGGGAAAAAAACACTTCCCCAAATGTTTTCTGGATTTCAAAAACCTCGCACCAATCTTGACATGTCATCATATTACTGTTTCTGAACATCCACAGGATTGTAGGGTTTAGTCCTAAACCCATAAGCCTGTGTAGCATCCTGCACTGTCTGTACTACTCAGCTAAGCAGGTCTTTACTCCTTCCCATGTTTCCACTTACACCTGCAGAAGTAAAAACCAATATTTGGTAACATTTCTCATCCACTTTCCTACACATAAGTGACAACAGGAGGAAAGAATGAACCAGGGCGGCTTCTGTTATTTATGTAAACAGTATTACAGCTTAAAACGCAATGGAATAATCAGTACAACAACCAGCAACTCTTCTAAAAGGAAGAGCTCACTTTCACATTTCCAACAGCAGCATTAAAGCTCTCTTGTCCAGAACTGCAGCACTTCTCGCACATACAGGCTTCGTATGCTGTGAGTTCTTCACTTTTACCAAGCCATCTCTGAAATAGACTTGACTGGTCCGGGTGGTGTTCACGTGACCCTCTCTATATCACACATTGTTTGGAAATTCAAAAAAATGGCCTCTATTCTAGGAGCTGGAAGAGAGATGTCATTGATTTTGTTATCATTAATAAACTATTTGAGTTTTACTCAATCCTTACATTACTGATAATGTGCTATCAAATTAACCCCCGGACAACTTTTTTTTTTTTTTTTTTTTTTAAATATTGGAACTTGACAATTCCCAAATAAACTATCACACTAACATTAATTAAGCCCACTAGGGAATACAGAAAAGTGCTATGAAATAGAAAGATCATTAAAAAAAAAAAAAAAAAGAAAAAACAGACAAACAAAACACAAGAGGCCTTTTCCTTTTTTAAAACATGCAGAAGAGGTATGCCTAATAGAAAACCCCCTAATTTTTAAAGCAAGGGAGAACTATTTCCTAAAGCAGCCTTCTGCTGGTGGGCCACCTTGAAAGGCAGCCTTCATTTTCTTTAGCATTTTAGTAATCAAGTACAACACCTTTATTTCTACCTTCCAGGGGCGGGGCTGGGGTGCGCTCCCAGCACTGAGGGGCAGGAGCCCGTCACACCACTGCGCCCCTGGCTGCGCTTGTGCCCGGGGCATTTCTCCCTCTCCCCAGGGGCTCCATCTCTCCCAGCTCCCAGTGAGAACTGGGCCCGCCTCAGCGCCGTCGCCTGCCTGCTGATCCCCCCGAGCCAGGAGCTTCCCGGGAAGCTGCAAAGCTGCAGCCTGGAGCAGGTGGAGGGAAAGGAAGGAGGATGGAAACGGGAGAAGCATCTGCAGAATGCGGACCACGCTCACTCAGGTAGTTTTTCTTCTTGAAAACAGAGCCATGCTCTAGGGCCATCCTGTCTGCTAGAAGCTGACCAGCTTTCTGTTTCGCTAGCAGAAGCACCAACATCGCCATCTCGCCCCTTGAGTATAATTTGCGTTAAGACTGACATTAAGTTCTTCAGGTAGGAATAATATTGAATTACCAATAACAGTGTTTCTTCCTTTTTTTTTTTTTTTAGTGGGTAAAGAGAATGAGAAAAGAAAGCTAGCAGTAAAAACACGGAATGAAGGAAATGTCGGATACAGACAGCTGGAATACACTGGATGCAGCTTCTGTACATCAAATACAGCACTTGCTGAATTAGCTGATATCTAGAAACAGTCTGACCTGGTTACTTGGAAAGAAAAAGTCCACACTATGTATTATATTTGAGAATAAAACCCAGCCTCTGTCAAGAGTAAAGCAAGATATTTCCAGGCAATGAGATCTACATCCAGCTTCTTTCCGCTAGTCATGAGGATGAAAACACAAGTGACCTGGTAGAAGAGGAAGAGGAGACTGGTATCTCAGTCCTTGAACGATACCAAGAGTTTTTTTTTTCCTCCCTTGAGAAAAGGGAAAATAAGAGGATGTAATGTGGGAGGAAGATAGGGTAGATAAATTGTAAAGGACCATTTCACAAAAAGAGACTGGAAAATACATTATATTTTTCTCATTTACTAGAAGCCTTAAAGTTCTCAAAAATTTTTTTCTTAAGAAAGAGAGTGTTCAACAGTATATTTTTAAAATTACCCTGAAGGGTAATAAGCTATGTTCACATGGTTTATGTTTGTTCAAAAAACTATTTGTGATGTGTTATTGTCAACTCATGTAATAGCATGTGAATTCAGCAGCTATGTCTCCTGACACTCAAACACATTTGTGCCTTCTCAGAGAGAAAAACAACAACGTACATTCATTTCCTTTGTCCCATTTCGTGGGAAGAGGAGGAAGTAACTAACATACATAGTACGCAAATGCCTCCTTAGTGTTAGGATTGTCCTAACAGCTTAATGAGTTACAGCAAACTGTTTTGCTGCAATAACTTTAGAAATGCCACTGTAGTAAGGACCACACAAGCATCTGGAATTAGAATTACTCAGCTTCTACTTCCTGCATGAATGCAGGACATCTTTTCTAGAGCATTCACTTTTTCTTTTATTTATTTCTAAAGAACTGTTCATCCCTCTCAAACTTCAGAAGCAAAACAATTCAGTTTACTCTTAAAAAAAATAAAGCAGGAAAAGAGATATATCTGGGAAACAATGAAGTACCTAAGTTAAAGTTCATCAACTTTTTTCTCTATACAAGAATATGTAGCAATTTTAAAGTAAAAGTAACTACTGTCTTAAATTAGACCTAGTTTGACACTTTAAAAAACTT
The DNA here is from genome assembly GCA_013389825.1 of Crypturellus undulatus. Lineage (NCBI taxonomy): Eukaryota > Metazoa > Chordata > Aves > Tinamiformes > Tinamidae > Crypturellus > Crypturellus undulatus. The sequence continues at coordinate 74,580 of VWPW01010109.1, forward strand.
TTTAAATCATTAAATTGTGTATAAACTGATTTGCAAAGAATAGTAAGTGATTCCATCTGATTTATTTTCTACCAAAGGCAGTAGCTAGGGGTCAAAATGCTTCACATTAAACTTCACAGTTGCTTATAAAAATATGTAAAAATACACCATTTCCCAAGCAGCTATCAAAAGTGCCACGAGATTTTCTGCAAAGCTTGTATTTGGTAGACATTTTCTCAGAGCTGCCAGTAAGAGGCAATCTTTCTTCAGGAAAAGATGTAATTAAGTAGTACAAATGCAAATAAGATTAAAAATCCATGATTTAAAATCAAGCAGGAAACAGAACTTAATAAGCTTCTATATGCATAATTCACAGAGAGCAAAGCATGTTGTTAAACAAAGAAGTAAAAACGTTAATTTAGATTAAAAAATGTAACGTTTTCAGACAAAATCAACAATGCTACAGGCTTTCCTGGATTTTATTCATCTTGTTTTCTCAGAAAACCTGCCATTCCTGTGTAGGCTGCTCCTACTGCTTGAGCCCAAAAGCTGCACTTCAGCAGTAGTGTGAGCAGCACTAGTGATGCAGAAGAGACTGACCTGGAGCTTTTTTGGGGGGTGTGGGAGGGAGGCAGGGAAAAGAGCAGAAGGCAGAGGGAAAAAGATAAGGATATTGCTACAAATACATCTGCAAAACAGTTCCTCTGACTATATGCGATTTATTGAAATGTCCTGCAACTGCCAGGCTGCTGCAATTTTTGGAAAGACCACACATAGAAGAATAGGTAATTACTGAATATTTTGAAAGACCTTTCTCAAAATCCAGAGGTAAGCTTCCTACTGTTGCATGCTTCCCAGTCCCGTTCATCTGTCATCCATTTATACCAGTTTAATTTTAGTGTCAAATTTTAACATGTTATTATAAATATCCTACCTGACCTATCCTTTGGTATCACTTGCTATATCACAACATTAATAATTAATCAGGCTTTTTCTCATACACCTGGAGTTTCTTGGCCAAGACTAAAAGCCATTCTATACTTCTAGTACTGAAAAAACAGCCCAGGGAAGAACAGTGTCTCTTCTCCACGTCCAAATATTTTGTGCGGACATTGCCAACAGCAGCATTAACAAATAAGACATGCCAAACTGTATGTTAAGTGAAATTTTATATACCTATTTGGTTTAACCTATGAAAGCATATGAAGAACAATTGATACAAGAAGGACAATTTAACGTTTTCCAAGAACTGAGCCAGCCCAAGCCCAATCAATTACTGTCTGTCAATATCGCTTTTTGACTGCATAGCAATTCCTTATAAGCTCTAGACATCTCTTATTCCCTATTTTGCGGAAGCACGGAAATGATTTAAAATACTTTCCTTAGCTCTTGCCTGCCAAACAAGGCCTTTTCAGTTATTTGCAAGACACCAAATAAAGGATATTAGTGACAGATGACACTATTTGCAATCAACAGTCATTGAAGCCCAACTTGCTTCAGACACAGCCCATCACTTCAGCGCCCTCCCTCCAAGCTGAGGAGCAGTCAATCTGGTTTCCCTTTGAGTCTCACACAAGTTCCACTCATCTGATTAATCCCTTAAATCCTTTTGTCCCAGAACAAGACCTCAAGCACCACTGCAACTTATATAAGTCATGCTCACTCATCTTTCTTCTGACCCTCTCCCATCACTCCGCTAATATTTCCCTCTCCTTTCAGAGGGATGGTTGTTCTCATTCGCGGGTCACCTTTCCTTTTGGCAGAAAGACCTTATTTTCCAAATTAACTATTAATCCTGTTTAATTCTTCTCTTAGCCCAAAGCAGGTTTTGCCCCATCCTTCACCTTTGCTTTAATTTATCACTCTGCAGATATCTACTTTCACTCGCTTGCCATTTTACCTTTTCTCGACTGGGAGAAATAAAGCATAAAAAGCAAGTGACTAAAGTACATGGAACTGCAAACATGATTAAGGCACAATGTTAGTAGCTCCTGCTGTAGAAACTTCTGCATGTATGAATTTCTACTCTAGGTTTTGCTGATGTCTCTCTTTTCACAGTGACCTTAGCTCTCACAATCCTGCCACACTTCACTTGTGGACGAAGCTCAAACCCACCCTTCTGCTTCTTCTCATACCATTTTGCCCTGTATCACTGACAAATACGTCTCCCACCCAAATAACTTTTAGAGAAAGTTCAATCACCAGAATTTTTAATCAAGATTTTAATGCAAATACAGCATTATTTCGATCTCAGACAAACTTTTAGGGCATTTACTAGCAGAGTTGCAAGGTAACATTTGCTGAAGTGATTAGAGAGCTAAAAAAAAAAAAAAAAAAATACAGCTACCAACATTTCCATCATGGCAAAGCTATTATCTACAAGCTTAATTAGTGACCTAAATTTACTCCTCTACCTACACCAAGCTGATATGACAATCTATTTCCCAATTTATATTGATAGTAGTTACAAAATGAAACATCTTTCACGACCAATGCTGCTGCTTTTTGAAATATTTTTAGCACCGTGTGTGAACTCCACTTCCAAAATAACTCAATAACTCAATGGATCTTAGGAGAGGCCCCCCAAAAGTCTGCCAAAAGCACAAACAAAGATAATAAGGAGATCCATCAGTATATTTGTTGAAATAACTAAAATACTAGTTATTTTCTCTACACCTTTATACACATACCTCCATTTCATACACCACAAACCCAGCTTCATATTAGTGTTGCATTAAATGGCATTTTTATGGCTTTTGTTATCAGAGAAGCAATTTTAAGCAGATTACTGTAAGGCTGATGTTGTGCCTAGAAGTTGCTTATGCAATCTTCATTCAATATCTGCTCAAATGCATTATGATTATTTCCTTTAGAAAGTTTAGGTAGTATTTCAGTATCACTAGTAAATATTTTTATTTAGTTAGTTTAAGCTTTATTTTAAAAGTGTCAGAGACAGATGCTCACTAGAATAAATTATGTTGCCAGATTAAAAAAAAATACTGAAATATTCACCTCACTGAAATTCACTGAAGTGAAGCATAGCATTAAAAGTAACACATCCCATTCCATTTTTATTCTTCTCTTAAAAGCTGTTGCAGATGGTCCCTTTCCCATGGTACTTGAGAGCATCAGATGGGTCATTTTTGTGGCCCTGGGAAGTGCCCTATCAGCAGCGCTAACAGAGCTCCCGGGAGGGATAAACACAGCTCTGCTGCTCCCAATGGGCTGTGAACCCTCAGAAAGAAACAGCTTTTGCTAACGAGAGAACTCACGCAGTGCTATGAGGTTTCTAAGCATCCACAGCCCAATTTAAGATTGCAAAAGGACTGAAAAATAGCATTGCCAGAAAAGCACTACCCACGGTAGTTTGCTAAGCAGGTTTCCTGCTGTTTTTCCAGTTGGTACTTTGTGTACTAGCAGAGGAAAGCGTATCTTGCAAACCTACCTTTAGAGGTGAGGTTTTTTGATACTTCACAGAATCTGTTCATGTTACAGCCTGGGTACTTAAGAGTGCCTGGCAGATTCCAAATATCATCTGACCTGTAATTAAGACAGGGCTCCATTAACCCTAAACCTACAAGAATGTTTCTACTACCTGTTTTTCCTTTCCTAGTAACTAAGGCTGAAGTCCTATCTCAAAGAAGCTTAATTAGAGCACGGAAGCAGTCTTGCAGAAATGACTTCCCAGGAATAGTTATGAAAACAGGAAGCTAAGATGGGAGAAATCTAGTTTAGACTCGTGTTCTATCCAAGAGGGAAAGGTGGCAACATCCTAAAATAGACGCTGTGCATAAAATGCGGCAATAACAAAAACACTTGAAAAAATGCTACACAGAGGGCAATTCTACCACAAAATAGAGCCATATGATACCAAATTTCACAGATGAAATGACTCCATTTTTCTTTTCTCCAGACAAAACCATCCAGAAAAATGAATATTCATCTCCTACATCTCATTTCCTATAACCAAACTGTTCCAGTCCCAAAGGAAGAGAAAATCTCCCTTTCTTCCCATAACAGCAAATAAACTTGAAAAACATCATACATTCCCAACTATGGTTGGGTCCCAACTCCCAAGATGCACAGCTATCCCTGTTTGTGTGTCCACCTCTCCAAAGCTCCCCCATGATCCTACAGGCCAGATGAAATTTCTAGAAAAAAGATTCCACAAAAAAAAAAAAAAAAAAAAAAAAGGCATTAAAATTTAGCAGACAGTTTGACTTCAGATTTAAGAGCAGTAAGGAAAGGGTCACTAGTCCCATCTTCTCTACAAGAAGTTCCAGCTGATGAAAGCAGCGCTCCCTGCAATGTGCTGAGAGATACCCAGGGCCTCAGAAAAAAGAAAAACATTCTCTGCGTCAGGACTCTTCACCCAACCTCAAAGAGATTTTTAAGTAGCAAATACAGACCATCAGACTTAATATGGTGTACCAGTATTCTAGCCTAGGAAGTTCAGGCCTGTTTTAAATAGGAAAGAGATGCATTGGTATGGTATTATTCCCCGTTTAAAAAAAAAAAAAAAAACACTCTTTTCTACTCATCGATAAATAATGAGAAAATAAAGGTACAGCTAGTTTTGAAAGTTCACAGTTCACTTCTGTAATGCCTTCCATCAAAAAAAAAGGCGAAAACTGTTGATGTAACTCTTAAGTGTTAGCCAACTCATAAGTTACAACACAAAAAGGTCTTATATGTGCTTTGCATGGGGAGGAGTAAAACTACAGAAACCTCAGGTACAACTTGGAATAGTATTTAAGTTAATATATCAGACAACCACTTCTGGCTCCTCAAATATCTTTAAAAGGAAAAAAAAAGTATATCTCAAAAAGCAAAGGAGATAGACTTGTGTTGTTACAATATGAGCAGAAAAAAAGAAAAACAAAGAGCATAAGTAGCATTTCTACAGGATATGAATCAGAATTTATTGCCTCTTTCAAATGCTAACATAGTAGAAAAGCAATCATTTAAACATGAGAAAAAACACAGACAAACACTCTGAACAAACAGTTTCTGGTAGCTCTATTTGAACTTCAAGTACTATTTCAAGAAAAGGCTTTAGATTTCAAAATTAAATTTCACCTGCACAAAATTGAAGTAAAACATGTATTAACACAAAGCTCTATTTCCCCATACAGAAAGAGAATTTTTTCTGGGTCAGCTGCACGCAGAAACATTTTATTGCTCTAAAGCGTTACAAGCCTGGAAATGTTTTGGTTGAAGATGAAGTATTTCGACTACATTTGCATCCAATGGCTACTGTTTGGTGTGTTAGCACAGCAACATTAAGTCTGACCACTGCAACAACGCACAGAGGGTAATTTCCCTCCACTTAGCACTAGTGAGACATGGAGTCTGTTCAAGGTGCCATGTTTCAAGAGAAGGAGAAACAAAACCAAGAGGATCCTGCCTGGAACATCTGCCCTATGAGGAGAGGCTGAGGAAGCTGGGCTTGTTCAGCCTGGAGAAGAGAAGGCTGAGAGGGGACCTGATCTGTGTCTATAAGTGCCTCAAGGGAGGCAGTGAGGAGGATGGGGCTGGCCTCTTTTCAGTAGTGGCCAGTGACAGAACAAGAGGAATGGCCACAAATTGAAGCATAAAAAGTTCCACAGGAACTTAAGGAAGAACTTCTTGACGGTGAGGGTGACAGAGCCCTGGCACAGGCTGCCCAGAGAGGTTGTGGAATCTCCTTCTCTGGAGATCTTCAAAACCCGCCTGGATGCAGCCCTGTGCCACGTGCTCTGCGTGGCCCTGCGTGTGCAGGGGGGGTTGGACTAGATGACCTCTAGAGGTCCCTTCCAACCTTAGGCATTCTGTGATTCTATGATTCTATGATCCTGAGGACAAGAATCTTAAGATGCTTGATGTCAGCCCACTTAAGGAAAGTGGAAACAGGGAAGGTATGTAATTTGGAGTGACTAACAGGGACAGTGTGTAATTACTATGGCACAGCATAGTAATTACACCAATTACTATGCTGTAACAGGGCCGGACAGTGTGTAGGCATATATATATGTATATACATATGTATATACACAGAGAGAGAGAGAGAAAGATTTGAAAAGAATGAAACCCTGATGCTAACCCAAAGCCCCAAAGCCGCATAGCACCTGATTTTGATTCCCTAGGGAGTTATTAGACCCAGATCACTTTTGATGGCCTCTTACAGCATGAGTACATTCCTCGTGCTTTTATTCACGCTGTTTCCAATACAAGTGATAGAAACAGGACACTATAAAAGCACATCTGAAGAGAGTGAAACAATATTTTTGAAGGACTGTTTGATAAGAAAATTCCAAGTCGCCAACAAGCACTGAAAACTGTACATTTAAGACAGACTTAACTAGTTTTTGAAAGACAAGCAGAAATTATTTCTATTAACTGAAAGTTTCCTGTCATTCAAAATAGCAACTACAAAAGGAACAATCTCATAATATAATGTTTTCACATAAAAATGAAAAATGAACATTATCTATTGTAGGAATCACTAAGAAGTTTTATTTTATTTAAGAGTGCCTGCTGACATACGCCCTGCAGTTACAGGAAAAAAAATGGTGTTGCTAAATGCAATTTTCTCATAAAATGCCTACTAATAATGACAACCAGAGAAGTATACACAACAAATAATACATATGACCCTCCTAGAGCTACTAATACACTTCAGTTTCTAGAAGGCACTTTTTAATAAAAGAAGCATTCTGAAAATAGCACATTTATAATGTTTCTGTATCACTCAAAAAGAATGAACTTAACCTGCTGATCCTTAAAGGTACTTGCACATGGAATTCACCTCTAGTAACACACTAAAACCTGTCTCCAGAGGAGACAGCTTCAGCATACTTTTTTTTTTTTTTTTTTAATCTCAAAAAGATTTTCTACTTTACTTTGTAGAACACATAATGTGGATGAGGTATTCAAACCTAAATATTTTACCTGCTTTGTAACTAAGTTTGCTGATTCTTCAAGCTTGACAATAANCCAGAGGAGTTTTATTTAGCCAGAAGTGAATGCCCATAAATTATGCCTGTACTTCTACTAACAATTACAATTATATTCCTTTTAGTGGACTATAATTAACAATGAGAAGCTTCAGCATACTTTTTTTTTCTTTTTTTAATCTGAAAAAGATTTTCTACTTTACTTTGTAGAACACATAATGTGGATGAGGTATTCAAACCTAAATATTTTACCTGCTTTGTAACTAAGTTTGCTGATTCTTCAAGCTTGACAATAAACACTACTTCAGGAATATTGTAAGAAGAGTCCTGGATGACATCCCCTAAAACAAGCAAGACTGAATTCCTAAAAATGCCAATCCATTACTTGGTAGATTAGAAGAGCAAGCATTAATAAATTCTCCCATTTCAAAGTTGGATAAAACTAATGCAATGAGATGGCTAATTCTATGTCAAACTTTAAGAACAGCACAAAATAGTTTTTCTCAAAACTTCCTCCATGGCAATGGTTTCTGAACTTGCTTAACACAAGATGTTCAAATTGCAATAGGAACCTCAGCTACAAAGAAGGTGAAGACAGAGAACGTTACCAGATCACAGCCTGATAATTACGCTTAAGTCTTCATTTCAGCTCCTTAGACATTACATCTCACAGCTATACTCTGCCAACATCTTTAGCATTTTATGTTAAGCCATAACACAGAATTTGTTTCAGGAACTATTTATCAGGTAAATTTTGCTTAATCATCAAAAATTTCTTCTTTGTAAAGAACAATACAGGCTGGTAAAATTTTAAGTTGCAATTATTGCAACATGAAATTGAAACAAAGATGTTTGTGTAATCACACTGCTGAAGAAAACTTTACAGTTAAGAAATTTGCTCCAACAGGGCTCCACCAGACTAAGACCATGCAAACCGCCCTACTGCGTCAAAGCAGCGCTCCATCCTGCCCATGCTCCGTCTCCTACAAGAGCCGTAAGAGGGCTTGCAAGCCTGACCATTTTTTATTGCCTGTTCCCGTCCTAATCCCAAACAAAGCACTAGTGCCGGATTACAGATATTATGGGACAAATCCCCATCTAGTCCCCCTTAGCATCTGTTTACAGAACCACTGCCCGTGAATAAACCCACTTCCCTCCCAAAAACACTATATCTGTGGCCACAAACTCTTGGAGCAACTAACTTCAGAATTTCACTACCCATTATACTCCAATGAATACTAACAATAAATAAAATGTTTTCTTATCTCTTTAAAACCAATTGCAAACCACTCCAGTGAATGCCCCCTAGTTCTCATGCTGTGGGAATTGCTGGCAGCTTGGCATTCACTTTATCCCCTGGCCTCCTGATTTTTCAAGCCTTGAGCACATTTCCCTCCCCCAAGCTCAGGAAACCAAGCATTTTTAATCTTCTTTAAGGCATCTTGTAAGGCAACCACTCTATTCTCAATCATTTTAGTCTCCTTCCCTAGCTCTCCTTCCCTATTTAACAACAAACCAAAAACTTCAGTTTGGTCCAGGGAGAAGAGAGGAGAGAAAAAAAAAAAAAAACCACACCATCACTAGTCACTGTTTTGAAGCCTTGTACTCGGACTACTGTGAGCATTGCACTTCGAAGATCTAGGTTAAACTCATTGTTTTGTCTTTAGTACAGAATATATATTATACATGCATAATATTTAGTATATTACATCCTATATAGTGCATTAAATATATACATAAACATATATTATGTTCAAGCTAGTATTTACCTGTATAAGTGAATTACTATAAAACTATATCCAGAAACTCTAAATTGAGTTTCTGCAACTGAAATGCTGTCTCTCTAGTTTCTGTAGACTGCCAAGGAATGCATTTCTCCACAATCGTGACATAAAGGAAGGCTACATTCATAAAGGCCAACCCAACTATCACTGAGTTATGAAAGTCTGTAGGGAAGCAACAACTTTGCACCTCATGTTTTCTTTTTCTCTCTTTTTACTTTTGGGAAGAGGGGGGAGTGGGGAAGAGGGAGAAGGCTCAAACTAACCTCTTCATTAAGCATTTCTCTAAAGTAACAGCTACAGTTTAAGTATTCTGCCCAAGTCCAAGTCTATTAGACACAAAGGGGATAAAGTCATTTTGAGTACTTAAGGTAGGAGAGCCTGTCCACAGCTTACCAAAAGAGTAAGGATTTCTTCTACTCCATCTTCCACAATGAAATGAGGCAGGAACATCTCTAACAGCCAGACCCCATTTTCCAAAGGACCTGGAGATACTCATCATCACTCCTGCTTATTACACCACAGCAGAAGATTTTACCCTCAGGTGCAATAACAGTAACAGCCTCATTTTCAAGAGCAGCTATTTTATAATGCAGAAAACCAATCAAGACGGCAGTCTTTAAGGGACTAGCTGATATTTACAATTAAGCTACACAGGCTCACATTTCCTCCCCTTTAGAACTGTAATCTCTGATATTAAAAATAGAGGTACCTTTAAATCAAAAAGTCTGAAGAAAACACAGATCAGTTCTGTTACTAAGCAGAGGACCAAACAGACAAGGTACTCGTAAATTCAAATAATGATCATTTAATTCTAAACCCATAGATGCATCATAGTTGGTACACAGCTATCTAGTTAGAGATCACCAGAGCTGGGTTTGCAGACTGCTGTACCAGAAGACTTTACGGCTCCTAGTGCTAACCCAACTAGACCAAATGAGTCACAACCAACCTCTCTGCAGTAAATAGGAAGTTTATACCAATTTTCAGTCAACTTATCTACAGAAATCTACAGAAGATAAAGAAGCTGCTCAAATGTCATCAAAATTTGGTCTGAAGATTAGACACATCAGTGTCTTGCACAAGACCCTAACACAAACCACTTATGATTATACAAGTTAAAAGCAAACCAGCAGTTGCAAAACATTTTGTAGCTGAACTTCACCGTCAGTCCACGGTGATGCCCTTTACTACCCCAGCAGCCTCTCCCACTGGGATTTGCTAGCAGAAAGACATCATCTCTAGGCAGGAAAGTTTGCTCAGGAAGTACCACTTCCTCCATACAATATTTTTTACCCAAAATAGCATTTATCTGATCTGGAAGTTAACACCAGCATGTGCATCTGCAAGAAATACAAGCGATTCTTTGAATGGCAACCTGTAAATGGTTCAAATTTGAATTTTTTTTTTAATCCTTCATTACTCAGAAAAGAAGCAAGACTAAAGAAGTTACTACTGGATCCTCCTCACAGCATACTCTAAGGCATACGTAAGGTCCATTCTATGTTCTACATTTTTGTCTACTTCATTGAACAACAACATGATTTGGCTTATGTTCACAGTATTTCCACAGATAATGTCAAAAAGAGAAGAGCTGTAACAGTCAAGTCCTAGGCAGTCACATATGCTACTCTGGCAAAACATTTTAGGACCTCCTCCTTGCATTGAAAGTTTGAGGCTAAGAAGAAGATTGAGGAGAACAACACAAGCTATTTGCAAGAAAATTTGCAGTATTTTATGTGAATGACTGGGCTACTATTTGAATAATATTCCCTTTGGTCTGCAGTCCTTATGGGACATCACTAGTAATAAGACTATGTACTCAAAGAGGGAGGTCATTCAATTTATTTTCCCTAGCTTACCAGAATTTCTTTCAAACATTGTGCTTTCCACCTTATTACTTAAAAGAATGAGACTCGCCATGTAAAGAAAAACTGAATTCCTGTCTGCTGTTTTGGGGTGTTTTTGACTTGTTCTTTGCCATTTAAAGGTGGCTCTGAAGCCAATCTTATTGTGCCAATTGATTTCACAACTTTGGAAAATGTATTAAAAAACAGTATTGCAAACTTTGTTATGCACACCATTCTGCACAGAAACAAGCATCATTGAAGATTAGTAATTAAACTTCTTAACTAACACTACAAGTTCAGTCAAGAATGGTTTGCAACTATGAAGATGAACATTTGTTCTGTCAAAAGAAGTAAAAGTAGAGTGAGCATAGGCAAAAAAAAAAGCATGCTAATTCTATCAATTTATGATTAAACAATCACAAAAAAAAAAAAAAACTCACATTACTTCCTCTTTTTTTTTTTTTTTTTCTAGTAAGCAAGTAAATAGAAGAAAATTGCTTCTGTCCCTCTGGCTGTGACCTAAGACGTGGTCTTTTTGAGTGAGAAGAGACGGGACCTTTAGTAGAAAAGACTATCAAAAACATTAGATAACATCTAGATTACTTCTTCAGTAGGCTATTTTTGTAGTGCTAAATATTTCATCTTAATCAGAACCAAAGATGTAATAATATTAATCAAATATGTTCAGAGTACATGCCTGGAAGCAGCTTCAGGAGACCACATAACACATTCCTCTTCTTGAACTGAGATGAATCACACAATAAAACACCATATCCCCAAGCAGGGGCAGAGTCCTTGCTTTCTTGTGATCTGCATCCTTTCCTTTCTTCCCTGGTTTCCAAGGCTGCTCTGGTGAACAATTTTCACAGCAACATGGGATCCACGGGAGAGAAAAACTGTTTTTGCAAAATCCATGGGAGAGACCTCAAAAGGGTGAGTCTTGTTTATCTCCTTTCTTGGTGGGGAAAGGCCTCCCTCTGTCCCTCTTCTCTGCACTGCTACTTGTGATCATGAAAGGGTCTATCAGTTTGAGTAGGCCAGGCCTACCAAGAATCATTCCCAACATGGAAGAAGTCACTGCAATTATCTCAATTTTAGAAGCAAATCAAGCTTAAGGTTGTCCAAACAGAAATCAAGTTTTATTACCTTTAACGTACTTAGGAACAAAACCCCATGATATTCAAAAAAACTAATAAGAAAAGGCGGCCTTAAGGTATTTCTATCAAGCTACCCATCTTGCTCTTTGTAAAGCAGCGTGCAAGTAGATGATTTTGCAAACTGCATTGCTTCAGGCTGTACTGCACTTTGTCAGGAATTCCAATCTCAGCTTCATTTCTACTACAAACAAGTTGCGTTTCAGATGTTTTAGCTAGCCTGATCATGAGTTAACATTAAAATACTAGATGAAATGCTTTCAGTATTTTCCTGCACTACAGGACACACACATTCCAAGTTTCACACACATTTCCTGTTCTTGACATTTAAGATAAAGTCCAAGGGAAGGAAAGAATCCCTAAGTACAGAACCACTGATGAAGAGTAGAATTACTGAGGGCAAATGACTAAGGAAGATCTATACATTTACTTCAATGACAAATTTTGACTAATATAATTTAATTCAGCAAATGGCATAGTGCTCTCAATAGCAGCACTATCAATACCCAGCAGCCTTACTTCTGAAGATAAGTTTATGTGCCCAAAACAGACTAAGTCTTGGCAGGAAGTGATTCAGTCAGAACTACTTCTACTATACAGACTAAAACTATCTTTAAGTTGTTTAAGCCTCAGACATAAAAGCAGTGATCCAGAATCTCTTGCCAGAGAGATTTTGACTCTAAGACACAATTGTCCTCATCTATAATAGAAACAGCATTAAACAGATGTGTGTCAGCCAGATCAGACTAAAAACTAGATGTTAAAAAAAAAGATTGCACAGAAAAAGTGCTTTCACTAAAACATCATAAAAGCAAGATCAATTGGGATTGAGCCTCTGGAGGCTGACAGATCTGCTAAATAAGGAGGTATACTACTCTAGCACAGTCCTCATTAATGAAATTTGTTTTAGCTATATCTATGACTTTCATTATTTTCAGATAGGCTTAAATTCAGAGATGCAAGTACAGATGAGATTCGTGATCAGACGTTCATCTGTATTTGAAGTTAACAGAACTAATAACTTACTAACTCCTTCATAATTATGAAAGTGATGTTATTGGCAAGTGTCTATGATAGAAGAATTAGCTTGAAGAAGGTTGCCTGAGCATCATCAGTTAAACTGAATATTAAGAAACTGGCAGAGCCTTGATTAGCATTCAGGTATCAGTTCTGATAACGCAGTTCAAATGTATGGTTCAACATAAAGTGAGTTTACTTCAAAAGGTACTGAAAGACAGACTACTGGCAATGAGGGTACTAATGCACTCACAACAGACTTGTTAAACAACAAACCACTTCTTCCTTAGGCCAACGGACAAATAAATAAATAAATAAGCTTTATGTCGAAGAATGAACACTCTGAATAAGAGCCTTGTCTACTTAACCAGATGCACTTTGAAGGGCTAATTGTCAATCCACCTCACAACTCACCAGAACTGAAGTACATTTTGATGATGCACTACAGAATGAGACACAGCAAGAGGAAGACAAAAAAAAAAAAAAAAAAAAAAAAAAAGAGATTAGAAGACAGAAACCTTCTGCAGTACTTACTCTCTCAAAACTACTAAGGGATATACCTTTCAACTGTGAAGTCCCTACCAGATAATTAAGATTAAGGACTAAGAGAACTGTTTCCACAATCCAGATTTTCCAGTTCTACTGAACTTGATATATAACATAACAATTTATAAGTCTTATTTGGTTTCTTGTTGAAAAGCTACCTAAAGAACCCTACAAAAACAAACATAAGTATGAAAATAAGGCAAAGTTTTGCTGTTCCAGAAAACTGAGAAATAAAGACTCTAGCAGGAATGGCATACCTACAAAGCAGTAACTGAGGATGTCTCTTCAGGCCACTTTAGAGGCAATCTTGAGGAACTCAGAGTTTTTCCAAAGGAAAGTTATGTAAATACAGAGACCCTGGACACCTGGAAGAAGTCTTATGAAATTACTAAGTTTCTGTCAAACAGGAAGTTTGGTTAGAATCGGTTTGCCAGCATAAATTTTGCTTTCACATTTTCTTTATCACATCTCAAACTGTGAATCATTTCTACTTTTCTAGTCACGACACTACTGAAACGGCTCCTTTTTTTCTACCACAGCAATAACACTATTTCAACTCTAAGAGCCTTTCCAGAGTGACTGAGGAAAAAAACATATCTAGTAAAACCTCAAATTAAGAGCCTAGTGAATTGGACACTCCATCAGAAGTCTGAAAGTCTAAGCTGGGACTCAACAGTGCAATTTTTTGTTACATTTTACTCTAAAATCCTAGTTCATTTTCAGTAGTGAGATTCTATACTGGTGTGAGGACCAGAAGAGTAAAATCACACAACTGGCTCCATCTTTGTGGTTCACAAGTAGCTGGTAGTTGCCAGAAAGTAGACTGTGTTTGTACAACACCTGTAGCCTTGGAAGCATTTTAAGTTTTGCAAAGGCATTTTCCTCCCCAAACTCACCAAGAACCAACAAGTTTGAGGCTGAAGGGTTCTACTCTCTATCTATTAAGTTCTGGCTTTATCAGTAGTAAAGTAGCAACAAGGAAGAAAAGTTTACATACTAAAGTTCATTTTTGTATAGTATCGTGTGAGATTTACTGTTATATTTCAGGCATTTTTGAACAATGATCACTACTAGAAAATGGTACATTGTACAATTATGGCACATGCTGAAAATTCTCAAACAGAGGCCCAGTTTTCTTTGACAGAAGTACCACCAACTCTACCAATATATTTTCCTGTGGATTTCAGAAATTAAGAAACACACCACCCTATAAAATTCTGAGTAATTCAGTCACAGCTTTCTCTGTGCAGGACAAATCCTATGCAATTTCATGCACTTTGAAGAGTTACATGTCACACTATCATTTTGGTCCTATTTCATTCTAGCCATATCCAAAGGTCAAGTGATTTTCTTCATTTAGGGGACTGAGACTTTTCGTTGAAATAAAGCTATGACAGTTACTGATACCCATCCAAACTATGTACTGGAAGGTGTGGTTAGAAACGTGGCAATGTAAAAAGAAACAGAAAAGTGAGTAAGCAAAGTATCCCTAGAAAAAAATGCTGTTCTATGCGAGTTGAGTAGTAAGACAGCAAATAAACATTTTCTTATTAATAGGAAATCACAGAGTTGCTCTGGCATGAGCAACTGCAAACATTAAAAAGTTTAAAGCTGCAATAACTTTTGCAGCTTTAGAAAAGTACACTTCCTAAAACAGGAAAATTTGTTCACAGTCCAGAAAAACATTAGCATACCTTCAGACTCTTTGGTGTACAAACTCCAGAAGAGAAAAAAAAATGCCACCTCAGAATTGTTCAGTTTGACTCTGGTAAATTAACAGACCACCTAGAATCACAGAATAATATACATTAACTTAGGCTGGACAAGAACTCTTGAGATTATTTGGTCCAATCCCTTTCCTGAAGCAACTTGAACCTGAAGCTCAATTTTACTGTTAGACACTGAGTTTAAGAACAGAAATCCTTACTTTGATGCTTTAACAGAACTCTGGGTACCTCTCTGCCACTCTTTTACCACTCTTTTTTCTGAAGGTAGAAACTACAGGAGTACAGGTAGTTCATAAAAACACTGCAAGTAGGAATTTCAGTGATATGAGGAAAAAAAAAAAAAAAAAAAA
>VWPW01010109.1:102104-137662 GCA_013389825.1 Crypturellus undulatus
TGTGGCATGTATCAGTGTTGTTCTACATTCCAGTGTGATCACTGTGTTCTTTTTTCTTCCTCCTTCCCTCCCTTCCTTCCCTCCTTTCCCTCCCTCCTTTCCTTCCTTCTTTCTTTTTTTGGGGTAGTAATAGTAGTAAACCATTGGAGTGTTAACAAGAAGAGAAGAGAGACTGGTGATGGTGCTACACAAGCCATAGCAAATGTAATCCACTCAGTCATAATGCGTGCTAAGATTTAATGAAGTAATCCTGGAGTAGCAGGCAAGTAGTAAAGTGACAAGTTCAGGGCTGCTGGCAGTGCTTGTCATTAGCTTTCATATAAACAGCCCCAAAGTGCTATTGGTGGTCATATCTGGAGAACACAGTATGCTCCAGGTGAGTTGCACACCGTAATAATTATTGTATTATTCAGCATTGATGAAAAAGGACCATCAAAAGTGTCCTCAAGAACTCTGCTTGGCCTCCTAACCTCAGTGGAGCTTTAGAGTCGGTCAATCCAGGCTTTGAAGACTGACTTAAGATGCTCAGCCTTCCTGAGAACTTCTTAATGGTGCTTAAGTCACTCATGCTTAAGAGTCAGCTGGGACCTAGCCAAACATTTCTATGCCATAAATAGAAAGAATCTGGAAAACATTTTTGAACTAATCCTATTCTGATTGTTCTACTCAAATGTATTGGCCAGAGCAGCTCCAAGTTACTTTTGGAATCCTTCCTGGCTTCTGGGAAACTGCTCAAACTCTCTAGACTGAGAGCTGTTGCCAAACAAATATTTGTGATTTTCTTCTCTCTCTCTCTCTCTCTCTCTTTTTTTTCCTCCAAAAAGTGTGTATTGGTGATAAATTCAGAGGACTTTGAGCTGTGTGTGCGCTCTGAGATTCTTCTTTACTTTGGTTTGAGCAAACCTTAAACAAGTAGGATATGAAGGACCTAATTAACTGGGTGGCTCCTGGGAAGAAGCTGATAGTGCCTACCATAACCCCATCTTGGTTTATAAATTCACCCCTGTGAGAGGCATCCTGATAGAGCATGCATGAACCAATGCAATGATCGCCTGCATCTGAAAACCAGGCTGGTTTTTGGCTGGCTCCAGGATGGTTAAAGACCTTTATTCATAAAGACCTGGAGAGCAGTGGGACTAACAGCTTTTGCCACTGGGCTGCATGGACAGGCGTGGCAGAGAGAGGGCACAGTCTGTTGCTCAAGAGAAGCACCAAAGTTCCCTGCATACTGAACCCAGTCTAGCTAGTGTAGTAGAGTAGCGTAGACAAGGACTAAACGTTTACATTGTACATTGGTTATTGATGTATGAATTGGGAGCGTGGGCAACAGCTACAGGTAATAACATGCGCATGCTTACGGGACTGTTGCACATTGAGTTAAAGCAGGGCAAAAAAAGAGGCATGGCTGTGTTAGGAAACATTTTATTGTTTGTCTGCTGAGGGTTTTCCCTTGCTGGCATCAGTGGTTTGCAACAGAAGGTGAATAGTGATGATACACCAGCAAATAAGGCGTGTGTGTATACATGTATGACAGCAGCCCTATACGATGGAAGTAATGGGCATTGGGAAAGAGGTTGTGCACCATCCTCTTTAGTCGTTCCCTTTTTGCATGTTTGTTCTGCCACTGTCATTGTGGACCAAAGGCAAAAGAAATGATTAAAATACACAGAGAAATCTACTGTTCCTAATGAAAATATGTTTATTGCTTATTATCTGTTGACCTATTTACATATAACTCTCATCTTCCTATAAGGCACTTCACTGTCTTTATTGTGTAACACTGATGATTACACAGTCTATTTCTGAGCATCCTTGTGTCTTTTTCATTAGATAGAGGCCACTTCAATAAAAATAAATTACCATAGAGAAATATTTGAGGAGGATGTTAACACCCCCTTTTTGATTCAGATTAACTTTCTTTATTTTTAGCTATGTTTTAAGTACCTAAAGTTAGGTCATCCTAGCAGTACAATCTGACTGATTTGGCTCCAACTAACCCTGTATGTTTATCACTGTCTCAAGGAGTAATTTATTTTTCTGCTTATCCAAATCTTCTTTGGCCAGTGTAGGAACTTAATTAATTTCATTCTAACGTTGTACTAAAAATGCACAGTTTTCTCTGGTTCATGCAGGCTGTCAATTTGCTCTGCTTTCTATGTTCCATTATACTTGAGCCTGGGACAGCTTTATGTTAAGAGCGGAGATGTTCCGACCCCTAGCATTCATTCTCTCCTGACTTTGTGCCTTAGTTACAATAGCATTCCCAGTTTTCCTGAACCCCTTAGATTAATCATCTCAGTCATTTTGGCAGAGATTTCTTCTTTGTTTGTGATTTTCCAGTGTAAAATGCATAAGCAGTTTTAGGAGCAGCATTCGTAACCCAGGTTTTCTCCCTTCCAAGAGGATACTTTTATCTGTGTCTCCTTCTGGCATGTGCATTGCTTTTGGAAAAAAAAAATAAACCAGCACTTGGAAGATAGACTGTTTTTCCCTGACATTTTCCTGTGGATTGTGTCTTCTCATTAGGTGGAAGATTAGTTCTCTGAATTAAAATTCTTGTTTTCTTATCATGGCTAAGCACCGCCAGGACTAGGCAGCCACTGAATGAGTGGCAGCAAAGTGCAGTTTTGCGCTTAGGCTCCTAAAATCCACCTCTCTCCTACTTTGGAGATGATCCTCTGTCACTTTCATCTATTCTTAAATAATGATATTTTTATGGATACTTTCCTGTGAGGCATTCATATTGCACTCCAACTAGTGATTCGGCAAGGGGTTGAGCTCTGCTTATGTAGTGAGAACACCTGCAGAAGAGCTGGTGAGGAGTCCGTGACTGGTAGATTCGTGGTAGCAGGCCCAGTGTGTGAAACTACACATGGATCAAATTCCCATCAGGAATTCTGTTTTGTCAACAGCATCTAGCTGCTTCCTGTACAGTAGTTTCTCAAGGTTAGCAGAGCTAAGGAAACAGTTTTAGTAGACTTAAGGGGTCCTTAAGATACAATAGTCAAGTCCTGCTTGGCATCTGACTCATGCATCTCATCCATGCGTCCCATCAATGACCTCTCCATGTGGTTCCTGGTACTCCCCATGCATTTTGGATTGAAAAAGTCATTTATTAAAGCTATCCTGTTTAACCCCTCAGGAACCTTGATTGTGTCTCTGTGCTGATATCCAACTCACTCTTTCCTGCTTTGCAGTTACAGCACATTTATAATAAAATTATTATTCAAATATTATTAGAAGAAGTAAAACTTTAAAAATGGTGTACAACAGGAACGTGTAATAAAGTTGGTATGTGTTTGCAACACTTAAATTTGCAATATGCTAATGTGTTGTGGCTGTTTATTTAGATACCAAAGCTAAATTACAGGAATTTCCATTTTTAGCTGGGATTTAGGCCACCACTTCAGGATGTAATTAACCCTATGTTCCCTTCAATGCCATCTGCGCACCTGCTTTAGAATATGTGTAAGCTTAAGCTACGTCAGGAGGCATGCTTATCTGAAATTATTGTATGACATATTTGCCATCAACACAAAACTTGCCTTATTACTTGCATTAGGTCATTTTGCTTCTGCACTTACATTTAATATGCACTTGAAACATACTAATGCAGAATCATGTAAGTATGGAATAACTGAGGTTTAAAGGGACCTCTGGAGGGTGTCTGGTCCAACCCTCCACTCGGAGTTAGAATTCTAAGTTAGAATCAGCTTCACAAATCAGATCCAAGTCGCATCCAGTATTTAAATATCTGAAAAGACGGAGATTCTGCAACTTTTTTTTTGTGTGTGTGTGTGTTACTACAAAATTAAATTACAATTTCATATTTCATGCCCTGCATTTCTCCATTTTCTTAGATTTACATTAACAGTAAGGCTATCCCAGAATTAAAGCTGTAGACATACAATGCTAATACAGCCCAAATAGGTTTCTAACAAGGTGAAGCTTTTATCCACCTGTATAAGTATATATAAATGTCTACATCACTTATATCACTGAATAATTAATATTGTTTCATATCTGCACACCATTTGTTTGTACATCTGTACATTCTTTGGTATTTAGCCAAGTATAATACAAGTGCTTCTTCTTACAGTGTCACTTTGAGACTGTGTAACAGAATGAAATAAAATGTGAAATACAATCTGTCTCCATTAAAAGGCAGCAAAATACTGTAAGTGAAATCAACACAAGCTTTATAAAATAGTCATGTTAAGATGAAGGATGAATGTCTGCCAAGTGAGGAAGAATTTTCTTGAACTAAGTGAATTAAAGCCAAAATATGATGGACAAAACTAATTTATCCATTCTTAAACACAATTACAGTGCTGCAGTTTTGAAAAGGTTTTAGAATATAACGACCTGTTTATATATAGTGTTTCATACAGCTTTTCAGACAGAGGATCTTTCATCAGTGAATCATTTTAAATGACCACCCACTACAAGAAAAAAAATGCTCACATATTTATTACAGTCACTATAATTACAATACATTAGTTGGAAGGGAATTTCTATTGTACAGTAGTTTAACAATCTAGGCAAATACTCATTTAGACTACAGGAACATTAATCTTTTGTTTAAAATAGCTGGTATTTCACTGTTTTTTTTCTTGTTACTTTAAGTTAATGAATTAGATAAACTGCAAGGCTAAGCAGACAAGCATCCAGGCTATCCCTTTAGTGATATCAGATCTAAATGCTACCACTTTTCTGGGAACACTTCCTGCAACCATGTACCCAGAATTACTAATGCTAAATATACCTTTCAATTTCCTGATAAGCTCAGTTGAGCAGGACAATCTCACATTTCAAAACAATTTGAAGATTTCCTATAAAAACAAGAGCATTCAGAGCATATGGTTTTAGCTGCATTCCAAGTGTATTAAACAGTATACCTTCCGCTGTGAAATAATATTTTAAATGCAAGAATAGGTGAGACTTTCCAGAGACAAGTGTCAATTGGTGCCTTCAGATTTATGAAGAACATAAGCTCTGATCCATATTTGAAATGAGCAAGGCAAATAATGATTTAAGAGGAAGCAAATGGGTAACAGGGCAGATGGGCAAGAGAAGTCTAGAATGAATAGGACACGTTCTAAACTTCCTAAAGTTGCTAGTCAGTAAACTTCTTTAGACTGGGATTTAAATCCAATCTACTTTAATCTGCTTAATGTACTTTTTGAAACCTAAATTTATTAATTATACATATAATTTATAGCACATATCCAAGTAGATGATAAGACCACCAAAAAGACCATTTTTGAAAAGCAGTAGGAGAAAGTTAACTGGGACAAAGTCCCTTTCTCTAGGCAAAATTTACAGGGTAAGAGACTATTTTCATTTTATGAACTGGAAATTGAGATGCACACACAAAAAAGCCATGATATTTTAACTGTGTGAGTGTTACGATTTCTGCTTCTTCATATAATTGTACCTAATTTAAGATCTTTTTATTAGCTAACATATCGGTCCATTTTAAGTTAATATTCCAGACAGATAAATATACTGGAAGCTGTTCAGTTTGCATTGGATGATGCAGCTCTTTTTTTAACCTGTAGAGAAAAGAGCTCTTCTCAAACAATTTGGAGGCATGGTATAGAGCTATGTGATAGAATTAACATGCTCTTAGCCAACAGGATCGCAGGGTACAAACTTTTATATAGACCACAGGTTACCCAGGGGCTTCAACTAGAAATGTAGAGCTCTGAATCCCTGACAAATTCAGGAGATTTTTTTTTCTTATTGTTTTTAGTAGGATTCTGGTTCTTGTTTCCTTCAGAGCAAAAAAGTGTGTGGCTTTTTACTGAAGCGAAATAGTACCTGGATTGTGAACAGTTTTAAGTCAAAAATGGTGACTAACATTTTGGAAAGCACTCTAGGTCTCATGTAATCTAAAGAATACATACTAATCTGCAGGAACTCTGCCTCATGGAGGTTTATTTGTAAATACAGCTTAATATGCGAGTGCATTTTCTGTTACAGCACCATGTGGGACAGTGGATCCTGGCAATTTTGGGCCAGGTTGCATCAGGGCTGGTCACCGTGGCCCAACCTGCCGCTTCGAAAGACAAGGCCCTGGTTTGGGGTGGGATGGAGAAAATATGGGAAAATATGGTAGCAGTTCTGTAATGTGAGTGATACTTATTTGTATCTTATTTTCACTTAATGTGAAAATGAATTCAAGATTTACATCATGCCATGGCTGTTATTTCTTATTACAGAAATAAATTTAAAGAGCCTTTGGTTTTCCGTTTTCTCCAATGGAGAAATTCCCAAAGAGGAGAGTCCATTATTTTTAGGGGCTGATGTAAGAATAAATAAAACCTGTGTTTCTCTGACCTGTGTCAATCAGACTGTCTCACTTCTATGTTTTCATCTGACTGCATCGTTCTTGTCACTTAAATAGAGTACTCGTATTTATTTCCAGCACTACATAGTGAGTTCACAAGAGGCAAGAAGAGAAACAGGACTTGTGATGAGTCATCACAAATAAATGCAAACACAGTCTTCTTTTATTTGCTATTTACTGGGCATTGTATTTCTAACACAGACTTGCAGAAGTGTATAATCTGAATACCAGTCTGTATACTGTAGATGAAAGCAATACTGCATTTTAAGCCACGATTATGAAAGATTCCAGCCAGATAATTAAGAATTTCTCATATATTAGGTGCTATATCCACCTTTCCTGACTTCCTCCTGGCTATTCCAATCAGCTTTGGAGACACTGTATTTCAGGAATTCCCTACAACCATTATAGGCCACCACGTGCTCAAGAAGAGTCTTGAGACTGTCCTATCTTAACATATCTTTTTCTCCCTTTCTGATCCTGCACTGAAAACAGCTTTTCAGATCCAGAGATTCAGGCCATTGGAAATATCCATATTTATGCATAAATTCAATAATATATATATATCTAAATCCACATTCATAACACCTGTGACTTTATCTCTAAAGTCACGTGTGGACTTTCAGTAAAAAACATGTAAAGGTTATACTGTGATAAAAATGAATCTCTTCCCAAATGAAAAACAAACATAGTCCTAAAATATTCTGTATCTGAGACTATTCACACAATGCCAAATAAGATGGTTCACGCAGTGCCAAAGAATAGCATGTTCTTTCTCACACCTACTGAAAGCAGGTTATCTGTGCACTAAGAAAATGTTTAGGTGAAATAAGTTTGCCTTGTTTCCTTATTCTGATCTGGATAGGTTCTTATGCTGTCACCACTGTGGTACTTGAATGAATATCAGTTCTGCATCCAGCAGTTGAGAGCATAACTCTCCTCTGTCATAGCAGCAGCTTGTTTCTTCTCATTCTCTAAAGAGAATTAGGTGAGCAGTCTAATGGTAGTTTTCTTTGAAGTGGGGAGATATCAGTAAAGAAACAATAAAGAAAAAGCTTTCATCAAGGTGAAAGCAGACAAAAATGCTTCCTTTAAAAACTTAACTATAGAATAAATAAACCTATAAAAAATGGAAATGTATTTCAAACATACTTTCCCTGCAGATCATTTGCTACTCAAAAACTGCAGGATAGTTCTAACAGTGAAACTCATGCACAGCAGAAGATAACACTAAAAAGTTCCAGAACACTAAAAACACTAAAAGTTAACAGAAGCAAAATGTTCTAATTTATTATCATGCTGGAAAGTACCAAAATTAAGCAAAGAGCATAAATAAGGGAAAGCAAAATAGATTCTACTTTTCTTTTCAGATGTTTTGAGAATGATCACAATCTATCACTGCCTAATATTTAACTTCTGGAGTCAAGTCATGTAATGTGTGGTGTATGTGAAATAAACGTATGAATTCAGGCAGTTTAAGATATGACATCCTCCCCAATTAGAACAGCCTGGACTTTTCTTTTATATAATACAAACTGTGCAACTGCAGGAAAAAAAAGTGTGATCTGGAGGTTAGAGACTTCTAGCTCCCGTGGATTAATAGAGATTGAAAATCTTTTGGCAGAAGTCTCTGCCTTCAGGTCCTGCCAGATTGAACAAGAAATTGTGAACATGAGTGCTTCAGCTGATCTCCAATTTAAAGGTATTACATGAGTAAGAACAATGCAAAAGATAATGTAACACTGTCCCACACCCACACATATTTTATGCATTTTTCTTTTAATATCTTTAGAATTGTTTTACTTAACACATGCCCCCCAACTGTTCATCTAGCTTTTATTGCTTTGATGAGAAGATTTGCAAATCCAGGGGAAAAAAAAAGCATTAAAAAATGACGTTCCATTTTATGAAAACATTAACCATAATTGATTTTTTGACAGAATTTGTGTAAATTTGATTAAAATTTGAGAACTTTCCAAATTCTCCAAAATTCTCCAAATTTCCAAATTACCCAACAGGGGTAACTGGTGCATCCTGAAGGAACTTTGCACTTCAAATGTTTTTGTGAGCCATCTTATCACACAGTTTAAGCTACTGTCTCTAGATGCTGATCTGTAAGTCTGCCATCCTTCACCAAAACCCTGGACCACCTCTTAGCTATATCCTTGAGCATACCACTGCCTGCTTTCAGTTAGCGTGTAAAGAATCAAACAATTCCTTCGTCTAGCTCCCAGAACATCACATTACTCATACGTCTTATGCAATCAACACCAGCAGCATTTGCTCCCTCACCACATCGAGGCCAGCTCCAAGTTTACGTTCTCTTCTTTCTCAGTATCAGAAATATCTACTACAAATGTGTGTCCCTTTCTCAGCTCCTCATCCCATGATAACCAATGTAACATCTCTTTCACTTCTTTATTTTCTCACCAACACAAGGCAGCAGCAAAACACGAGTGATCATCTCTGCCCACTGTTCATGGTCAAATCTTTCTTGCTCTTTATCCCTGCTGATTCTTCATCCATTATTACTTCAAGCATTTTCAAGTTCTGTAAGACTTTGCATCTCACTATATATCTGAATTATTTTCTGATAATCCTATTCCTGATTTGTACTGTTTGTTCTCAAGGGTCTCCTTCATGCTGCCCTTCATGCATATATATATAAACTTTGTGAACTCACTTTAACTTCCTAGATAAACTTAGTTCCTCCATGCTACGTAAGTTAAGCTTAAAAAATAAAACTATTGTTTTCTATGTCTCTTACCATATCTCTTTTCCACTTCTCTCATTGTAGGGTATGAACTTCTTTTCCTTCATACCACACATTAAGTAACAAAGCAAGAAAAAATGCATAACAGAAATGAAAATAATAGATCTGAGTTGATATACCACACATACAAATCTCTAAACATCATGGGAGATTGTTTTAAAAGAAAAAAGAGCAGTATTTCTTTTCTGAAATCTCTGCGCATGTAAGAATTATTTTAAGTATATTTCAAAGACAACAAAGATCTGCTTTCTTGACATTAACAGGGATGCTGAGAACAGCCTCAAGGTGGAGATGCACTTACTCTACCTTTAACAGAAAAGAAACCAGATATAATCAATAAAAGCCTAATATAAACACCTTTGCTACTATGAACACTTTAGTGAAGTGCAGCCTATCAAAGGAACTAAGGATAAAAGACAACATGGTATATCTTATTTAGTCTTTAGTGAAGTCCATCTAAATGGCTATTATGTAAAAAAAAAAGTCATGGATGAAACCTAAGAGACAAAAAAAGGAAAATAGGAAGTGGCAGAAATGAATTGTAAATTAAACAAAAAAAAAGAGACTTTGACAGTGTTGCAAGACATGGTTAATGTATGTTCGTAAACTAATAAATATATGGAATAGGAAATTTTAAAATATCGATATGCATTTTCAAGTTTTAAATTACCATCAGCATCTCTGTAGAAAACGTAGTGACAACCTACCTATGTTTATTTCGCAAAAGCAAACAAATAATTTGTTACTGTGCATAAAAAGTCAATAGAATTGACTCTAGAATGCAAAAAGATTCCAATAATCTCATGAATTGAGGCTGTAATTTGCCACTGTAAAGACTGTAAAATGAAACTAGGTAAGGAGGATCTTACCTATTTAGGAAGACTGTGATAAGACATTGGAAAGAGTATGTCTACAGCATTCAGGAAAGAGTGAAGTAAAGAAGCATGATTTATATACAAATAATATTGAAAAAGTGAAAGTTGTCAGTATGACTCTTTTCTATACCTTGTAATTTAAGAACCAAATCACAGAAGTTTGGTTGTTACAAAATTAAAAATTGACAACAGGGATTTTTTCTTATATTCCACAAAAGGAGGTGTTGGAAATCAAAGGAAAAATATTAGTAGGCCAAGAATTCTGAAAAATTTTAAAAGAAGGCATTTATTTGATTAATGAGAATATCCATGATAGCTATCTGATCACTTTTAAATATATTGTTTACAGACATTTATGGCCAGATTAATAACCATTTAGTTATAGTAAGGAATGATTTTTCTCTATATTAAGATCTCTTGCATTCATTTCTTCTTTTTGGATTTTTTTTTAACTTCCTAGAAATATCAGCTATTGGCCACTGACAGAAATAGGATCCTAGTGGATCACTGATTTAATTCTATTAGGAAACTACTGTTCTCCCAGCTAGGGCGGCATTTATTTTCTTTGTGATAGCTTTTATCACTGATTTACCTTCTGCTTAGCATAGTTATAAGCATCTCATTTTCTTTATTTTTAATGGAGATTGAATATCTATGCAGAAGCCTTTCTGCTTCTGGAATTCTTTTCTGTATTCTGAAATTTCCCCGTGTCTCAGAACAAGCCCCTTGTCCTGTCACCACCAACATTCTCCATCAGGTACTTGAACATGTTGATCAAATCCCCTCTCAGTCTTCTCCAGACTAAACAGGCCCAGCTCGCTTAGTCTTTCCTCACACAATAGATGCTCCAGTCCCTTACTCATCTTCGTGGCTCTCTGCTGGACCCTCTCTAGAAGCTTCACGTCCCTCTTATACTGGGGCGCCCAGCACTGCCCCCAATACTCCAGGTGTGGCCTCACCAGAGCTGAGCAGAGGGGCAGGATCCCCTCCCTCGACCTGCTGGCAACGCTCCTCTTGATGCAGCCAGGATCCCATTGGCCTTCTTGGCCACGAGGGCACACTGCTGCCTCATGGTTAACCTGTTGTCAACCAGGACTCCCAAATCCCTCCCTGCAGAGCTGCTTTCCAGCAGGTCAACCCCTAATCTGTCCTGATGCCTGGGGTTATTCCTACCCAGGTGCAGGAGCCTACACTTGTCCTTGTTAAACCTTGTGAGATTCCTCTCTGCCCAACTCTCCAACTTGTCTGGGTCTCTCTGAATGGCAGCGCAGCCCTCAGGAGTGTCGACCGCTACAGCCAGTTTGGTGTCATCTGCAGACTTGCTGAGGGTGCACTCTGTGCCCTCATCCAAGTCGTTGATGAACAAGTTGAAGAGCACTGGGCCCAGTACTGAGCCTTGTGGGACACCACAGGCCTCCAACTAGATTTGGCCTCGTTTATCACCACCCTCCGAACTCTGCCATCCAGCCAGTCCTCAATCCACCTCACTGTCCACTCATCCAGTCCACACTTTGGGAACTTTTCTATGAGAGCTTTCCTGTGAGAATTAATAATATAAAAGTAATGTAAGGAATCATAAGTAATGTAAATAAGAAAAGAAATCCCTGTATAGTTTCTATGTGTGAGAAACCATCTTAAACTTTATATGTATTTGGCAAACTTAGTATCTGACATTTAAAATCTTATTAATATTTGGATGAGAATCCTGAAAGACTATTGAAATTCATGTGGCAAATATGCCTGGACATCTGCAGAAAGCTTTTCCTGGGTACAAAGAAACTACTTCTTCTGTAGAATATTTCCAGTTTCATGATTGAATGGAATTACAGATAATGTGCACTAGAAGTGTGTTAAAGTTCTTTATGTAATTATGTATTTATATATATAAATAATTTAAATATTTAAATATTCGTTACTCTGTTTTGGGCTTCATATGGCCATTCACATTCAAAATTTTCATACTGTGCATCTATTTTTTTCAGCTGTGTTGAGCTTTAAAAGTGCATAGTGGCTGGTCAGTTCACTTACATTTTCCACATGATTACAATACTCTTTTACCACAAAACTTTGCAAAAAAATTGTCCTTGAATTATTTCTGAAAACCCTATTCCTATTTATAGTTTTTCTATTTTAAAGAATTTAGGGGTAATTTAGAGGTCATTTAGGGGTATTGGATTTGCAGATGTTTTTATTATGGAGATTAAAAATCAAAACAAGAAGGAATAGAGTGAATCAAATGCTAATCTGAAAAATAAGGACATCATGCTCTAGAGGGTATGACAGCCAGGCCTTCAAGGGCAGCACATCCCAATGGTAGGATCACTCAAGTGAGAAATTTCTGCATGCAACCTTGATATGGGGCAGGAATAACTCTATAATTGCCCAAATACTAGAGCAGTAGGAACCCCATAATTTAACTAATTAAAGAGAAAACAAGTTTGATATTTGATATACATATATTCATTTAGGCCTGCAGCTGGCTGAGAACCATTGAAAATCTCCCACAAAGCCCTTGGCTGCTGGGCAGGCGGGATTGTCCGAGGCTGCCTAAGGCTTCAGTCATTCTCAAAATCAACATCTTAAAGGCAATTCCTTTCCTACCCTCTAAATCAAAACTCGGTGCAGAGACTGGATCTTTAATTTGTCTTTGAGCTATGTTCTACTCAAGAAACACTTAGCTATTTACATTAGTGGAAATTTCTGTGTGAACTTTGAAAAATCTCCCTTTATCCTGTAACATGCTGAAGAATTTTAATTCAAAGTAATTAAGCAACTAGTGGTTTTTCCATAATACAAACTGTGAGGAGTGAGCAGAAACATGTTCAGTTTAACCTACAAAAACCACACAAGATCACTTGGCTTGGTATTTGGGAATTCTTTGCCAATGAATATTTGAGTACAAAAAGATACCAAGAATGTATTGGTAAAAACTAATAATACGCTGACAATGAATGGAGTAGAAACAACTTCTACATGCTCCCTGCTCTGCCTCCTCCCCTGTGCAGTGCCTTCCTCACAACAATTTTCACTTCCAGACTGATCTGACTTTGCTGTCAGGTCTGGCAGAGGAATGAGAAATTCAGAATCTCTGTTTGATGAGAAAGCATTGGAGATATTAAACTCACTATGACTGAAAGCAGGAATTCCCTTGAGACTTCTATATAGCTCACCAAAGAAGAGAGAGGTCAAAAGAGAGTACAGTCAGTGCTTTTGGAAAGAAATCAAGGAACGAATCAATTGTCAGCAGTCTGGGATCCCCTCTCAAAGTGAAATTCCTGAAACAATTTGTATAGGCCGGAAATACATTATGGTCACTGGTAAGCAGACCTAAGAAATCAGGACAATTTCTTCTGTTTCTTGCTGGGAGAATACCTTCCATCAATTTTAATATACTGTTAGTCCATAGAGTTTTATTAAAATAAAATGAAGTCTCTCTGTATGGCTAAATTTATCCCACTAATACCATGTCAGATAGCTCTCTAAAAAGAATATGTGCCAGGGTGGATGGTAATTTGTGAATCTGTTGGTATCTCAAGACAGCTAAAAAGAAGATGTAAGCATTGCTTGAGCATGGTCAGCAATTTGTCCTTATGAAAGAAGGCATTAATTATTTTCAGCGATAATATCCCTCTGATTATTAGTGTGTCTTTACTAACTTTAGTCAGCCATAAATAACATACTTAATGATGATGAGAGAATGATGTAGGTTTGAAATTGTTAATAGAAATTCTCTGAATGACAAATAATGCATCAACTTCAAGTTGGACTAGATCTTTAATATTCTGGCCAGTGCAAGAATCTCAATTAGTTTTGTGGGTAGGACCACTTTTACAGTCAACTTTCTTGTCATATGAAAAGATGACTTAGTCTTTACAATTTCCTGAGTTTGGTCTCAAATTTGTTAAGGAAATGAATTAGTTTTGAGGTGAGAAGAGCCTCCCAAATCTGTTTGTATATGTTCTATTTTCTTAAAAATGCTTAGACACGAGTGTAGCTCTTGCAGTCTCTACTCTATAATTTGTACTTTACAATATGTAGTGTTGTGAATAATGTCCAAAAGAAACTTCTTAATGTAAGGAGTTCTCTTTTTCCAAGAAGAGGAACTTCTTAAACAGAAAACATGTACTTAATAAAAGTAGTGTCTCTCGATATTCCTGTGATGACTTTTTAATTGTATCATGTGTGATACTTGTGTTCAAGTATTACTGATTCCATTTTGAAAATCAGAATTCTATGTTTATTAACTGACAGTGATTTTCTGCTGAAATCTGCCAAGTTTATGGATAAAAAAAAAAATGATTTTACTAATTGGCAGCAAGACATTCGGTTTCTAAGATGTGAAAATCAAGAGGAGTTTGACTAGCCACCCTTTTGGCATCCCACGTATGTTAAAAATAATTGTTTTGCCTATTAGAAATAATTAGTTTTACATAGTTGTAATCACACAATGCACAAGGGAAGATATAATAAATGCTTTGATTACTACCAAAATAGAAACCAGTTTGTTTTCCCATTGCCTTGTTGAATATGTGACAAAACTGAGAAATAAAATACATATTATAAAAAAAAAAATGATCCCAATGAATAAAAGCAGGGAGCACAGGTGAAGTGATAACTCATGTTATGTAGTAACATGGAGAACTGTATGTTAAATACCAAACCAAACTCTGAACCTGTCAAATACGAACTAAGTATAAGACTTGAAAAGAAATGAAAATCCTAGTGTCTATTACACTTCATGGGAAAGAATGCATACATATTTAAATTTACCTCTAAAAATAGAAAAAGCCATGCTTTGCAATCATTATATTGTAATATTATCGCTCAGAAAATATAAAGTTTGCTTTTCACCCATGTAATGTAAAAACAGAGGTGATCTCAGTAAATGCTCTTACCTCATGCCATTACTAAGTCTGATAGGATCTCTGAAGTCATCAGCTAATATTTTACATCTATGATTCACAACTTTTAGGCAACCAAAAACATTTTCAGTGTATAACTAATAAGTTCTTTGCCTTGTACAGATTTTAAGATGTCATTAAAATTTTTCAAACATATGTCTGTTAGGAAAACTATGCAAACAATAGCTCTGAGATGCATAATTAACTCAATTTATTCAAAATATGTCTTAATTCTAAAGAGCGTTGTTCCAGAGTGCCAACATTGACTGTTTTATTAGGAAACTCAAATCCTTACCTTATGTGGTTGGTTACCACAGTTAGACAGAGGGTGCCCTACAAATTAGAGGTATTTGAATGGTCACTTTGGTGACTAGCCTCTAATTATCGCTCTATTAATTTTACATAGCATGTGCTGAATCATTGTTGTGGGAGATGCTGAGGCCGGAAAAGTGGGGACAGTAAGCAAAGGGGACAGCTTATGCCTATTGGACAGGGTGAGCCACTTCCTGACTTCTGCCTGCTGTGAAAATACATTTCCAGCACTGAAATATTACACTTCTGAGAGAAGGCTGACTTTTGTTTGCAGCTGCCAGAAAAAAAGTGCCCTTTGTTTGCAGCCTGTCAATAGAATGACCTTTCCCTCTTGCCAATTTATGCTCAAGAAATACACATGTGATATTGTTTTCCCTTTGCTGAATGTTTCACGAATCTTCCAAATTTGTTTGATCAATGGTTCAGAAGCCTTCAAGCTGACATGAGAAAATACACTTTTTTGCAGACTCATTTTCAGTTGGACCTGAAGCAACTGAAGCTAGAATCAGCTAGAATTAATCTGTACTTAATGAAGGAAACTTGCTGAATTTCTATAAATGCTTGCCTTACAACAGATACCCAGAGTTATGTAAGACTGTCATTTATGCAACTGGCTTTGGCAATATTTATATTTGTATTCAAATCTTCTCTTTTGTGAAAATGAATAAATCAAGACCTTGTATCAAACAATTACCTGCATTTTGCAATGTGTATGGCTATCTCAAGGTAAGGACAGACCTCAAAAGCTGACTTCAGGTTTTCAGAGTTGGTTTGACCTACAATATTTCTCTTCCTGCTGTCTTCAAAGCAGAGGGTTTCTTTGTCTTTAATAAAACAATGCAGATGCATCATAAATTTATGTAAGTATAATGAAAATTTAAGAAGTAAATTTAAATACATTCTTGCCTGTGTGGCTATGTGGCAGGTACAGATGTACTCACGCTTCTTTTGCCTGTACTGGAAGTTCTCTAGGAACTGTGCAGCCGTGTTAGCACGACATTGTACCCAAGCTACGCTAAAAGAAGCATATGTTAGCTTGAGCACATGTTCCACGTTAACATTAGCAAACTGTTTCTGCTCTGCACCTCTACAGTCAGCCTTCTGGGTGCACTTCCTCCTGATCTCACTTCCTTTTCTGAAGGTATATGAGAAGCAAAATTGGCAGCTGGTCCTCATTTTAACTGCTCCATAATGAGGGTACGTGGTATGTCAGCAGAACCAAGTTAGCTCCCAGAACTGGGTAATGTCCAAAACTATCTAGTGGAAGCTCATGCATGGTATGCTATTGCATACAGGCAACCAGTTATACCCCAATATATTCATTTTCCCTTGATCATTTTTTATGTCTTGTGTGCCTTAAAGAATTGAATCTTAGAAATAATGATCTGCACTACCACAAATGTTCTTTGAGGTGGCAAGAGTTATAGGGTCTTATTTTTAGGATATTTTGTAAAGAGAGCTTGTCTGAGTGGGGCAACACCTCTCCACTAAGCTGCCTGATTCCTGATGAATTTTAGCAAGTACCATGCTGGGTAAGTTCCCGTGCAGTGCACAGGAGAAGTTACTGCCTACTTTGCCAAGCAGGGAGCTGTTATCTGTGTTACATATTAATTGACCTGTACTTCCCTATTGATCTCAATTTTTAAGTCTACTAACATTATATAAAACTCATGAAAGCTAGAGCACATGCAGAACTCATAAATCTCTTTGAATTAAAGGTGATAGGTTGGAGCTGTGAAGTCCATCAGTCTAAGCCTCGAAGCGTGAAGCTCGAGCAAAATTTTTTGCCATGCAGTAACACTCATTATAAGCAAATGCAGCTACAGAAGAGTAATTTATAATGCTGCAGCAAAATTGGATGGTTTGCCTGAGCCCTTAGTAATCTATGATCAGAATTTGAATCCCTCTCACCTTACACGTGACATTTTGCAGAGGGGCACAGTCCTACTTGTGCCTCTCAGCCTTGTTGAGTGCCATACTGCCCTTCCACCCACTGGCAGTCTGTAACCAGGTCTATTCTAAAAGGGTCTTAAAATATTATTAGCTTAGCTACCCAGTTATACAGAGATCATGCCAAGGTTATTCACAGCCAAATGTGTATTTAGGATATGCTAAGCTAACCTATGCTTTGAGGCAGTAAAGGCAGTACAGCCTTTGCTTTGAGGCAGTACAGCTTTGATGCAGTACCATCCTAAATTGCCTTTTGCTGCTCTTAACTGCATTAATGCTCTTTCTCTGCTGCTTCTGCCCAGTGTATTCTGAAACAAATGGCAACTCTAGCTGCAAAACTGTCTTATCTGAGATTGCTGCTGTACTGCAAGCACTCTACCATGATGCTTCACTAGTTTATCCCAGTGCAAAATCGGACAAGTAGTGCTTGCCCTAAAACAGTCTGCAGTAAGCACTCCCATAGGCAGGGAAAGACATTTCCTAGAAAGTGCAGGGCTTGAGCTTTTTTTTATGGCATCCCAGATGAGACCACAGTCTGAACTGTGAATGTTTCTCCTTCATTCCATTTCAGAGTAAAGTACCAATGATTTGAAACAAGCCTTTGAGGGCACGGCCCTCTACAACAATGCCCTGTTGCATTAGGAGGCAATTTAAGGAGTTGCCCAACTATTAGTTACTGGCTCCTGAATGAAGGCTCTCAAAAGCCAGCGTGAGTATTTCTGGTCCTTGAAGCTGGCTTTGCCTTGAAGATTCTGGATTAATGAGGCAGTTAGGTGGAGAATAACAATAAACAGAGAGGCAATAAACAAGATAATCCTAAATATCTCTCAGTTGCACTTCTCCAAATTACAGTTTTACCCATCTCATCCAGCATCTCCGTGGCAAGACGTGTTCTTGGGGCAAATGTTTTTTTTCTGCTCGTTTATGGTGTTTATCCATATTCCTACTCAAAGATACGTGGCACTGGGGTGCTTTCCTGTAAGT
The DNA here is from genome assembly GCA_013389825.1 of Crypturellus undulatus. Lineage (NCBI taxonomy): Eukaryota > Metazoa > Chordata > Aves > Tinamiformes > Tinamidae > Crypturellus > Crypturellus undulatus. Next base: position 120,252 of record VWPW01010109.1, read on the forward strand.
TATCTGAGTATCAGGCCTTAGAATGAAGCTTTGTGCCAAACTACCAGGGTGTGGAGCATGTTACAGGCATCAGACGTACCCTGAGTAACAATCCAAAACTATCTCCCCAGCTCGCTTAAAATCCTTTAGGATCTTCAAGGCTACTTTGGGCTAAGGCTCTGAGTAGTTTGTGAACTGTGAGGTGGAAGCAGCATTTAGGCTGATAGCAGATGCCAGCAGATGGAGAAAAAGGATATGCAAAAAGGAGCATGGCCCACAGCACAGCCATATCTGCACAGTGCCATCCAAAGCTCATTAGCCCTGCTGATGAGCCCTGCTTATTAGTTCATGCACATTGGCTTCCTATCACAGCCAGACTGCTTCCTGAGGCTACACGAGCATGCTGGCACATGTGCTATACCATATTGTCATACTAGTTCAGTTGACAGAAGTTCGGACAACTATATACTCCTTCTCTCATGTGCTCTACTCTCAGTCATCTAATGGAGGTAAGTGGCAACTGAGCTGTGCCTTTGAAAGTGCCACAAGTGCTTGCATGACACTGCTTAGCATTTGTGAGCCGTCATCTCTTTAAAAATCTAGCCTAGAAGTCTGTATGTTTCTGGAGTTGATGGGTTGCTGACAATAACCTGATAACTGCAGGAATATTCATTTCTTCAGCACAGGATGGACAGATTCCCATAGGCACACTGGTATGGCTTCCTTTACAAGCTGTGAGTCACTCTGTCCCAGCTCCCGTTAATGCTCCCAGTACAGAGGTGTGAGTGTGTACATCTAGATAGCGTGACCTTCCATTGACACGTCTCTTACTGAAGGAGCCATGGTACCATTAGTCTTGGGAGCACGGACATTTTTAGCACAACTTTTGGAACTTCACTTTTTTTGTGTGTTTTTCTTTTTAGCCTTGTTTATGTGACTTAATTATGTTTATGACTTAATTATGCGCAAGCTCCTTAATTTTTTTAGATACCGCTGTCTGTAGAAATATCCCAGCAGCTTTGACTTTAGCAGCCAACTGCTCTATAACTTTCCAGTTAGGACCTATATGAAATACCTGCCTCTTTAGCTATAGTTCTATTGTAAGAAGCAGAATAGGAGTGTGCTGTTTGTCAAAGACCAACAACCAAATACATAAAATACATAGAGTCAAAAAGCCACATACTGGGCCACTAGATACGTGCCCATGTTTCTCACAGGCCGTCCTTTCAGTTTCCCTCTACCCCCGCTTTAGGCCTCCCCACCTGCAGCCATAATAGCCACATTCCCACCATCTGTTTCCCCCATTCTCCTCACATCAGCTCCATGCAGCTCAGAGATGTCATTTTGCTATCCTCAAATTGAGTGTTAAAATTCCAGTTTTATTACTTGCTACTACCAAAAGTCAAGAGTTTTGAACAATGAATACAGTCAGTTACACATTACAATTGCATGTGAATCATAACCATAAGCAGTTTAACACTTTTGCTTTATTTTGTTTGTTTTTGTTTTCCTTTTTCATATTCATTACTTGGTCTCTTCTATATTTTTGCCTTACATATTAAAAAAAAAAGATAGTCTCAGAATTTTTAGAAAACTTTTCAAAAAAAAGAAAAACACTTCGTACTGCTGATTTCACATCTGCAAAAAGAGATACCAACAACATCTACCACCCACCTTTGGTCAATAAGCACTGTTACTGAAAACAGGCATGAACTGTAGAAGCTGAACAAATGAAGATGCGCTTTTGACAGGTTCATTTGGCAGTGTAGGAGGATATTCTATATTTCTAAAAATACATTCCATTTTCACAGACATTTTGAGATGTCTCTGTAAGTTCTCCTAGAGAAGATGGCCCAGAGCCCATATGGTACAAGTCAATCTGACAGATGTTATATAATAATCTTCCTTGATTAAACTAGTACAAGACATTCTCTTCTCACCAACCAAACAAGAAACAAGAAAAAAAAATCCTGAAATAAAACACTGTCAACTGGGCAAAAATGATGGAGCTAGAGACCTTGTTATAAAAAATGCTATGGTATTCCTTTGGGAAAACTTTGGGCTTCTGTGTCATGGGACAGATGAGGTAAAATGACAAACAAGATTTACTAGTTCCAGAGTTTATATCTATGCTATTCATTTGAGGGCAAAAATAGGGATATAGAACAATATACATTTAAATGATTCTTTAAAGGGAAAGCAATGGGGAGAGGAAACATATTATTTATTATAAATACCAACACTGACAATAATGTAATTACTTTGCACAGAAACATTGATGACAACTCATTTACAGAGGAAATTTGCATAATATTTTGTAGAAAAATAAATGGACTTCAATGGTATTTTATATCAGACATTATAGGTTTACTTTTGAATAGGATTATGCAGTTACTTTTGGACTACAAACATACGCACTAAGGGGCATATTGGAACATTTCCCCCAAAGAGTCTACTGGAGTGTCCCTAGGCATGTAGCATCTCCTAGATCTTGTTGCAATATTTTAAACACTTAGGTGTATGTTATATTTGTAACATGTATTTTGTGCGTGTAGAGCTCCACTATATTTTGATATAACTTGGAGCTGATTTTGCAAGCCTACTTTTTGTTATTTTACTTATGTTAGTAGTCAGATAGACATGTTTATAGCTCATTACACACATGAATAAATCTTTACAGAATTGGATCTTTGGTCTGGATCCAGTAAGACTAAAATCAATGAACTGATATACCACAATGCTTTTGTGGATCTAGCTCTTGGTGACTTTTTAGGATTTTTTTTCAGTTTAGGATTCAGTTAGGATTTCTCCTCAGTTAAAAATACTGAAAAATGATTCCTTTTCACAGAATCACATAACCGTTGAGGTTGGAAAGGACCGTTAAAAATCATAGAGTCCCACACCCCTGCTCAAACAGAATCACCTTGAGCAGGCTGTCTGAAGGCCTGTCCAGATTAATTTTGTTGTCCATAACGCCCTTCTCTGCAGCACTGCTTTCCAGCAGTGGAGCCTCCAACCTGTACTAGTGTATGGGGCTCTTCCACTCCAGGTGCGGGACTCTGCACTTCTCTTTTTTTGAATTTCATGAGATTCCAACTGTTCCTCATGCTCTTCTTGGTCTTCCTTTTTATCTTTGAGTTTTGTTAGAAGCATCTTGTTCATCCATGAATGTCTCAAGCTTTTTTTAGCTTCCTGCTCATTATGATGGACCGTTCTTAAACTTGGATATAATCCCTCGGGCCCTATCATATGAGATGCTTCTGAGCAGGTCCCTGAAAAGGCCAAAGTCTGCTCTTCTGAAGTCCAAGATTGTAATCTAGTTTTTGCCCTGCTCCCTCCTTGCTGGGTCCTGAATTTCACCATCCCATGGGCACTTCAGCCCAAGTAGTCTCCAACCTTCAAATCGGCAACCAGCTTTTCCATGCTTGTAAGCAGGGTCCAGCAGAAAGCACCTCTCCTCATTAGCTTCTCTGTCACCTGTATCAGAAATTTGTCACAGATGCTCTCCAGGAACTTCTTCATGGCTTGTGTCCTACTGTGTTGTCCCTCCCACAGATATCAAGCTGGCCTGAGGACCAAAACCCATGAAAATGAGGCTGCTTCCAGTTGTCTGTAGAAGGCCTCAACTCTTTCCAGTTGTCTGTAGAAGGCCTCAACTCTTTCTTCTTCCTGATCAGGTGGTCAGTAGCAAACACCCAGAACAATCCACCTTATTTTGCCCCTTAGTGAGCCCCTAGCCAGCTCATGATCCACCCTTAGGCAGAGCTCCATGCATTCCCACTACTCTCTTACATAAGCGGCAACTCTCCTTCTTTGCCTTCCTGGCCTGTCCTTCCTAAAGACTGTGTAGCCATTCATGGCAGCATTCCAATCATGCCCCACCATATCTCCATAATCACTACGAGATTTCATACAGATCTGTTAGTCCTAACATTTATTCCCCATGCTGTGTGTGCTTGCATAAAGGCAATTCAGGGTGGTACTCAAGTATATTGGTTTCCTAGAAGGAGTGCAAGAGGTTTTCCCGTAGCATTGTCTTGTTCCTCGCTTGCATGCAAATACTTGAGGTGTTCCCACTTAAATCCTGTTTTGCCAATTGTGTGCTTCCTGTAACTATCTCATTTTATAAGCATAAAACCTCATCGTGCTGTCAAATGGCTCAGAGACAACATCAGAATCTCAAGATAGGAACCCCTCTGCCCTGTTTAGTGCTACAGTGCTATATCATATTCATATCCTGTATCATATTCATCAGTGCTGTTGCTTTTTATTCTCATTTTCATGTTCTTTCTTTGGATGCAAAGGCATGTAAATACACAGAAAGACTCCCTTTCATTTTATTGGTCTCAGGATCCTTTCCTAAGTCTCAGCTAAAATGATGATCTCGTGTTCATGTTTTGTAGCAAACTCCTGGGAAATAATCACAAGTCTATATTTATGATAAAATAAGCATATTAAAAGTTTACAAACTGGGTGTGTGTTTACTTTCCTTGGCTCACATATTGTGCTCTCAGTATTGTTCATATGTGTAAACAACATGGCAAATAAAAATTGCCTAAGTGGCTTCCCTGTTGTCTGAAACAGCTGTTCAATGTGGCAGTTACTTTGTCTTGAAAAACAAATATTAACCCCTTGAAACAGCATATTCTCTTTCAAGTGAGCATTACAGTAGACTACTGTAGTAATTATTTTTTCCATTGATTTGAAAGTAAGTCTCTGTTCATGAAAGGAATGCTATACTCACATTAATTTAGCAAAATAAAACATAGCCCTAAAGTAAAACATTCAGGGGTGTGCACTCCTATGCTTAATATTAAGCATATATTTTAGTATCTTGATAACAATTCTAATGCATCAAGCTCTCATGCCTAGATGATTATGCATTTCCTTATGAACAGATGAATATATATTTAATTCTCTCTTTTTACACTCGATATTTAAAACCTTGAGGTATGCTTTGGAATTTTGTTTTGTCTGTTGTTTTTTTTTTTCCATTCAAATGCAAGAGTGAGGTAGGCTTTCATTTATGGAAAGAGAGAGAATCACATGTTATCTGGCAATTCCAGGACACTGGATTTAAGATAAACACCAGCTACTATGGGACTTATGATAAAAATACGGATTTGCAGAAGTGGGGAAGGGTGCCACTGCTAACATGCAGACAAGGAGAGAAACAATAGTACAGATACTCAAATATGTATGTGTGATTAGGGTATGCACGACACACTGGGTGCGCTGATAAGGGACAACTTCCCTGATAAATCCGAATGCCTCCGGATACACTCTAAATCAGTATCTACTTTCACTTACTGCACTGTTTGAGGATATAGAGTAGTGGAGAATGCAGATAGTATGTATGTTAGAACCAACAGAAAACAACAGAGAAAACAAGATCGAAGAACTCTTATCCAGTATCACTCATCTTAAAAATTAACCTGTGCATTCTTCATACTAATTCTATGGTAAGACTGAGTATCTGTCCATTTTTCGCATACCAGTTTAGACAGGGACCTCAGAACCTGCAGTAGTAGTTTTTATCTAAATAGGGATTTCAGAGTTGAAGTCGCTGAAAATTAAACATCTTTCCACAAAGAGATGATTAAACAGATGTTAATGGATACATATTTGGTGATAGTCTAGTGTATACTGTAGGTACTATGACTCCTATGTCTTATTCTGAGCAATCTGGAAAACCTCAAGTACTTTAGAACAAGTAGCATAATCATTAAAATATTAGAAGGATTAACTAGCACAGTTGAGCAAGGTCTTGCTTGTGATATGGAGGGTGTGGTAGATGTATTTAAACAGGCACTCCTTAAAAACAGTCCCAATTGTAGTTGTAGTGAACAAACAGGCTTGACTCACCATGTTTGTCCAACTTTAAAAAGCTATGTCAATAGTAGCATGCATGTTGTACCTGATTTTGTCAGAAGAATTAATAAATAGGCATCATCAGTATTACTTCCCTTAGTTATTGTTGCCTTCAAAAATCTTTCCATCAACTTAAAAAGCTCAGATCAAGTACAGTAAGAGAAATATATAAACAAAGCTCCTGTATTTTCAAAAAGCTGCTAGAGGTGATCCAAGTAGCGACCAATGGCTGTACTTAATCTTGCCTATGTAAGGCTTCTGCCTTTTCTGTCACAGACTTAAAACAGATGAGGAAAAGGCTATCATTTATATGCTCGCTGCTCTGTGTAGGCTCTGGGAGCAGCAAGGACACAACCAGGTGGCGTCCAGGAACAGCTTTTGGTTTCCCACATGGAAAAGCAACCTGCACCGATCTGCTCTATGACTAATGCCAGGAAGTGATATTGCTGTGCTTCTTGCATGCCGGAGCTATAAACAGGAGGAGTCCGTCTGTCTGTAAGAAAGAGGATCTTGAAAAGAGTACACATGTGGCTCATACACAGCACGTTCTCTGTCCTGTTTTCTGTCATGACTGTTAGACTGCTGTTCTTCCCAAATCTCTCCCTGGCAACATATGTTTTTAATTTTGATGAGCATGGCCTAGCTTTCTTCCTAAAGAAGGACCGTGTGCTGTCATACATTTTTGAACAAAACCTAGTGTTGGGGCCTCATTGATTTGCCCTCTGTTTTGTACCATACCGTGTATCTGTGGTGTTTGTAAATAAAACAAACAATAATAAACATATACAGGTAAAACCATATTGACGTAAGTGTACCAGTATTTCATATTATTCATGAATCATTTTAAAGTTTTGATTATGAGAAAAATCTTGTTGGATGTGTCATTTTACCCCGAAATCCACTTTGTTGTTGTTTTGTTTTTTTAATGCATTTTAATGCGTTAAAATATCAGTATTTTATAATATCAGACAGTAAAATAATTTTTGTTCATATGTATGATTCCTCAAATGCAAAATATATTTAAAAATAATTATCTTCTATGTAGCAGAGATGACTCCCCTGCCTCGATCCTCTCCTCATGTAAGCAGCAAAAACTGTGATCAGAATCTTTGGAAAACTGCCAAGAACAGGCTGGAGCATACATCATTTCACTGCTTTGGAACAACTTCACTGCATGTTATTTCTAGACCCATTGTCTGCATCCCTTTGTAGTTTTGGCTGGAGAAGTTGTCTTCACTTCCCCTTGTAGCAGTGCTACCGCTTAGCGCTGTTGACACCACGGATGTCAAGGATGGCTGTGGCGGATGTTGCTGAGAGGCACTTGTGAGGAAGGACCCTGGACAGACGCTGTATAGATGCCTACACAGACTCGCCTTTTCCAGTCTAAAAGCCCTCAGTGTGTACAAACTATTTTCAGGAGCTAGTTATGTGGCCAGACTAAGGGAAATAGGCAGTATACTCAGATGGATTTCTCAAGAAGGATTGTTTCCCTTCTAAATTACAGCGACTTATAATCACTTATTTTAAAGTTTAATATATTGATAAGTTCACCTTTTGCACAAGAATGATGGCCTCCCCTGTGCTCTGATTTTGAGGAACAGGACAAGACAAAGGACAACATTTTGACAGAGCCTTAAAGATTTCAGACTGAAAGAAGATTTCAGAAAGTGAAAAGCAAGTAAACTCTTGAGTCCCAGTGAGCTGTTTCTTACAGCTCTGCACTGCCTGAACATACTATAAACAAACAGGAATGACTTACAACATCTCCAGCTAGAAGGGGAAGTACTGTTATCCCCAAAGGAAGGAATGCAGAGAGCAGTTGCAACGACATGCCCAGAACAACTGGATAGAACAAAATGTGAAACTAAGACGTGGCAGCGCTGCCCTTGCCCTTGTCACCAGAGTGTCAGTGAGTGGCGTGCAATCAGATGTTCACTGAGAACCAAAGTGATTATTTTGGATCTTCGGCCATAAAAGTACAGAACTTTTAGACCCAGGCACCCAAAAGAGCAAGAATTCCTTTTAAAAATAAAGATTCCCATCAGGCAGTTAAAAATCAAGCAAAATTGGGTATCAATGGTAAGTCACCTGTGACATATATCCCACAACACATGTTTCACAATGGTGAAAAGAAGGGAAACCTTCTGACACTTTGTGAGGTTTGCAAGTTTTTACCATGCTTTAAAAAAGAAAAAAAAAAAGAAGATTTGTAATTTTTAAGAGCTTTTCCTGATCTTCATAAAGTATAATTAGAAGGCCAAAATCTCTATTTGCCTTGTTTAAGTTTAATATAGATATCCAGCAAAGTGGAGCAAGGTGGTGGTTTTATGATTTAATGTCAAAATTGATTTAATGTTCAAAAAAAAAAAAAAAGGAACAAGAAAGAAAAAAAAGAAAAAATAAAGAAAAGGGAAAGGTTCTTTTGTTCTTTTGTTTCTTATCTTAAAGGGGTCAAGTTTAAGCAGTCTTAAATTAAGGCTAATGGATGTAAGGGAGGAGAACTCAAGAGCTCAGGAGGACTCAATTTTTGGGTAGAGACATCTTAAAGTTCTTATATGTGGAAATATGTGGACTGATGTGAAAAAAATGAAGAGTAACACTAAACATACCTAATTCTGCTTTGTCTCAAGGCTTCCCTAAATAGAATTTCTTCCAGGGTTCTGCAAAAAGTATTTGGTTTGCTATACTGATTATTTTTTAAAGTAAAATGTATAGAGGTCTATGGGGATTAGGATGTGAAAGAAACAAAAATATTGCTCATCTTTACATAATTCAGTCTTAGAACTTCAGTCTAAGTCAGAACTTAAAATTTATTTTTCATAATTACCTTAAGTTTTCACAAACTGTTCCTGAGAATGTCCGTCATGTCGTTTCTCCCCATTTCTCTATTATTTGTGAAAGAACTGCCTCTGAGTTCTTCACTGTGGCACTGACTTGGATAGCAGTGATATGTTATTTTCCTCACAAGTTTCTGAAATGTAATTTGGTCCTCATTCAGTGTCAGACTGTACATTTTCTCTTGTGAGGCCTAAATCTAATTGGAGTGCATGCAGTTCAGCCTGTGGAAATGATTAGAATTTGATTTCTTGAAACAAAACCAGAGATATAAATAATCTGGGCAGAGGAAAACAGAGTAGCTCAAGTTTATCACCACCACTGACTCAGCTCTGGGTGAGACCATAAGGGAAAGTACAACAATAGCCTTCCTTAAACAAGGACATTTCTGTAGTAATACCAGGTTTTTGGATGTACCATCTTGAGCCTAATTTATTCACGTAGCTCTACAGCTAAGCTAACAAGCATGCCCAAGCTAATGAGTACAAAAAGGACATTGAGGTACTGGAGCAAGTCCAGTGGAGAGCTACTAGGATAATTAGGGGCTGGAGCACATGGCATGGTTGAGAGAACTGAGCTTAAGCTGATAAGGCTCAGGGAAGAGCTTTTTTGTCTACAGCTAGAAGCTGATTCTTCTTGGAGGCACTCGGTGGAAGGATTAGAAACAATGGACACAAGCTGGAAAAAGGGAAATTCTGACCAAGGGAAATTAGTACCATGATGGGGTCAAACCAAATGGAATACGTTGCCACAAAGACTATGGACTCTCCATCCTTGCAGATATTCAAAGTTCAACTGGACAAACTTGAGTAATCTGCTTTAAATGACCCTTTTTTTTGAAAATGAGGTTGAATTAAAACAGTGTCTGGAAGTCTTGTCCAACATACATGACCCTGAGACTCCCCAACCTCATTGTGTAGCAGGATGAGCATGCTGATCCGTCTTCAGGTCCTGAACTGCCTTGAGTACCTGCCTCTCTTTCTTGACCTAATTTGCCTTTCACTGAAAAGTGCTTTTCATTGGAGTGGTTACCTTCCAAAGACATCAGTTAGCAGGAGTGTACATTTGGGGGGTTTGCAACTTTCTAAATGATCAGTACTTTCTATGCTATTGAAGCAGAGAAATAAAGTGATCAGAAGCTGTATGCAAATAGGTCTATAGTGCCTGTGCACCTTGCAAATATAACATGGGAACTGAACAGTTCAGGAGGGTAGGGCAGGAAAAGAAGACAGAACTTGATGGGTCAGCATTAAACTCAAGAGATGAGGACAGACAAACAGAACAGGTATTTCCTCTCTGAAAAGTGGGGAATTGACCGACAGTGAGCACTCCAAGTGTAGACTTGGTGGCCACAGAATGATACTTTCTGGTCGATGTAGACCTCACAGTCATCTAGTAAGTATCCAAAAAGGAAGCTCACCTATCTGTGTGACTGTGAAGTGCCTGACATAAGCCCTCATTTTGGTCACTAGTAATGTGATTCCTTTCGCTTAGATGTGTGAAAAAGTAGATGGCTACATCTGAATTAATTATCCAGACTCTTTAGACTCAATGAAAGGAAACAAGCTCTTGTAGAGCATGACTGTTTGGGATATCTGTTTTAGAACAAGAAGAATCATGCACTGGAATTGCTATTTTCTCTCCATTGATTATAATAGAGTTTAATGAAGTTGCAGATAGATTAGATGATAGAGATTTTTAAGCCTAGAACTTTTACCGGTAGTGTGCATAATCACAGTCTACTGCAACTTGTGTTGTGGAACTAACCCTTAGATGAGCAAAGCAAAGTGCTGCTGAAAAGGCCCTTTGGAATGAAGCAGAGGGAAAGACCTCTTTTATACCCTTTCTGTGTTCTTAAAATTTGTAGGGATCACTCAGGACCTATTCTTAACATGTTTAGCCTGCTGGGCATTTGACTTTATGTTGCTGTATGCTCTCAATGAGCTATAAATCTGCTGCAAGGAAAGAACTACCAATAGTATGGTCATACATACAAACAAAAAGATTTAAATATTTTCATTTTTTAAAAAGATTTGGAGGATTACATTACATGACATCATAATATTTTAGCTTGTCTAACATTGCAGAGAGACTGCTCCTGGAAAAATCTCTTATTCTCTAAGTCTTATTCAATTAGAACAAGCCAAGCCCTGGAATTACCAAAACTGTCCTTTAAGGATCACTTTCTCTCCCTTAGTAACTTATGCTGTTATGGAAGAATTGCACATTCTGTATTTCCAAACACAAAAATATCTGAAAAATCTTACTTAAACTTACTATTTCTGGGTAACAATCTCTTTATGAAATTTCTCTGCAAAACATCTTTTCACCTCTACCTTGCCTACCTTATATGCTCCGAGTTCAGGCATTATTTTTTAAAAAGTGTGATTCAAAAGCAGCATTAATATTAAAATATTCAGTTATAGGAATAGACATTTGTTTTTTCCCAAACCACCTCTATCATTCTCCAAAGGCAGAATGAGCATTTCCAAGAATGAAATGCTGCTATGGTGTGATCAAGGATATTCAAGAGGATCACAGGAAAATGTTTCATTAGAAGGAAAAATGAATGATGAAAAGATTCCTCTTTCCATCGTCTCCCCCAGAAAAAAATTAGACTGTTTTCAGTGATGAGAAGATACAGTAATTCTTTTTTTTTTTGTTCCTTTATTGTGATAGGTTTCTCTTTATCTCCCTCAAATCTAACTCTTTTTGTGTCATCCCCCTGTATGCCTGCTACCATGCTCTGTAATTTGCCTACAGAGAAATACTTTTCAAATCAATCAATAAGGTTTAAATGCTGTTATGAATTCAGGTTTATCTCCATTTTAAGACCCATTTGCCTTACTCCAATCACAAAAGGAAAAATGAGAATTTTCATTTTAGTAACAGTTCAAACTTTTCCTTCTACTCTGGACTCCTCAAGAAGTGGGGAGCCTCCCAGACCATGCGTTCGCAGTCCCATCTTTTTAGACAAATCTGATTCAGTAGGGGTATAGCAGAACACTTGCAGTCTAACAAATATCAGCTGATGTCTAAATTAGATATAGTTTCAAGTAATTCAGAAACTGCTTCCCAGTCTGCTACTGGTAGAGCAAGAAAGCAAAAAATTTTCCTTTAAAACAGAGTTCTAAATACTACTGTTCCTCCTTGCCTCTTAAGTTTTTGACAACTAAAGGTGCTGTTCAAATCTATAAAAAGAACTAAACCAAGTCTATAAAAAGAATGAAATGAGAATTTCAAAGCTATTTAGATCTTAAGATGAGGGGGATCTAAGTGATCCTGTGACGTTGTAGATTTTCCTAGTGTCTCACTGTAGATGATCCAGAAGATCCAGCAAATTTAAGTCTAGAAAACCAACTTGCCTATTAAGCAATAATAGTATTCAGATGATTGTGTGATTAAAATTTCATTATTGCTTGCTTTATTTCTCATTAAGGCCATGTTTTCATTCAACATTTATGTAAGCTACAAGCCTAACTGTAGACAGAATATGATTGAATAAGCATGTCTTCTGGATTATTTCTTATATATAGAGAGGATAATAGCAATAAGAAGAGGTAGTAGTTCCATGATTTAGGGTAGTAAATATTTTTGAACTGAGTGGCTCATTAAAGGATACTAAATTTTTTTCTCATGAGATGACAAATATTTTCAAAAACAACTTAGCAGAAATCAAGTAGTATCTTTATTGCATTTTAAAATTGCCTATGTGTTTATTTATCATATTTCCATCCATGTTCTTTACCTAGTAGCTCTTCTCAGTTACTATTATCCTCATTTAATCTTTGGATCAGCTGATCAGCTACCTCACCTAAGTTACAGGACTGCTGAACATTTTCTCCAAGCTGGTAGTCTGAAATACAGAATTAGAAATAGATCTGGCGTGTTATTCTATTACTAAAAAAACTTGCTGTCAGTTGGACAGCTCTGAACTACAAATCTGAAGCATAAATAAAATTCAAACACCCCCATCTCCTCTTTATTTCAAAATCTCTCTCACACACATCATCTTGACCTTACTAACATTATGAAATAACTGTTGTGGAGCGGGGCTTATAGAGTGGGGGTTCTATAGTATGAGATTAATGAGCTGGATGGGATCCTTTATATTTGAGAGGCAGAAGGAAGTTCTGTGGGGAGGTGTGAAGTCTACTCATGTCAGTGGAAATGTGTTGTGTGGGCACTGAGGTGCATTTAGGAGTTCCGTCATCTGACATTTTCTTACTTTCAAGAGTTTTTTCTGCCTGGATGTCATACTTACCCATCATTAATTGATTCTATAGAAAGTCATTATTTATGGGAATATTAGCAGTGAGTAGGGAAGACTCAAAGGGAGGCTGGTAATACTAGTCATTGATTCTGATGCCACAGGAAGATAAATTCAGCAGTGATGTGAGCAAACCTAGTCTGGATTTAGAGCAGAAATTTTCCTTTAGTCATCATTTGGGCACAGTATAATCACTGACTGCTACCTGGCAGTGCAGCTCAAGAGGAACTAGCTATGCTCAAATTCCATCATGATCATCTGGAAGAATGCATGGTTCACCTACTAAGGCATTTTTTGGTGTCTGTTTTCTTAGAGTCTTGAATGTCAGCTGTGCATCAGCATAAAGTTCGCAACACTTCAGAGTCAGTGTGGGCCCAGGAAGGAGATGTGTGTATGTCAGCAGCATGACTGTGTGGGTCTATTGATAAGTCAGTTTATTATTTCTGGGTAGAATTTCATTTGGGATTTTTTAGTTTGTCTTGTTTTAATTGCTAAACGCTGATGCAGCTTTTTTTTTTTTTAGGTATTTTATAAATTCAACATAAAGAAACAACAAGCACAAAGCCACATAATTCAAGGAAGACTGGCACCACTGTAGTAGGCACATTCCTCATCCCTCATCTCTCAACTTTCACCTTTCCTTTCATTCCAGAAAGGAATATCATAGCCCAATGAGTATTTGAAATTAAAACACAACCAGGAAGGAATCAAATTAATTTAGTCTTGATAGTCTTTTATTTAACTGCTAAAATAGGAAAACTCAAGAACTTTTGTGATTTTGTGCATTTTAATTCACTGTCTGCAGATAGATGTTTTGAATACTTTGATAAAACCTTACATTTACCTCTGCTTCTTTTTCTAGTAAGTACAGACCTCAACTATGCTCATGTTATAATACTAGCTTGTTATTTTATTACACTGCCAGCAAATGCTTTGGTTGAGGAAACATAATGATTTCCCTTTATATTCAGTTTGTCTTTCAGAGTGTGAGCGTGGGAAAAAAGACAGACATTTCTCATTATAAAAAAAAGGCATTGGTGTTATTTTGAACATCTGTACAACTCTAATGAAGAGGTGTTAAAAGCTGAAAATGAGTGAAAAATTGTTTTGATTTGCTTGAGCTTTGGCTTTGGAAGACAGGACTCTGTGCTTGGTCAAAGTTTTTTTTTTCTTTTTTTTTTTTTCTTCTGTGTCTGTGACATCGCATGCAGTGATGATTTATGGCTAACATGCTAAAGAGCCAGGGGCTGGGAGCATTTCTGAGCATTTTCCTCTGGAGCTAACAATAAAAATCTGCAAAATGGAAAAAGGCATTTCAACAAAAGTAGTTTGCCCTTCTCAGAAAATGTTCATTTAAATAAAACCAAATCCAAGTGCAATCATTTTGATTCTTGAATTTAAAAAGAGGTTTATTTTTGTTACTCTTGTTGGCAAACAGCTGAAGAACTCTTAAGGAAAAAAAAAGCACAAACACAAAAGATAAAGAGTCTTCTATCCTATTTGTAATATTTCAGGAATTCAAGAAAAAGTACTGTTACAATCAATTATTTCTGCTAACTGAAGGTGTGTATAGTTAGATCTAGGTATTATTTAGGAACATGAGTTTGGTGTAATTGGAGATCTATCTATCATCTCATGGAAATTTCCTTCTGTCAGCTGAGATGCAGAAAACACCAGAGCAGGAAATTCTAAAGCATTTCAGGAAAATTCTTCCAGGATCAAATAATTACAGGGAATGCCTAACAGTATGCAATTTCAGATTAGGTATTGGTTGTATAGCTCTTATTTCTACTGAATTTATTGAGATATTTGCCTTGCAAAAAACAATCATCGGACATGAAAATTTAGGTATAACAGGTTAACTTAGTATATGTAAATTCATTTTACTCAAAAGAGGCTAGAGTTTATTAGTAGAAGACAGCATAAGATATGAAAACTTGGGTCAGAATGTATCAACTGGGAAAACAGAATTGGTTTGATTGGAATTTTACTATGTCATCTGCAAAGTAATCCTAATAATATGATAACATAATTTTGAATTTTGTGATAAGTGCTGATTTCAGGTTACTGTAGTTCAAAGTCACTAATTTGCACAGTCAAGTCAGGTTGGGGCATTGTAAATGACGAAAAAAAAAAGATAAGATATATACAGACATAAATATAGATATAGTAGCAAAGTATAAGTCTATTGAAGAGAAGCAATCATATTTGGAGGGGTTAGCTTACTATACTGATGTTGGTCTACCCTTTTAAATCAAATGCATGAACAACGTTTTGGGCATGAAAATGTCACCAGATTTATGTGAATGATTTTATGGGGGATAACTCTTGATACTAGCAGTATCAACCAACATTACCACCCTTTCTCTGAAGTAAACCTGAGAACTAGTAATTATTTCAGTGATATTTATAGACGATTTAGGAAGAAGCAAGAAATATTGAATTTTATTGATTCCTGTTTAAAATGGTGCAGGAGTAAAAACTTTTTAAAATTAAAAGAAAATAAAAAAATCTTTGGCTTCTAGCCTCTCTTAGACTGTGAAATGCAATTTCTTTGGCTTTGTTTTATGCAATAAAATTCCACAAGTGAGATAGATCTGACTATATGATGATATCAGTTTATCATTTTCCATTCCATTTGGAAGGCAATTTTAACATTTATTTCACTTTAAATACACACAGATTTTCATTGATAAAAAACATGTTGTTGATAATATGTTGAAGCAAAAGGAGTTCAATGTGGAACTTTGATAAAATCTTTTTTATCATGTAATCATTTATAGTGTTATACTAGTCAATTACTACTCTTTTCTTAGTCTCATAACATTTCTTTTCATAATGTATTATTTTCTTGCAACTTATCTATTTGCCTTCTTTGCAAACCCAGCCACACTATTTAGTACCACTGCTTATTTCTTGTTTATCTTTAAATAGAGATGACTGGCTAATAATGAGAGAGTTATTTTGCTTCCCTGAGTCATGGTATCTCTTATTTCAGTAAAAGAATGTTTGACAGATAGTGATATGTCTCCCTTCATTTCAACCTAAATAAACTATTAATAATTTGTCTGAAAGAACTCTGCTTCTTATTTTTAGATAAAGTTACTTAGCGTTCAGCACTCTAAGAGCTCTTTCCAACTCTCACCTACAGGCAGCTCAGTGCATGAAGGGTTCATTCATTTTTTCTGAAATAGCACTTCTGGAAGAACACCTGGGAAGGGGGACAGAAATTTTCAGGGTGATGCGAAAGTTCAAAGCAATGCAAAGTGATACACCTTTTGAAGTTTCAGAGCTTGTTTTCATCCTGCATGGTAGCATTGTTTTAATTACCCCATGTAGTATGTCAACTGCTGGAGGTTTAATCTTCCCAATCACGTACAAAGCATACTCATTAATCTTCAGAATGATTCTGTCATCAATTAAAGAACTACACTTGGAGAATCACTAGCACCACAGGGTTTATGGATATGAAATGAAATTAGGTCCCATAGCAAAACTAGACATGAGCATTCACTGGAATTCCAAAACTCCCTTCATCTATTTTAACAATGCGCAGCTGCTTTATGAATTTTTAATTTATTTCCTTTTATTTCAGGCTTTATTATTGTTCTGACATTAGACAAAATACTATACAAATAGCAATGGATTACTACAATGCACTCAGCTTATCTTTAATTAGTGCATTTTGGAGATGGGAGGTTTTCCAAATAAACCTGCCCATTGCAGACATGGTGAAACTCACATTTACTACACTGACACAAAGGAAAGAAAACTACAAATTTCCCCAAACCATATAAAAAAGCAACTTATAGT
Organism: Crypturellus undulatus; assembly: GCA_013389825.1. Taxonomy (NCBI): domain Eukaryota; kingdom Metazoa; phylum Chordata; class Aves; order Tinamiformes; family Tinamidae; genus Crypturellus; species Crypturellus undulatus. The sequence continues at coordinate 137,020 of VWPW01010109.1, forward strand.
TCATGATAAATTACTAGACCTCAGTCTTTCATGTAAAATGTACCCTTCGGCCTGAGCTGAATGCAAATATTTTTATTGGGATCCTTTATGCTTGTATCTCTGTGTGATTCTCAGTATGAATGAAGGCTAAAATGTATGTAATTGCTGAGTAGCTTCAAGTGTGAAGATTACTTGAGGAAAAGACTTCCTTCAGTGTTAATTACCTGAAAGTAAGTGGGGATTGAAATAGGACTGTGACTAAAACCATTTCAGGAGGTGCAAGGTTCCAAGTTCCGCTTGCAGAAATGCATCACACATTTTGCTGCTTGTTGCTATCATCTACTTACCTCTAGTAGAGAAGGGAGCAAAGTCTATTCAACATGGAGAACAAGATTCTTTGATGCTACCATTGGGAACAACACAGGCAGACAAAATTTCCTAATAATACAGTAAAATTCATATAACTTACAACAGATATTTTCATATACACTTATGCCTTTTGTCTGGAGCTGCTCTGTACTGTGGATTAAAGACTATTAAAGACTATATTCCCACATACTTAGAGTTTTCCATACTTAGCCACTTACATAACAATTTGCAATTAAAAGGTCTATCTCCTGCTGAATTTGGGGGGGGGGGGGGGGGGGGGAGGGTAAAAAAAAAA